>CM049815.1:374533-522359 GCA_027422405.1 Ptychobarbus kaznakovi
TAATTTGTTGAGATAGTGAATTGGTGGGTTTTTGTTAAATGTGACCAAATCATCACATTAAAAAGAACAAAGACTTAAACTACTTCAGTCTGTGTGTCATTGAATTTATTTAATACACAAATTTACACAATTGAGTTGAATTACTGAAATAAATGAACTTTTCCACAACTTTCTAATTTATTAAGATGCAGCTGTATATTATATAAATAATTTTTTCCCATAATTCCTTCACAATCCTGTTATAGGGAAGTCATACAGACATTCAATTGATCCTCCTCATTCAAGCACTCACTCCTGTGGGCCACATGCACATAGTAACATACAATTACACAATCTTCACCTCCCATTAATTTTGCCAATGCTAGGTTGGAGTGTGAGGGCGAGTGGGCCGTGTGTGTCACCCCAACACACTGTGATGTCATCAGCCCAGAGATTACACAGGCTATATGAATGACGGCCTGCCCCAGTAATCCTCCATCAGCCTGCTCTTCCTGTCCCACAAAAACACACAGACACACTCACTCTCTCCTCACCACGGGGTGCATTCTGGGAAATGTTGGGCCCTTACCAGTGAAAACCATTGTTCATATAAGCTAATAAGACAATATCTTGATTATATTCCGCAGTGTACATGTACAGTGAGCAAAAAAAAACGTATGTTGTTGTATTTCCACAGCTGGTGACGGATGTGATGTATAATCGCATTAGAGGTCCTGGGATTATGAAGAACGGATATAGGACAGGTGGATAGAGAGAAGCAGAAGTTAATTACACGTTACCATTCACTATACCACTGCCAAAACAGTGCTAATCATTGATTTGATGTCTAAATTCAACATAGAACACGTACACTGTACAAATGATAATGAATTTAACGGTAACAGACTGTAAAAATGCTACAGTAAAAACCTATTAATTGGTTAATGGTAAGTTCCCGTACTACACTGCCCTACAAATGCAAAAGACCTTAACTCACTAGAGCAGGGATAGGCAACTTCAGTCCTGGAGGGCCGGTGTCCTGCGGAGTTTAGCTCCAATCCTAATCAAACACGCTTGCCTGTAACTTTCTAGTGATATTTAGGACATTGATTAGCTTCTTCAGGTGTGTTTGATTAGGGTTGGAGCTAAACTCTAAACGCTAAACTTCGGCCCTCCAGGACCGAAATTGCCTATCCCTGCGCTAGAGTGTGAAACTGAGAAAAATCACTTTAAAGTTTTGGTTACACTTTATTCGATAGGCCACTTTAGACATTCTACTAACTATAAGTAACTTTGTAACTACATGTCAACTACATTGTCAACTAATTCTCATTAATTTGCAACTACATGTCTACTAACTCTCAGTAGGGTAGGTTTAGGGTTAGTAGAATAAGTTGACATATACTTGCAAAGTTTCTAATAGTCAGTATGTTGTATGTTGTGGACCCATCAAAATAAAGTGTTAGAAGATATTAAGCAGACAGTCTACTAATACTCTAATGACTGCTAGTTGACATGTAGTTGCAAAGTTACTAACTTTTGTAGAAGGTCTGAAGCGGACTATCGAAATAAAGTGTTACCAAAGTTTTTTATTTGTCCAGCCAAATTAAGGTAGAACAGTGGAAATTTTGAAACTAGATGTTTTAGTAATGAAAATTATCTACATTAAAAAATTGTGAGCTCAAACTAGTTTTTTTACCCCTATTTTGAAGTTACTGTACTCTGCTTTTGCATTGCCTGAAAAACATGAGAAGTCACACCAAGGCAAAAGGCAGTAACTTCCACATTATTAATATTTGGTTGCTGATCACCATTTACAAAAAAGTTATAGTAACACCTGTATAAAATCTAGTGACCATGGGCTGTCTCATATAAATGATTGCATATAGAAATGTGACTGTATTAATAGTTTTTTTTCTTTTTTTACCATAACAAGCAGACTAAAAGTGAGTGGACTAAAGCTAACATTAGAGTGGATACCGTTTTGCAACCAGTTTATTTGCTATGCTCAGAAACATAAAAGAATGTTAGACATCGCGTAATTGCTTTTATATTGACTTGAATGAAAATTGCCAAACCTAAAATAACAACTTGTGGATTTATGTGAATGCCAGCAAGCAGGAATAATGCTCAGAATGCTTGTGGATTAAACATCTCCGATGACGTTCATCGCCATGGATTGATTTTATCGGGTTACAAGAAAAGGTATAGAATAAGGATTTAATTGCGAACTGTTAGTACTGATTTTATGATTGATCATGCTACATGCTACGTCATTTGAGTCCCCACGCGTCCAACTAGACGTGACAGCATGGTGAATAATCTGCATTATAAAAAGGAAAAAAAATTAATAACATCTTTAAAGGTTATTTACGATTATGTAATGCTTCTTTAAAGTGCTTTGTTATATGGAGCTGTTTTGTAGACCGTGATCTATCTAAATTTGTTTGTTTAAAATCTGACAGATCAGATGTATGAAAGTATATTCCACAAGTTACACCGTAATTAAAATGCGGCAGTCTTTAATGGTCAGTAAAACAAAGGGAGAACACCTTATAACTCCATGCCGGCACCGTAACTTCATATTGACATGCGGCTAAACAAAGACAGAACCCCGTAACTCAATTTGAGTGTTTCAAACAAAGCGAAAGAGCCGTAACTGGTGGTGTTATACGGAGTTCTGCCTTGGTTTCTCCGGGGAAGCTGCTTGGGCTTTGGTTCATCATGTGACTTTCTCATCACCACCTGCTATTGGTGGTTATCAGTGTATTACAAAGGTACACAAAATATTTCAGTACTTCCATAGGTTGGTATATTAACATTATATCAGCTAAAGAAATTAATCTGCAAAACGTAAAATGTTGCTACTGTATTTTTACTGTTTAAATTCCAAACCACACACCAACTGATTTTTATCGTTTTTTACCGTAAATTTGGATTCGGATTTGTTTTCTTTTGTTTTTTTTACAGTGTACATCACAGAGACGTCTATTTGATGTCTGCATTTACATCTGCAAGACATATTTTTTGTAGTGGAGTTTTTTTGTGTTCATCTGCAAAGCTATAGGACATTTAAGATGCCAAATCGACTTTTTACTAGAAGATCTTTATGATTTAGAACGTATGTAAAACTGACATCTTAAAGACGTCTGTCAGATGTATGTACACAGCAGATGCTTTAGATCAAGCAGATGTATGGAATAGCCTATGTGCAAGTAGTCTACTAACCCAAGGAATAACCCCACATACCTCTAAATATTTTCGAGGTTATTTCAAGGGAAAATGATCTGAATGACATGAAAATGACACAATATGTGCAGCACGGTGATGAACTGATGATTTCAATGTTAAGTATTCGCTTCTATCACCGTTCAGAGGCGGGCTCAGTCAACAGAATGTGGGCGCGCTCCCGTGTTGACATGTCCATATTTGGTTCGTGACGACAAGCTCCGGAGGTTCCATTCATATAAAAGCGATGGGACGGAATCCCCTCAGAGGAAATGTAGACTCAGGCTCAGCACACAGGGCTCAGTAGGCAACATACACCCCTGAAACATCCACGTCCCTGCTACATTTCACTTTGTCACTCCAACATGAAGGTCTCCAGCATAGACTGTCGACGCCTGAGGAAGATCATACGGAAGGAGTGTGGAAGTTGTCTGATTGTGGACTGTAGACCGTATTTATCGTTCTCCAGCTCCAGTATTAGAGGCTCCGTCAATGTCAACTTGAATTCAGTGGTGGTCCGGAGGTCCCGCGGCGGTCCGGTGCCTCTACAGTTTGTCATCCCGGACGAGAAAGCGCTGTTTCGGCTCCGCGAGGGCAGCATCTCCGCGGTCGTGGCTCTGGATGATCGCACACCACATTTACAAAAACTGAAAAAAGACAGTATTGCTCAGATTGTCATTAACAGTTTGTCGCACTTGACGAGTAGCGCGAGCATCTGCTTCCTGAAAGGTGAGTAAAGATTGTTCGGTCTTTTTTTTCGTTGAAAGTTTTCTCAAGAGGATGTGTTTAAGGTCTAATAGGCTATATAATAAATATTTTAAGGTCTCATTTAAGTTTTGTTTACGAGCAGAATGATGATTCCAGGACAGAGCAAACAAAGAATTTGATGTCTGACATAGTTTGAATGTTTAGTTGTATACCAGTTCATTTAAAAAAAAATGTTACAAGTGTCCCAATTAATCATTAATTCGAAGAATTCTATGGAAGAATTACATTTTAATGAATACACTGATATAATAATAAAGTGAAAAATAAATAAATGTGTATATGGAAATAAAATTTAAACGGAATTAAAATTAAACTGTTTAGACGACTTCTAAAAATAAACGAGGAAGTCTATAATATATATATAATATATATATATATATAAATAGTGCTTTTTACAATGTAGCGATTTGTATTTTATTATAAAAATAATAAAGTAATAAAAGTGAATAAACTAAAATGTAAAACTATAAATATATGTGTGTGTGTGTGTGTATCACACACACACACACACACACACACGTTAATTTAATGCATTTTACAATATAAATAATATATATATAGTGAATAGCTTTAGTATTTAGTTTGATGGAGCAGATCAGGGCTTTGTCTGGTTTTCAAGAGATAAATTCTCTTTGTGAGTCAAAGGACGGATGAGTCAGAGAGAGAACCAGCACAGTAATATTTATAGCCCTATATTATATTTGTACTCCTTTCATTGATAGCATTGCATACAAATATACAGGGATTATTTAATTAAGTTGTTCAGATTGTTATAAATGACATGTTGAGTTGAACTAGAAGATTTTGATGACTGAAAGTCAAGCTGTTGAGCTCACGAACTCTCTCCTTCTGTTGGTGGGATTTTCTTCTTGCCTCTCACACTCTGAACTGCAACACGTGAAGCTCTTGATAAGGTGAACGACTCAACAATCCTTGACGACTCATAATAACGGCGCTTTTCTCATTCCAGGAGGCTACGAGAACTTTCATTCCCATTACCCCGAGCTTTGCACTGAAACCAAGTCTGTGGATCTGAGTGAAGACAAAAGTGAAAGAGTCGTCAGCAGTCACTGTGACAAACTGGGTTCTCACCACAAACCAGACTATGATCAGGTAAGAGAGAAGAAAGCGAGCTGTTGTTTCCTCATTTCAACCCACTTCCACCGAAACCGCTTCCTCTTAACTGTAGGAGTTTCTGCAACAACTCCCACTCAAATATGAGTCAAAAAACACAAAAAAGACTGATACTACTCCATATATACTGTATAAAACCCAACCAAAGAGCCCCCTTACAAACCTTCAAAGACATCCAATGGACATCTGAGGTCCTTTAATGTCTGACCTTTGGTCTGCTGTTCAGTTTTTGTGATAAGGTCAACACCACCTGTTTGTCTTCGGGTGGTGAATCAGACTTGAGAGTTTCAGTTATGATATATTTTTATTGTTGTTATTTTTCAGGGACGGCCGGTGGAGATCTTGCCTTTCCTATACCTGGGCAGTGCCTATCACGCCTGTAGACAGGACTATCTCAGTGACCTCCGCATTACAGCGCTGCTGAACGTCTCACGCAAGGACTCGCGGCCCGCCAAAGGACAGTATGACTACAAATGGATCCCGGTGGAGGACAGTCACACGGCAGATATCAGCTCACACTTCCAGGAGGCCATAGATTTTATTGGTAAATATTGTTCATATGTTGTTTTGAGTGTGTGTGTGTAATTTATTTTTTATTATTATTTTTTTATTAATATTCAATATAATTTACTTTTAGTTATTATTGTTTTTTTGTTACTAAAATTAGTTTTTATTATTTAATTAATGTTATTATTATTTTAAATTTGACACAGATTACCAGTCCTGATATATATATATATATATAACACACACACACACACACACATACACACAGATTAGATAGATAGATAGATAGATAGATAGATAGATAGATAGATAGATATATAGATAGATTAAAGTAATTTTTTATTATATAATAATTGCATTTTAAAAGAGGTATTATTATTATTATTATTAAAGTCATTTGTATTTATTTAAATATTTTGATTTCTTTCTTTCTTTATTTTTTTATTTAACATGGTTTACCAGTCTGAACACCTCAAAGTCTCACTTTTGGTTGTAGTTCAAATTAATACGTTTTAATAAGTAATTAATTAATTAATTAATAAGTAATAAAAAAAATAGTTTTAACTGTCAACATCTTTAGTGCTATGTAAACTTCATCTGTATGGCTAAAACCGTTCCCAGAACTGAGCACAGACCTATAAATAGTGGAGCTAATTTCAGGCCGTTTAAAAATAAGACTTCCTCTGCTTTACTAACACATCATTTAATCCCAATGGACTGCACCTTTAATTACACCTACAAATCCCATGTTACTCGTACTCTGGGAAATGTAATTAATACCAACTCCTACTGAAACCAAAAAAAATTTGATGAAACATATCGATAAAGAGAGATAAACAGACCTGCCGCCGTGACTCATGGGTTAGACTAATCCAGGATCTTGCGTATCTCAGACGTGGCCAGTGTGTCAGTGGATGAGTCGGTGATTAGTGGCGTTAGGTGTGTTTGTGTGCTATGACTGCCCTGTCATGTGTTTGTAGGTTGTTCGAGACTTCTGTATCAGGTGAATGTGTTTATACAATAATCTAACAGCAAGCAAAAAGCTTGTCAAAAACAAGTCCAGGTTTAGGCCATATTTTACCCCTTAAAACTGAAACTGAAAGGTTCTTTAGTGAACCTAAAATGTTTTTTCTATGACAGCACTACATAAAAAGCCTTAAGAGTGTACAGTAGGCATTATTTAGATAGACTTCTCATATGGTCAAAACTCCCTGCTTCATATTCATATTTAAGTTCCTCTGGTGAGGTTTTAACGTTGTCATCCTGTTATTCAAGGACTTGCGTATCCCACATTTCATGCGATTATACCCAAGTTTCATTTACATTTACCTCAATATAGACAATATTACGTAAGAGACCAGGAGGTAATTTGGTCTCCCGCAGGAAAGCGACAGCAGTCAAAGAATAATCCATTGAAAACTTGGGCTAATGAGTGTGTGGTAATATTTAGGCGCATTAGCGAGTATGATAGTCAGTATGACGCCCACAGCTCAGCCCCGCTCCGCTCCAGATGGGCTTCAGGCCTCATTCACACCAGCAGGTTTTGATTTAAAGAGACCAGCAGTGAGGGATGAACACGAGCTTTACTTCTCGTGTGCGTTGTTCAGAGATATGAGGCTGGAATCTGCTTAGCTGTATTGAATTAGACAGGAATACGCAATCAGAGCTTTCCATAATGGTGAGAGAGTGTGAGTTTATGGATTTGTGTGTCAGAACTTTCTGGGGTGGAAATGAAATTACGTTTCACTTGTTCCCTCTCACAGTTATAAAACACAAAGCCATTTTATGGCATTTATACACATTGTAATGTTATGTAAAATATTGACCAAAATGAACTATAAGTTATTCGTACACTGTAAAAATAATGTTTGAGTTGTAAATAAAACAAAGTTTATTAAGTAGGTTTTAAAAAGAAAATGTAATTCGTTTTCAAAATTTCACATACAATTCAATATGTTGCTTTACACTACTTTATAATTACTGGCGAAACTTAAAAGCAATTTCTGTGAAATCATAAATCCGTCATAAATTTTTTTTCTTCAGTGTATAGGATAATATCCCTTAAAAGTCAGAACTTTGTCTCTGTGGTGTTTTCAAAACATTGCTTTGTTTGAAGATTGGACCAGTCCTGCATAGCAACACTGGCTCAGCCAATGGTGTGAATTTGGGGCGGGGCTATTTTGTTTGACTGACCAATGGTAGATGAGGGGCGTGTTTGGGGAAACTTGTTTGAAACAGTCATTATTATTTTGTCTGGTGCCGCTATATTGCTTTACCTTTTATTATTATTTTTCTTTCTTTCTTTGTCTCCTTAAGCTTAAAACGTGCACAGGGCTCTTCTGTTGTTTCTTAAATGTGCTTTATAAATAAAGTCTGGCTTGAAGTTTGACTTAAAAGACAGTCTGTGTTTTTGGTGACTCATGTTGTTATTTTGAGAGCTTTTGTAATGAATTCATTATCTTTTCTCTCCACAGAACGTGTGAAAGCAGAGGGAGGTAAAGTGCTGGTCCACTGCGAGGCTGGAATCTCTCGTTCTCCCACCATCTGCATGGCGTACATCATGAAAACCCAACGGTTGCGCTTGGAGCAGGCCTTTGACGTCATCCGACAGCGGCGTGCCATCATCTCACCCAATTTTAGCTTTATGGGTCAACTACTGCAGTTCGAGTCAGAGGTGGTTTCTTCCACGCCTCCGTCTCTCACTCCTGCCACTCAGGAGATGCCCACCTTCTTTAGTGGTGACTTCATGATCGAAACCGGGAACTTCGAGTCCTCGGTTTTCACCTTCCCGACCTCCTTCCTGACACCAATGCCCATCCAGCCGGCGGTTCACCAGTTCAAACTGAGTCCAATAACTGCGCTGCCTTAAAATGGCTGCCTGACTCATCGCAGTCTCAGCGTACTTGAAAAATAATGGATGGGTGAACTGAACAAAGCAATGGACTATCACAGGGAATAAAAATGCTTATGTTTTCATATAAAAAAAACAAAAAACAAATTTGAATCACGGAAGACAGTATTTGCTTTTTATTTTGTTTGCCTTAGAAAAAACCACTGCACAATGATTACACTGCAATACATGCCTTAGCTCGATGATGTTCTGCCTATCAACAGAGCCTAGCTGGGCAAATTAAATTATTATTTCTTAAACCGCTTCTTTTTTATGAATTGTGGATCTGTTAATAAAACATTTTTACAGAAGTGAAAAATGTGTTCATAGTGTCACTTTATTATCAGTGTGTTGGATTTACTCTGCTCTGTTTTTTTTGGCAATTTTCAAACAAATTCTGCAGATATTCCTCTAAAAACAGAAACAAAATATACTTCAGTCAACGATAATAACCAAAAACACACTTTTGTCATGAAAGAAACGTCATTGTTATTATAATGAAAAGACTATAAATGTTTGCCCTCACGAAACATCATAAGGACTTTAGGCCACAGTAAAAAGATACAACAGTGACCTCTGCTGTGACAAATACTGCAGAAGTATATACTATAGTACAGGTGCATCTCAATAAATTAGAATGTCGTGGAAAAGTTAATCTATTTCAGTAATTCAACTCAAATTGTGAAACTCGTGTATTAAATAAATTCAATGCACACAGACTGAAGTAGTTTAAGTCTTTGGTTCTTTTAATTGTGATGATTTAGGCTCACATTTAACAAAAACCCACCAATTCACTATCTCAACAAATTAGAATATGGTGACATGCCAATCAGCTAATCAACTCAAAACACCTGCAAAGGTTTCCTGAGCCTTCAAAATGGTCTCTCAGTTTGGTTCACTAGGCTACACAATCATGGGAAGACTGCTGATCTGACAGTTGTCCAGAAGACAATCATTGACACCCTTCACAAGGAGGGTAAGCCACAAACATTCATTGTCAAAGAAGCTGGCTGTTCACAGATTGCTGTATCCAAGCATGTTAACAGAAAGTTGAGTGGAAGGAAAAAGTGTGGAAGAAAAAGATGCACAACCAACCGAGAGAACCGCAGCCTTATGAGGATTGTCAAGCAAAATCGATTCAAGAATTTGGATGAACTTCACAAGGAATGGACTGAGGCTGGGCACCACACACAGACGTGTCGAGGAATTTGGCTACAGTTGTCGTCAGAGGCGTCTTACCTGGGCTAAGGAGAAGAAGAACTGGACCGTTGCCCAGTGGTCCAAAGTCCTCTTTTCAGATGAGAGCAAGTTTTGTATTTCATTTGGAAACCAAGGTCCTAGAGTCTGGAGGAAGGGTGGAGAAGCTCATAGCCCAAGTTGCTTGAAGTCCAGTGTTACGTTTCCACAGTCTGTGATGATTTGGGTGCAATGTCATCTGCTGGTGTTGGTCCATTGTGTTTTTTGAAAACCAACGTCACTGCACCTGTTTACCAAGAAATTTTGAAGCACTTCATGCTTCCTTCTGTTGACCAGCTTTTTAAAGATGCTGATTTCATTTTCCAGCAGGATTTGGCACCTGCCCACACTGTCAAAAGCACCAAAAATTGGTTGGCTGGCCATAAAACTCACCAGACCTGAACCCCAGAGAGAATCTATGAGGTATTGTCAAGAGGAAAATGAGAAACAAGAGACCAAAAAATGCAGATGAGCTGAAGGCCACTGTCAAAGAAACCTGGGCTTCCATACCACCTCAGCAGTGCCACAAACTGATCACCTCCATGCCACGCCGAATTGAGGCAGTAATTAAAGCAAAAGGAGCCCCTACCAAGTATTGAGTACATATACAGTAAATGAACATACTTTTTTGAACTTTTCCACGACATTCTAATTTATTGAGATGCACCTGTAAACTTTTGAGTGGAACATAAGCCTTTTTTACACCACATGCAAAAGCAACATACATTTATTTGAACGCCCGTTTGGGATACACATACAAAGTAGAGACACATCAAGAGCTTTGGTGCACAAAACATGTTGAATGTGCATTATGAACATATTCATCAACAAAATGAGTAGCAATAATAAAACTTTTGTGATGCAATATTAAAATAAAATAGCAAAATACCCATTCTTAGGGAAATAAGAGCGTGTGTTGGACTTCAGTAATGTTCTGCATGCGGGCACACAAACAGCAATTCACAGAATCTGACTGAATCCATAATAAATCAGTTTGTGTTTCTTTTTGCATATATTAATTACCATTTAGATATTCATTTAATCCCCTCCTTCAGGTTTGTGATAATTCTAAAATAACGATCACCATTTTATAATTTAGGGAAATAATCCGTAGTCTATAACCAATGTTGGGTGAAATGCATTACCATTACTTTTACTTGAAAAAGTAAAGAAAAGGATTACTTTTAATTTTTGTAATTTAATTACAGTTACTTCTGATGAACTTGCATGAAATACTGTATAGACTGTACAGTTCTATATAAAACAATAGGAATTTAATGTAACCTTGTCCTCATACTTCGTTCAGTTCAATAATATTTTATGCAGTTTTGTTTATTATTTATTTGAAAGAATTAAAAGAGCAGTTTCATGTCTTGTATGTACAACTGGTCAAGGTTGATATAGGATTTAGAACTACAACATATAACAAAGGTAATAAAAAACACTAATAATGAAGAGAATAGACAATAATTATGAATAACAATATAGTAATAAAATAAAAATATACAGAAAAGAAAATGACCATAGACAGAACTGTGAATGTGCATGTGTCCTAAAGATGAAGGTTTGATGAGTTATTTACAGATATACTGTACTGAGGTCTGTTATGTGTTGTTCAGGTGGGATATGACCTGGGGGTAAAAACTGGTCTTGTGTCTAGTTGTTTTGGTGCTCAGAGCTCTGTTGCACCGGCCAGAGGGCAACAGTTCAAAGAGAGAGTGAGCTGGGCGTGAGGAGTCCAGAGTGACTTTCTTAGCCCTTTTCTTCACTCTGGAGGTGTAAAGTTCTTGGAGGCTGGGCAGAAGGGCACCTATAATCCTCTCAGCAGTCCTGACTGTCCGTTGTAGTCTTCTGATGTCTGTTTTGGTAGCTAAACCAAACCAAACAGTTATAGATGAACACAGGACAGTCTCGATGATGGCAGAGGAGAACTGTTTCAGCAGCTCCTGTGGCAGGTTGAACTTCCTCAGCTGGCGGAGGAAATACAGCCTCTGCTAGGCCTTTTTCACCATGGACTCAACGTGATTGTCCCACTTCAGGTCCTGAGAGATGGTGGTTCACAGGAAACTGAATGACTCTGCTGCAGTCACAGTGCTGTCCATGATGATGAGTGCGGGGAGAGCAGGGGGGTTCTCCTGAAGTCCACTATCATCTCCACAGTTTTGAGAGTGTTTAGCTCCAGGTTGTTAAGACTGCACCAGACAGCCAGCTGCTCCACCTCCTGTCTGTAAGCAGACTCGTCTCCATCCTTGATGAGACCGATGACTGTAGTGTCATCCGCAAACTTCAGGAGCTTGACAGAGGGGTCCTTTGATGTGCAGTCATTTGTGTAGAGGGAGAAGAGCAGTAGGGAGAGAACACAACCCTGAGGGGCGCCAGTGCTGATTGTGTAAGTTCTGGATGTGATGGAGGTGGGCACAGAGAGCTGTGTCAGTTTGTCTGAGAGAAGGTCAGGCATGATGGTATTGAAGGCCGAGCTGAGGTCCACAAATAAGATCCTTGCATAATTCCTAGGTTTGTCGAGGTGTTGCAGGCAGTGTTGGGGAGTAACTAGTTACATGTAACGGAATTATGTAATTTAATTACAAAATTAAAGTAATTGTAATTAGTTACAGTTACTAAGAAAAGATGTGTAATTAAATTACAGTTACTTATGAAAATGTTAAGGATTACAAAGAGGGTTACATCTGATTTTTTCACACACACTCCCACATACAGATTTAATTGATTTATTTCATAAATTGCAGTGACTGCTCTAAAATATGAAATACCAATGTTTCAGAAGTCTATAACATGCTTATCCAATAAGTCTTAAATTTCCTATATGGGTTTATGTATATGTTTTTTTAAGATAAACTGTTTTTTTCTAAGGCATCATTAGATTCCAGTGTTTCCTGTCATAGCTATGCAAAGATTTGATTTCAAAATCAGTATCATAGCTATTAAAATATTTATTGTTATGATTTTAAATCTGTATTTAACCTCATAATGATTTTGAAGTAAGTCTGATTTTGAGGTGGCTGTGCTTTAAAGAGGACATCAGATGCCCATTTTCCACAAGTTGGTATGATTCTTTAGGGTAATCTTGAAATGGTCTCGGTGGGCGTGTAAAAGAACACAGCGACTCGTTTCGGTGCATATCTCTTTACATGTTAATGAACACTGCTCATCCGCCACTCTCTTCTGTGGAAGAGCAAAGGCGATTTGCAGATAATCATAAAAAAATATAAAGTGGGAGACTTACTTCTTCTGGAGGTGTAGCTGGATCACGAACAATGGTTGCTGATCCATCCTTTAGTTTGAACTTTTTAACAAAACTTGCCTTGAATTGTCCCTCATTCAGAAAGCAGTCTGGAGTAAAATGATTTACGCAGCCAGAAATAAACTAATTTAGTGAAAGTGAAGTGATGTGTGGCCAAGTATGGTGACCCATACTCAGAATTTGTGCTCTGCATTTAACCCATCCAAGTGCACAAACACACACCGTGAACACACACACACCCGGAGCAGTGGGCAGCCTTTTATGCTGCGGCGCCCGGGGAGCAGTTGGGGATTCGGTGCCTTGCACAAGGGTCTCACTTAAGTCGTGGTATTGAGGACGGAGAGAGTGCTGGTTATTCACTACAAAATCAAAATGGCTTGATAATTGAGACTGTTTAGGATTTTGGGGTGATTGAAAAAGGAGTGAATTTTGACCATTGTATGGTGATTGTGTCCACACTGCAAAGACATATTTATATGCAAATGAAGATATTTTGCATCCACTGTCTCCTTTAAAATTATAATATTATCATCTTAATTCAAGTGATGAAGGATTTGGAAAGTCTGACAGTAATCAGCACTACTGTAAGTTCAACCCTGTCTGGTTTAGATGTTTGAAAATGATTAATAGTTGAAAACATTAGAAATTTAGAAAAGTAATCAAAAAGTAATCAAATGTAATCAGTTACTTTACTTTTATAAAGTAATTGAAAAGTTACACTACTTATTACATTTTAAGTAGGGTAACTTGTAATCTGTAACCTATTACATTTCCAAAGTAACCTTCCCAACACTGGTTGCAGGATGTAATGCAGTCCATATATCGTCATCCACAGACCTGTTTGCTCTGATAGCAAACTGAAGAGGATCCAGCAAGGGTCTAGTGATGTCCTTCAGGTAGGCCAGGACCAGTCTCTCAAGTGACTTCATGACCACAGACGTGAGAGCGACAGGTCTGTAGTCATTAAGGCCAGTGATTTGGGGCTTTTTGTGGATGGGAATGATGGTGGAGCGTTTGAAGCAGCAGGGAACTTCGCACAGCTCCAGAGATCTGTTGAAGATCTGTGTAAAGATGGGGGCCAGTTGCCCAGCACAGACTTTTAGACAGGCAGGATATTAGGATATTTAGTAATAAGTTATGCAATACTTTATAGTAACCTTATTGTTGAGCATGAACTTAGTTATTTAGATTAACTTCGATTATGCAGAAGATTCAAGTGTGAAAGAAAATGTGCTATTGAATGAGTATCCATATACTCCATTTGTGACCCTGGACCACAAAACCAGTCGCTGGGGTATATTTGTTGCAAAAGCCGACAATACAGGTCACAATTATCCATTTTTCTTTCATGCCAAAAATAATTTAGATATTAAGTAAAGATCATGTTCCACGAAGATATTTTGTAAATGTCCTAACGTTACCATAAATACATCAAAACGTAATTTTTGATTAGTAATGTAATGTTAAGAACTTAATTTGGACAACTTTAAAGGCGATTTTCACAATATTTAAAAAAAAATTGGCCCTCGATTTTCACAATATAAAAAAAAAAATCGATTATAGATTTTCAAATAGTTGTAGATTTTTCAAATAGTTATCTCGGCTAAATATTGTCCTATCCTAACAAACCACACATCAATGGAAAGCGTATTTATTCAGCTTTCATGTGTACGATAAAAGTCTCAATAATAACAAAAAGACCACTATAACTAGTTTTGGGGTCCAGGCAATACTATGGTACTTTTCTGTTGGTGAAATAAAAAAAAAAGGAAAGAAAGAAACGTGAAAGGAGGTACTATGATGAATGGGCATAACATGCTTTACTCAAGTGTTTATTTTACAGAGAAGCTGTCTTCTTGGCGCCCAATCTCTGCCTCGACGGACTAAACTAACTTTACAGAAATAGGGGGAGCGTGACAGACAAAATGGTTATGAATCTAATGAAAAAGCAAGGAGCTCATTAATAATTCAATTATTAACATATATAATTAATTTATCTTGAAACATGAAGTTTATGTGCCCCATAACTATTCCTTTAAACATTTATAATAAACAATAATTATAAGTACCCCTAAAAAGTCAAGTAGACTCGTCCGTTCGTCCCGCCTCTGTCGCCATTTTGACTGTTATGTCTGTTTCGTGAGGGGAATGAAAATAAAATTTGATAGTCCAGAGGAGTAAATATCGGACAAATTTATCCGGTTTGCAGGCATATTTATCTTCTCCCAAACCCTTCTTCTCTCGGAGGAGAAGGGTGTTTAATTCGGCTTTATTCGGCTGGTTTCTGAGGAGAGTTTTGTGCATAAGCCGCCGCCATGTACATTAAACAGGTAACGTAACGTTAAGTGACTGAGATGCGACTCACGCGTTGCGTGTAAAATTATGATTTATATGTTGAATTATGCGATTCAACTACTTGTTTACATATTTTTTACTGCCAGATGTGCACAAAAACGCATTTTTCTTAATCTTGATCATGCTGTGTTGTAAGTTTTGGCGAGTACATGGCCTTCAATGAAGTTAGCATTAGCTTTAGCATTTTCTGTCAAAACCCGCAAAACATTGCAATAACAATTATTTTGCAACTTTATACTAAACATTTACTGCTGAAATTAGCTTTTGTTTGCTGCTGCTGTTCAAATGTGAGCAAACTACTAGTAGAAAGTTAAATTATAGCTGGTTCATATGTACGTTACATACTAATACGGCGTGTTGTATTATGTAAATGATAATACGGTACATAAAGTGCTGTTTTATATACACAGACATATCTCTGTTTTTGTTTGTGTTATTATACTTTTGTTTAAGTTAATTGTTTACTTTTTCGATTATTTGGATGAAACGCATTCTACCAGGTTGTACGTTATACATAATATTGACGTTGTAAAAACTATCTTGTGAAATGTGTTTTTAGGTTATTATTCAGGGATTTCGCAGCTACAGAGACCAGACTGTGGTTGATCCCTTCAGCTCCAAACACAATGTTATAGGTAAGACTCTCCTAATCTTGGCATGGGACATTTTCTTCATAGCAGAAATTATGTAAAATAGGAATAGGACAATCAATCAATAAGTATAACGAAACCATAAAATATGCTATTATATAATTAGAATATGTATTCAAAATCAGACAGTAAAACACACTTGCCTTAGTTATGTTCTATTTTTGAATGTGTGTAAAATTATGTATATTTAATTACAATTTTATTTGGGACATACAAAACCATAGATATATGACATGCAGTGATATTATTTTATAATCACCCTGTTATAAAAATAAGAAATTTAGAAGTTAAAGTAAAATAAAGCTATACAATTATACATAATAATGTACAAAATAAGTTTTAATGTGCATTTCATTTTTTATATTTCATTTTTCACAGTTGGAAGAAATGGATCAGGAAAGAGTAACTTCTTTTATGGTAAGTCAAAGATAACTTTATTTTAGAGACATCTGAAACATTTCAATACAGTAATTAATTTAATGCATCAAAACACAGAATCATAATGAGCTTTATTGCCAGGTATGTTTCCACATACGAGGAATTTGTTTTCATGACAGAAGCTACCGCAGTGCAACAGAATAACAGTGACAGAACAAAAACACAGATAATAAAAAGAACAAGTAAATAAGGAATTGACAATTGTATGTACAGGTATATAACAATGGACAGTTTTGTATGTACAGGTATATTATGTGCAATTGAAGTGTAGACTATGTATGTGTGTTAGATAAATAAGTGTGTAAATAGTGTGTACCATAATTATTGTCAAGTGTTCATGAGGTGGATTGCTTGAGAAAAGAAACCGTTTCTGTGTCTGGTCGTTCTGGTGCTCAGAGTTCTGTAATATCGACCAGACGGTAACAGTTCAAAGAGGGAGTGTGCTGGATGTGAGGGTCCAGAGTGATTTTTCCAGCCCTTTTGCTCACTCTGGATGAGTATAGTTCTTGGAGAGTGGGGAGGGGTGTAACAATGATTCTCTCAGCAGTCCAGGACTACCTCCCACTGATGGTGTGAGTGAATAGTGTGTGATGAGCAATTTTCTTTTATTCCCCATCAGCTATACAGTTTGTACTCAGTGATGAGTTCAGTCATCTTCGTCCAGAGCAGCGTCTGGCTCTGCTTCATGTGAGTTATTTTATTCTATTTTATTATATATTTTACTTCAATCATTTAGAACAAACAAGCAAAAAAAAAACTTGTTATTTATAGATTTTTATTTATTTTCCTTGAGTATTTTTAATGTTATTTGTAATTTGTAAAAATACTTTGTTTATATTTATAATTTTCACTAACCCTGCTAAACTATGTACTTTCATGTAATTTTCAGGAAGGCACTGGCCCTCGAGTCATTTCAGCCTTTGTGGAAATTATATTCGACAACTCTGACAACAGGCTGCCGGTAAGAAATGTATCCTACATTTTGAGAAGCGCACTAAAGTAAAGGCAGGCGAGTAACAAGACCTCATTGTCCTCAGATTGATAAAGAGGAGGTGTCTCTGCGCCGTGTCATCGGAGCAAAGAAAGACCAGTACTTCTTGGACAAAAAGATGGTCACGTAAGTTTAGTTCTTGTAACACTGTAACATATCAGAAAAGCTTTGACTGCTTGGAGCTGTAGACAATTGAGTTGTGTTTTCTGTGTGCTTCAGTAAGAACGACGTGATGAACCTGTTAGAGAGCGCTGGTTTCTCCCGCAGCAACCCTTACTACATCGTCAAACAGGGAAAGGTACATGGGACAAGTTATTAATGGGTGTTTACAGTTATTCTTGATTTTATTTAAAACCTGTTGTCACTTAAAGGGATAGTTCATCTAAAAATGAAAATCGTTGTCATTTACTCACCCTCATGTTATGCCAGACCTCTATGAGTTTCTTTCTTCTGTTGAACACAAAAGAAGATATTTGAAAGAATGTTGGTCACCAAACAGCTGACTGATGATTATAAGGGAAACAAAATATTATGGAAATCAATTGCTACCGTCAGCTGTTTGGTGACCAACATTCTTTCAAATATCATTTGTGTTCAACAGAAGAAAGAAACTCATAGAGGTCTGGAATTATGTGAGGGTGAGTAAAGGATGACAGAATTTTAGTTTCATTGTGAATTATCTCTTTAAACTGCAGCTAAAAGCCCTCTGGACGGTAGCAAACAACAGCATATCTTTCATTAACATTAATGCTTGTTTACAAACAAAAACGTGGCTCTTGGGAGTGAAGTGGTGATAATTTTGTTGCTACACATTCTAAATGAGATTGCTCACTTTGTTAAACTCATGTTACGCTCTGAATCTTGAAAATAGATCAATCAGATGGCAACGGCGCCTGACTCTCAGCGTCTGAAGCTGCTCAGAGAGGTGGCCGGCACCAGAGTCTACGATGAGCGCAAAGAGGAGAGTATCTCGCTCATGAAGGAAACAGGTAGACCCTTCACTGATGTGTTTCTGTGAAAATGCCATTTATCATTTCCTATCTGGAAATATATCAAATAAGAAAACTGGTCGTCCTTGTATTATTTTGTGAAACCAAATCGTTGTTTTATTTATGGTCAAAGGTTTGTGACGTGCAGTTTGTTCTTGTGTGTATGTGTACAGAGGGAAAGCGAGAGAAGATTAATGAGCTGCTAAAGTACATCGAGGAGCGTCTGCACACTCTGGAGGATGAGAAAGAGGAACTGGCTCAGTACCAGAAGTGGGACAAAATGAGAAGAGCTCTAGAGTACACCATCTACAACCAGGAGCTCAACGAGACCCGGGCCAAACAGGACGAGGTACACGCATCAATACACACTATCAAACAGTAAATACATTAGCATTTGCATTGTATAAAGCTTTGTTGCTGATAATTTAAAGATGATGTGATTCCCTCCTCTAGTTGTCCAGCAAGAGAGAGACCTGTGGAGACAAATCTAGACAACTGCGAGATGCCCAACAAGATGCTCGTGACAAAGTGGAGGTAAACTGAGCTCTTCAATGTGTTCTGGAAAAGTGCTAAAAACACTCAGAACAGTATCATGGTGAAACGTTTTGCATGGGAATTTGTTTCTTCTGAAAATGTAAAAAAACTAGTGCATTACATTTTATTTTTAACCAGCTTGTGCATTCACATGTCGGCACATAACAAAACCCTTTTATTTCAAAGACGTAGTGGTGGGTGATATACTGGTAGGCGTGATTAACCGGTAGAAATTTGTCAACAGGTAGAGATTTTAGACTATCGTCTCTACCGCGGTTACATGGTCACCGGATGTTGCTGTGCTACGTGGTCATGAAAATGTAATGTTTGCATGTGTTTTCAAGCATTGCAGATTGGGCTGCAACGAATAGTCGACATTGTCGACAAAATAAAAAAGTCAACAAATATTTTTGTTGTCGAGTAGTCGTCTGATCTCATATTACCAAATGTAGGAGCTTGCAATACTGCGTTTTTACCAGCGTGGCGCTGTAGCGCAAGACTAGTTCAGCTCTCCTGGATGCAGTTTAAGAGAAGACGACACAGCGCTTCAGAGAAAATGCATCCGAACTTGAGCGCCGTTTGGAATTGTATGAATATCAGTGGGTACGGTATTATTGCGCTTTGCTAAAATTCCTCGAAAAGTCAGAATTGTTGACATGAATTTATTGAAGAAAAACACACAAAGTAGACCCTTTGAGTATTTAGTAGAAGCACCAGGAAAATGCAGCCATGTGAAAGATGCAACAAGTTTTTCACACCTGCCTCTGCAGCAGCCTCTCCAGCTGTCAGGTCGTGCACCATCTCTCCACTCAATAAGTCAGGGCTCTGTGTTTGGAGTTGTAGTGAATGTTATTTTAGCTGTGTGTTTATGTCTTGAAGGTAAACAGTAGAGCACTCTGTTTTTCCAGTAACGTTATCTTTGATTGCAAAGTAGCTGAAAAACACACAGCATCACCACCATGCTTCACTGTTCTGTATTGACAGGATGAGCAGTACACATTTAGAATTTAATCTTATTTGTCATCATCTTGGAGTCCTTCAGGTGTTTTTTTAGCAAACTTTGTGTCACTGAAGAGGCTTCCGTTAGTTGCTGCATGATTTGAGCGGAATGAGGGTTCTGCGATAGCTCAGTTTGTAGCTAGGACGGCCAAGGAATCCAGCACTTAATCTGCACATCCTTTCCTTTGACTCATGAGCTCTGACATGCTTTCTGTAAGGTGACAGCTTTAATAAATGTATTAATCGGTATAATCAGGCTCAAATGAAGGAGCTAGAACCAGGGATCAGAAGAAATGGACAGAGAGTTAAATATATGAGTGTCACAGCAAAAAAACTGAATAGTGTGATATTTCAGTTTTTCTTTTTTTTAAATCTGCAAGCTGTCAGTGATTACGACATTACGTTTAGCAAATCTGCGAGTGAAAAATGTAGGGCTGAATACTGTAGTATATTGCGCTCTTTCCTCTGTAATGAAATAAGCACAAAAAGTGACAGCAGTGTGAAAGCAGCAGTTAAAAATGCATCTGATTACTACAATGTGGTCGTTTGCATGAGCTCTGGAGGTCAGTAACGTTACTCCAGTAAAGTCCGATCACATCATGTTTATTTATATATTACTTTATGCAATAGCCTTAAGGGTGCAGTGTGTAGTTTTTAGCGGCATCTAGCGGTTGAGTTTGCGAATTGCAACCAACGGCTCAGTCCTCTGCTCACCCCTCCCTTTAGAGAAGCTACGGTGGCCGATACAGGGCTAAGATTTTTCGCGAGAACCACATAGTGACGATACGCGCTCTGTAGAGCAGTTTGTCCGTTTAGGGCTACTGTAGAAACATGATGGCGACTTCAATGTGAGGGGACCCGCGGTATATGTAGTTATAAATCGCTCATTCTAAGGTAATAAAAACATAACAGTTCATTAAGTAAGGTCTTTATACTCCTCTGAAAACGTAGTTATGTATATTATATTGCATTTCTGTCTATAGATTATCCTAAATATTACACAGTGCACCTTTAATTCAAGCAGCTTTACGATATTAAACATGAAAAACCAGAGTCAGTGTCGCTTTTAGTTAGAATTACAACTTGATTTTCTGTTATAAAGCAGCTCTCCAGTGCGGAGCTAGCTAGTGATAACATATTTTTATTAGTGGATAAAAAAATATTTAAAGTGATATTTTGGTTTACAGAGATAAAAGCTTGATCTAGCTCAGGACTGTTTTGGTTATCATAACCCTATAAGGTATTTTAAGACATTATGTTGTGAATAAAATAGTTTATCCAAAGCGTCTTATCACTTATCTTTATTTTGTTTCTTATCTATATGACTTACAAAAGGAGATGTTTGGCAGTATGATGTCATTCATGTAGCTAATTACATGGTGAGAGAGCGCGTACACATGGTTTCCAGGTTGACAAGGATAAGTAACACACTTAGCAGACATTTCCATATTGCGCGAGTGTGAAGCTCTGTTTCGGGCATTACGTCTCTTTATATCAGGCAACCCAGTAAGTAGTGTTCCTCTGCGGCCAGATTAAACATTGTTGTTTGTTAAACATTTTAAACTGTCTTTTCAAATTAGTGCGTTGCCACAATTCAAATTCGTTTTGCTGGTTTGAGCATAGTTTAACCGAGCGCGGGACACAGCGTCTGTATCACATTTGTCAAATGAACAGGGCTTTGGGGCTCAGACGTGGCTCGGGCACGGTTCAAAACACGCAGTGTGGGTACACCTTTAGAAAATAATCGCACAACCTAATCAATATTCTATAATTAAGTCGACTAATCGAATATTCGAAAATCTTTACCCTTCCCTAATCGTGATATATATCATTACCATGGAATAAAATTACTCATATCATGATATAACATTTTGGTAATTTCGCCCACCTCTAAAAAAAGCATTATAAGAAGGGAATCTTTGTTTGTCTTTTAGATTAACATGCACTGATGAATCAAGCTCAATCAGACCAAGATCATTTATTGGGATAGAAAAAAAAAAAACACAACCTCGGGTTACAAGTTCGATGCTCTATCCATTAAAGCCACGACTGCCCCCCCGGGGCAAAACTAGACATTAGTTTTGATTTCAAGTTCATATTTCATCCAGTCGGTCTAAGAAATTTGCTCTACAAACTAGTATTAAAATATGAAGATTTACTTAGAATCTGCCTCCGCACATCATAAAACAGCTTATATTGTGTAATCTTATCTAACCTCAGTGTCTCTCTGTCTCTGTAGGAGACTGAGCGTGTGGTGAGGGAGCTGAAGTCTCGAATCTCCGCCATGAAGGAGGAGAAAGAACAGCTGAGTGCCGAGCGACAGGAGCAGATCAAACAGAGGACCAAACTGGAGCTCAAAGCCAAAGATCTGCAGGACGAGCTGGCAGGAAACAGCGAACAGAGGGTGCGACTAGCAGACGCACTCACACGAACACATGCACACGCTACAGGCACACATATGCACTCAACACACACATTTCGAAGTATCGTCTTGAAAAAGAGAACGTTTTTTTATTAAAGTTTAAAGTGATTTTACACTACCACTTATAAGATTTATTATAAGAACTATAATATTGTGGAATATTTTAACAAATAATTTAAAATAACTATTGTGTGCTTAGATGTGTTAATGTAATTTATTCCTGTGATGCAAAGCTGAATTTTCAGCATCATTACTCCAGTCTTCAGTGTCATGTGATCCTTCAGAAATCCAAATATGCAGATTTTCTGCTCAAGAAACATATCTTATGATTATCAGTGGTTCAGTTGATAATCATCATCAGTGTAAAAGAACAGCGTTTATTTATGAAATCGGTTTTATATTTTTTCCATTCAATTAAAATCATGAAACCAGTGTTTCCCACACATAGACTTCACCTGGGCGGGCCGTCCAGGTATATTTATGGCCGCCCAAGTATATTTGGTAACACATTTAAGTTTTTATTACTGTTATTATCCTCTTAGACTTTTTTTAATCCGTCCGAGAAAATGAAACCATCCGCGATCGATTAACTATTGGGAAATCTCCCCTCGCCCTACGCGTTTCGTAGTTCTGTGTGTGCTCGAGAACTGTTGACACTCCCACAGAATATCTCCAGTGTTTCCCATATGTTGATTTATTTGTGGCGAGCCGCCTCAATATCAACCGCCCTCTGCCATCAGCTCCCGCGTGATGAGCGCGACTTTAGCACTATATTTAGCAACTTTCAGACCCTTTTGGCAGCTTCTTTTTTCCATAACGTGTACATACTGACAACCCTAGTGACTTTAAAAAAACTAAACAAAAAAACCTTGCTTTCTTTCATTTGGAAGTAGGGATGCAACGATTATAGATTTTGTTGGTACGATTATAGTCTGAGGAATAATCACGGTTTTACGATTATTATGCATTTATTAATTTCACAACATAAACAGATATTAAAGTGTTAATTTATTGCTGCCTTTTGAAACAGAAATAACACAGTAAGCAATAATACAGCACAAAATAATAATACTAAAGAAACAAAAGTCCATCTCTTCTATTGGAATTAAAAAGGTGACCTCTGTTCTGTAAACATCAGTCAGTATTTCCCTTTTGAAAATAACAAATTGAAATAGATCACAAATGTACTTGATGTTTTCATTTTGTATATTCTTTCTACATTTCTTTTGGACCTGAGGTACTTTTTTTTTTACTTATGAATAATACTATACCAGGGATGATAAATCACAATGTTAATTAAGTATTATTAATAGAAGACTAATAATAACTTTATTTATCCCACAGAGGACTGTTACTAATGAGGGGAATAAACTAAACTATTATTGTAATCAACTGTCATCCATATATTCATTTTAATAATCTTTATTCATCTAATTTTATATATGACCTGAGAAAATCATATCTATTATTTTGGTTTGTGAGATCGAGGTCGATTTAGGAGGACAGAAACTTGTTGTCAACGCTGCCCAGCGACTTTCATTAATAAAATAGCTTAGATACTGGATCGCTACATTATATTAATCAGAAACGAGTGAGTAAAATGACTGTTTAAATCACAAAACTCAAATCTTCATTGTTTGTAATGACGCGCAGATGAAGGTAGGCTAATTCACTCACGCAACTGTCACCTGTCACTCTCTCTCGCTCTCGCTCTCTCTCGGTCTCTCTCTCTCTCTCTCTGTCTGAAGCGGGCAGAATGCTAGAGCTGGTGAACATCGCGTCAGGCGGTTCTTGCCTTCACGTCGTGCATTAAGGTTGTTTATTTCACAACGAGAAGAGGTTGGCTAGCCGTGCATTATTCCTTATGTATACTCTTTAACAGCATTTTTTATGGCAATATTTAAATGATGCCCTGGTCATTCTTGGTGTACCCAAAATGGTCCCATACTATCGACTTCAGACATTCTCTGGTGGAAATAAAGGTTTGCTGTTTAAAGGTTCCTCTGTCATAGTTAATCTAATGCGTGTAGTAGTCTCCGTGTCTCTGATAAGCATGCCATTTAAACTGGTGCATTCATGGTGAATGTGCATTCACTGGTGCACCGCTAGTGTAACTTTTTTGTTTTGTTTTCGCGCAAGTTGCAACAGTTCTGTTCCGTGCAACAGAAACACTCGGTTTAGCGGAACCTTTACGATTAATTAACCGTAACGTTTTAAAGCGCGGTTAATAGTAAAACCAGTTAATCGCTGCATCCCTATTTGGAAGATGTCGCCAGTACTGGCCCGGGCCGCGAGGGCGAGGTCTGACTCTCCCGGCGCAGTGTCGCTTCTCTCTGCGTCTGCTCTGAGCAGTGAACGGCAGAGAAGTAGCACATTCAGTTAGCTGTAACGCAGCCGACTCGTCAATAAATCGTTTACAAAAACAGCGTTTCCAAGCACCTGTCGCTTACTGACTGTTTGGACTTTTAAATATGAACATAGTTCGTCTGTTAATATGTTCCGTTCGTCACTCAGACGCAGGCAGTGCACTGAATGACACAAAACAGTAGCCAAAACCACCGCATATAGTCGCTTTTTAGTGTAGGTTAGATGTATATTGATTTTATCAGACGATGTTGCGATTATAAATCAGGATTTAAGGAGTATAGTGAGAGTGTTTCCTGGTTAACATGTAGTATCGACAACCGCGTCACCGGCGGTCGTTTCACCGCGGTTACTATTTATACACAAATTTCCGTTATGTATGGCGCGATTCAGCCATACAGTTGGAAAACCAAATATTACATCGCCGATCTGGGGACATTTTGGATTCGTGCCGAACGAGAAAGGCGAACCAATCAATTTGGAGAAGCCATTGTAGGCTTTGTGGCAAAGAAATATTGTTAAAAGGGCGAACACTTCTAATCTCCAGAGCCATCTCTGGTCATGTCACCCAGCCGTGTGTAGTATCAACTCATGTCTTCATTCACCTTAAGAAAAAGTTCAAGTAAAAACAGAATGACTGAGTAATACATTTCGGCATCTGAGATATTCTCTAAGAGACAAAGAGAGACGAATCTACTTCAACAGATAGCCTATAGCTGTTTTCATTTATTTCCTTTATATTTCTCTTGTGGCCCGTCCATACTGAAAAAAAGAGAGAAATGTAAGCTATTTAGTGTTTAAACAGGTTGTTTTTGAAAGTCGGTGCTTGAAAAAACTTTTGCACTTCAAAGTTAATATTTTAATTATAGGAATATAATTAATTGTAGGTAGCCTTGACGCAATTTTAAATACCCTTTTTATAAATATGCATTTAAATTGAGGAGTAAATATATAAACTCACCTGCAGCGCGTCACAAATCAGAATCAGAATCACAAAATCCTAATAAAAACAAGTATAACAGGCCTACATTAATTTGAAACACGGTAAACCTATAATTACTACAACATAACATCAATTTTAAATTATAATATGAAGGGGAATTCCTCTTTTGCTAATTAAAACCGGACTTCAGATGCTTTCACTTTCGCGATCCTGTAGTCACCTTTTACAAGAAAATCTAATTGTCTGTTTTTCCTTGCATCTATTCACATTTTAAGACAAAAAAATATGGATTATTTGTTATTATTAATTAAAAAGTACAACAACCAATAAAACAGCAGGCTACCATGACAGCTTGCATCATTTATTAACAAAAACGAATAAGATGAGGCTTGGCATACAGTATTATATACGGATTAAGTTTAGCAAACACTGAGGAATAAAAATAAACAAATAAAAGGAAGCCTTAACGTGAGGTAAACAGCAAAGATAAGCTTTTTAAAATGAAAACAAAACGAACTGGCTGCCGGTGACCATGCTTGCATTTTTTTTCTACAAGAATATCAACATATTCACCTTCTCTGGTTTTAAGAAACTGACTTTTACATTATTTTAGCGTGAAAACCAAATCCTCTGTCCGCTATCATTTCCTCAATATTCGCATCATATTTGCCGCTCGCTGTGTGTTCGTTCGCGCTCATGCTGACACGGCGAGTATAAACCAGGCTCTTCACCCGAACCGCTGCACTGAATCCCTGTGTCAGTGCAATGTGTACATTAGGATTAGTCCAACGAATTTTTTGTAATGCACCGAACGGTTCAAGGCACGAAAACACGCATCGTAACCACTGATTATCTTTTAATTAATGTGTTATAAAACCCCACTCCCCACCACCGCAACACGGCGGTTGTTGGTGATTTCCCACCGCGGTAGTATTGCCACCGTACAGCCCTTGTTTTGGCAATTTATATGTAAATGAGATTTACTATTAAAATTAAAACACGGAATAAATATTGTGTGACTAAAACCTTAGAAATAAAAACAATTTTAAAAATTTTTCAACAGTTAGTAGTAGCATTACACGAATAAATATTGTGTGACTTTAAAATACAATTTTAAATTGTTCAACAGTAGTAGTAGCATTACACGCATTCTACTGAATGATAGTAACATATTTCTGGCACAATGTCTTGTTATATCCGAACCTTTTTGTTTTTGACAGTTTGCCATGAATACCTTTTAGATTTCTGTGTGTATATATATATATATATGGTGCTTGTTTTACTCAAATTAAATAGTAAAATGCTTATGAAGTGCTAAATTCTGCTTCTATTTTTTTTTTTTTACTTAACTCTCTTATGTTGTACAAGAGTGCATATGAGTATAAACCCCATTTCCTCAAACAAATACTCACCTGCTGCTTTTCTCCATTGCTGTTGCTGAATTAGTCGCTGCAAAAACAAAGCGGTGACCGAATTCACATAAGCAAACACGCGAGTTTGACACACATGCACACAAATGCAAACACACACAAAAATGCACACTAACAGCCAGAGAGCTGTAGGAAATTTTGGCAGGCATTAGTGAACAGAAGGGTCCGAAATGTCTCCATCTGCGTCACCATCTACACACGCTCACTCCAGCCGGGCTCGTTGCCAGACGCAAACACACATATATCTTGTGCATCCCTTTATGTGTGAAATACACACTTTCGGTCGGCCCTCCTGCATCCCAGCTTGGCTTAGAGAGGGATTAGCCCCACCTGGCCAAGTGTGTGTGTGTGTGTGCTTTCCTATGGAGGAGAGGCAGAATTGCGTCATTTGCCCTTTGATTGGTGAATGTGAATGTAGGTTTGCTCAGATGGAGATCCCCTTTGTTCTGCTCATGACGCTGAATCTACTCACCTGTTTGTGTGTGGTTAATTAATTTAAATATTAACACCTCCTTATGCATTTATCTAAAATTTATTTAGGCTTTCGATAAAAAGAGGCGAGACTCAAGAATTGATGCCGTTATTTGAGATTCAATACTCTGTCCCCTCTCGCTTCCTGTCCAACAGAAACGGCTGCTCAAAGAGCGTCAGAAGCTTCTGGAGAAGATTGAAGAAAAACAGAAGGAGCTGCAGGAAACAGAACCCAAATTTAATGCCGTGAAAGAAAGAGAGGAGCGAGGAATTTCCCGGTAAACTCTTTGAAGTGTTGAAAGGGCCCACTTCTCTTTTTTTGTGTTGACGTACTTACTATTGAAACAGGATGCTGGGGTGGGACATTTTTATTGTTCTTTATATTTCTTTATTTACGTCACAGTCCTCCAAAACCATAATTTTCTTATTGCTACCCCTACTATATTACACATTTATATACTTTTGATTTTGTATGAGTTTATCACAATGGTGGCATTTATTTTTAAACAGTTGACTGTCATATCCGTGTGTATAAAATCTTGTCCCGTCCCTTTCATGATTCCCCAAATTATTTAAAGTGTTCACAAGATGTCATTTTAAGGAGGATAAGTGCTTTTCAAATGCTTTTGGTGTCTTTAAGTAATACTTCAAGTATGTTTTGTTCTGGAGTCATTTGTTTTGTGTTTGTGAATTTTTCAGACTGGCTCAAGCCACACAAGAGCGAACAGACCTGTATGCCAAACAGGGCCGAGGCAGTCAGTTCACCTCTAAAGAAGAGAGGGACAAATGGATTAAGAAAGAGCTGAAGTCTCTGGATCAAGCCATCAGCGACAAGAAACGGCAGATCGCTGCCATTAACAAAGATCTGGAGGACACTGAGGCCAATAAAGAGAGAAACCTGGAACAGTATAGTGTAAGATTTGGCTATGTTAAAACTCATCTTTTTTTAAAGCATCTATTTTTTAAAGGAATAGTTCTTCCAAAAATGAAAAATTGCTAAAAAAAAGTACTCTCTCTCAGGCCATAGAAGATGAGTTTGTTTCTTCATCAGATTTGGAGAAATTGTAGCATTACATCACTTGCTCACTAATGAATCCTCTGCAGTGAATGGGTGCCGTCAGAATGAGAGTCCAAACAGCTGATGAAAAACGTCACAATAATCCACAAGTAAGCGACACCGCTCCAGTCCATCAGTTAATGTCTTGAAAAGTGAAAATTAGCATGTTTTAAGAAACAAATCCATCAAGATGCTTGTAACTTCAAACCGTTGCTGTCGATAAATAAAATGAGTCTAAAATTTCCAAAAATGTTGCCTTCTCCAGTGAAAAGGTTTTCTCGTCTGTATCAGGAGATAAATATGCACAAATCAAACACTGTTTACAAGGAAAAACAGTCCAATTGGTTCTAAAAATATGTGGGTGTATTTTGATGTGAGACAACGGGATCAGGACTTTTTCAATGGAGGAAGCATTATGGATTATGACTTTCAATTTTGATCAAAAGCGATGTTTTAAAGTTAAAACACAGATGGATTTGTTTCACAAGATGTTAACTGATGGACGAGTGGTGTGGATTACTTGTGGATTATTGTGATGTTTTTCTCAGCTGTTTGGACTCTCATTCTGACGGCACCCATTCACTGCAGAGGATCCACTGGTGAACAAGTAATATAATTCCGAACTTCTCTAAATCTGTTTTAATGAAGAAATACACTACATCTTGGATTACCTGAGGATGTTAAATTTATCAAAAGAATTCACTTTGGGTGAACTATACCTTTTAAGATATTTTTCAACCTTTAACATTTCTTCCCAACTTTGATTTCGGCTGCAGAAACTGGACCAGGACTTGAGTGAAGTGAAGACTCGAGTGGAAGAGCTGGACAAGAAGTACTACGAGGTGAAAAACCGAAAAGATGAACTTCAGAGCGAGAGAAAGTAAGATCCTCATGTTCTTATTCCCAATGCATCATGGGGAAAATATCTGGCTTTGGTCCATATTTCCAACATCCCACCCTTTCTTATTACCTGTACGAACTGTTCCCCTCCTCGCCTGACGTTTTAGTTATTAATAATCCACGAGATATAGGTTTCACAGCACAAGGAGGCTTGACAATGGGCGATAGAATAGGGTCTCCTGCTGAACCCAGGCGTAGCGTTTGTTAGCCAGGGCTGATGGGTGTGTCCATTTCCCTTCTGCAGCTACCTGTGGAGAGAGGAGAACGCAGAACAGCAGGCGCTGACAGCCAAACGAGAAGAGCTGGAGAAGAAACAACAGCTGCTGCGAGCAGCCACCGGAAAGGTTAGAAACCGAAACTTGGTTTTGTTCCCAGAAAATGCAGTAACCAAATTTGAGAGCAGATGCAGAAGGTTGTCAATTTATAGCAGCATTTACTTGACTAATATTTACTACTTCCTTTGTTTATTTTGAACCGATTTTGAAACTGAAAACACTGCGGCATGAGCTGTTTGTGTGTAAATGAACACAGTGCCATGCTTTACTCTTAATATGCAGTGCTTGTTTTTAATTAATTTGCAGCCATTGAGATTTTATAATCACACTAAGCCATATCCCGATTTCAAATTTTATTGTGATTAATCATACAAACCTACCCCATAGTTCATTATATGTAACCAGTGTGTATGTATTTAAAATCACGTAAAAATGCCGCCCACACCAGTTCACTGTGTATCAGCTGAACTGAACCATACCACCTAAGCTTAACTTGGCTGCTGGATGCTTTCTCAGGGACTGAGTCAGTCTCTAATTATAGCAACTCTCCCACATTACAAAAATGTACATCCGTATATATGAAGTGGGATTATCAGGACTTCAGATCGTCATCTTGGCTTGAATTGACAGTACGAAACTCTGAAACGCAATGTTTTACGTGTTGTTTGCGTTTTCTCTAGGCTATTTTGAATGGCATCGACAGCATTAATAAAGTATTGGAACATTTCCGCCGGAAAGGCATCAACCAGCATGTCATCAACGGTTACAAAGGCATCGTCATGAACAACTTTGAGTGTGAACCTGCCTTCTACACCTGTGTGGAGGTGACGGCTGGCACCAGGTCCGATACATTGATTATTATTAGTCTTCTCTGCTAATGGTGTTCTGTGTGTGCATTGAGAGTGATGGAGTTGTGTGTGCTGGGGTTTGTTCAGGCTGTTTTACCACATCGTGGAAACGGATGAAGTGAGCACCAAGATTCTGATGGAGTTTAATAAGATGAACTTGCCTGGAGAGGTCACCTTCCTGCCCCTCAGCAAACTCGACGTCAGGGACACCGCTTACCCTGAGACTAACGTAAGCTTACACCACTGACATGGCATTTAAAAGGCACCCTATTGGATTTCCCAAATGCATGTTTACTTGATCCGTTCAGATCTACTTCCATCAAATCAGCCACTGATGATAGAACCAAGTCGCTACTTTTTTCAGTAATCCATTTCACTTGAATGTACTGTGCACATTTTTCTGTACAATGGGTGAGGTTTCACTGAATGTCATTTTAATAGGAATTTACCCAGTCTGGAGTTTCGCGTGAGGGTGAAAAATATCCCCACACAGATACTAGTCACATTCAAGTTGGCCACACAGATTCGACACCGAGCAACAGAAAGCTGCTTAGTTTGAAATCGACTTCTGTGCGAGTCTGTCTGTCTGTTATTCCCAAGAGAAAAGTATTGTCCACAAAAACGTCCAAAAAATGCACACTTTATATCATCCAATTAACTCCTGATTAGGTCTGCAACGATTAGTCAACATTATCTGTCGAGTAGTCGTTTGATCTCATATGACCCAATGTAAGAGCTTGCAATACTGCGGTTTGACCAGTGTGGCGCTGTAGCGCAAGACTAGTTCAGCTCTCCTGGATGCAATTGCAAAATGCAGCTGAACGAACCTGAACTCATGTAGCTAATTACATGGTGAGAGAGAGGTCTCTGTCTGGCATCTCATTTTGTGTCCAAATACATCTATTTGTATAAGGAATTGGTAACGCTTTACAATAAGGTATCGTTTGTTAACATTAGTTAATGTATTAATTAACATGAATGAACAATGCATTTATTATATTTATGTATTAATCTTTGTTAATGTTGGTTAATAAAAGTGCAGTTGTTCATTGTTTGTTCATGTTAGTTCGCAGTGCATTTATCAATGTTAAGAAACACAACTTGTGATTTTTGTAAATGCTGAAATTAACTAAGATTAATAAATGTTGTAGAAGTATTTTATTCATTCTTAGTTCATGTTAACTAACGGACTTTATTGTAAAGTGTTACCAATTAATTGTAATTAAATAACATGCTTTTCTGAAGCTGAAGTGACCTTTATTTATGTTAAAATATGTGAAGAGTTCAGATGCAAAAGCCTCTACGTGCCGTCTGAATATTTCTTCTAAAATAAGCATTTTTCTCACGCTTCTATATTTATATTCAGTTATTTCACTTCAATTGCATAGAAACGGACCTATACATTGCCATTAAAGTGAAATAACTGGAGAGATTTAAAGTCATTTTATCAATAATACAGAAATAAACATTAGCAAAACAACATTTGCATCTAGGTATTTATTCAAATTCAAATAAAAAAATACTTTTGTATCTGAACTCTTCATGTTTAACTTAATATTTCAACTAAATGCAAAAGCTGAATAGTCAATCAAAGTCTACTGATTAACCAGTGAAATAATCAACGATTAGTTGATTAACTGTTCTAATAATCGTTAGATTAATCGATTATCAAAATAATCATTTGTTGCAGCCCTACTCCAGAAAAACCAAGTCCTGTCCTTGATTGATAGATTTTTTTGGATAATGGATTTTTTTCTCATTAATATACAATTATAGTTTTTGTTCGTGTTTTAAGTTAAATAAGCTATTTTCTGTTTTAACTTTCATTTTAGAGTTTTAGTAATTTTGCATGTTATTATATATATATATATATAGTATATAATATATATATTACTATATAAAGTAAGTCATGTAAAATTACTAAAACTAAAAAATTAAAGTTAAAACAGAAAATAGCTTATTAAACTTAAAACACTAACAAAAAATATATATATATATATACTATATTTAAAAATATCTAGTGTTTATTTATTTATATTTATTAGTTGTAGGTTGTTTATTTATAGTTATTTTAGTGCCTCTAGATAAACTAAATGAAAATGAGAAATGTTGCATTGGCAGCTAGCTGAGATTTTTATTTTTTTTTTTTATTATATTTCAGTTTATATTTAATTTAATAATAATTTGTTATTCTGTTAAGTGGAAATGTTTGAAAATAGCCTCTAATTCCTTCTCTATATTTCTCTGTAGGATGCAATCCCCATGATCAGCAAGCTCCGTTACAGCCAAACCTTTGACAAGGCCTTCAAACACGTGTTTGGGAAGACGCTGATCTGCCGCAGTATGGAGGTGTCCACTCAGCTGGCTCGAGCTTTCACCATGGACTGCATCACACTGGAGGGTAAACCGACGCTGTCCTATTGGTGTACTTCTTTTATTCAGTCGGTATGATTTCTAAACCCTTGTTTTGGTGTATCAGGTGATCAGGTGAGTCATCGTGGTGCTCTGACCGGTGGCTACTATGATGCTCGTAAGTCCCGTTTGGAGCTGCAGAAGGACATGAGGAAGGCCGAGGAGGAGCTCGGAGAACTGGAGGCCAAACTCAACGAGAACCTGCGTAGAAATATTGAACATATCCTACTCATATACGCCTCACACAGGCTTAACTTATGATGCAGTGGCACAAAGTCAAATTGATTGAGTCCTAATTGTGTGTGTCTTGGCCAGTAGAGCATTCTGGTACAATCGGCCTAAATAACGACAAGGTCACAGAGGATCACAGAATGAGTCAGCTTATCCACGTAACGTGTATGCGGTCATGTGTGAGCTGCACACATGGTGTTATATTAGTGAATGGGGTGAGAGATTATGTGTCTGATTGGTGGACATGACTGTCAAGACTTCGAGTGATGTTCATTTAAAGCCGGTTTAAGTTTTTGATCAACACGCATAGGCTTTTTGTGACTCGTACTAGTGACTCATTCAGAGCTAATACGATGACGTAAACGTTTTCTCATCTGCAGCAAAAACAGGCCAAATAAATGTATTTGTACAGCTGAGATAAGTGGATTTAGTGCAATCAGATTTTGATGATATTTTCAGTGTTTCAAAAAGCAGCGTTATTGTTACCTAAAACTATTAAAAGTAGTTTTTGTTAATTGAAATAAAATATAAAAATTGGATTAAAAAAAAAAACATTTGTCTTGGCAGCTCACTAAAAAAAAACACATTAGAATTTAAATAAATGAACTAATTTAAATAAAAGCTAATTAACATTACTAAATACTATAATGTATAATTGATACTAAAATAACTGATAAGCAAGAAGGGAGTTCTTGTCTGCTCCTTAACTCAGTTCTCCACGTATCAATAATGAAATTGACCAGCTGATGAATCAGATGCAGCAAATCGAGACCCAGCAGAGGAAGTTCAAGGCATCCAGAGACAGCATACTGTCTGAGATGAAGATGCTAAAGGAGAAGAGACAGCAGTCCGAGAAAACATTTATGCCCAAGGTAACCCATGCTACTGTAATACCATAGCTGCTGTTTTTATTTGTGTACCAAATCATTAAATGGTTTTCTCTCTGGTGTTTTCCCCCAGCAACGCAGTCTTCAGAGTCTGGAGGCCAGTCTGCACGCCATGGAGAGCACGCGGGAGTCTCTGAAGGCAGAGCTGGGAACAGACCTGCTCTCTCAGCTCAGTTTAGAAGACCAGCGCAGAGTGGATGACCTCAACGACGAGATCAGACAGCTGCAACAGGTTCAACAATTAACACAAAAATCATCAACACAGTGATATACCATTGTTACATGTTGACTTTGAAAAGCGTCATGTGTATATCTATATATACAGTGCTTAACAAATTTATTAGACCACCACCACTCACTGTAAGGTTTGGGCCACAGTTGCCCTAAACTAAGAGTATTGGTGAATATCAAAATAATTTCTTATGTTTCTGTGATGGTTAATCCAGTATTTGTAGTGCTTAAAAATAATTATTTTTGTTATTCAATCATGTTCAAATTTCTGTTTTACAAGGATGGCAGAAAAAATTGTAAAGCACTTTATTATTTTTTTATTCAGATACCCAATTAATCAACAAATACAGTCTAATTCATTTTTTCTAAGGAATCTGTCAAAAACTTGTTTAAAACTAAACATTTTATTGTCATTCATTAGGCAAATAACAAACTGAAACAAATTGTTTTTATTCACACATAACCAGAAAACGTAATTTTGTATGGGCTTTTTTGGCCGTCCTTAATCTCTGTTGTCATTGACTGTAATTGGGCATCTAAAAAAAATTTTAAGTGCTTTACTATTTTTTATTTATTTAAATTGTTATTTTAGCAGTTAATTCAAATATACATGGATAACAACAATAATTAGATGTTAGCATTAGAAACACTACTGTGACTAAAGAGTAAACACTTACTGGTGGATTAATCATTACAGAAACATAAACAAATATATTATGATATTCACCAATGCTTTTAGTTTAGGGCAGCTGTGGTACAAACCATACATTGGGTGGTGATGGTCTGATAAATTTAAGAACTTTAGGTAAAAATATGAAGAGTTAATTTGCAAGACCAGATAAATCCATTTGTAACCATTTTCAAAAATCATGTTTTTTCATTGTGCATTCCGATTAATCTCAATCATACTGTAGTCGGGTTATTTTGATTAGGTCAAAATTAACAAAAAAATACAGCAAACTAACACAATGAAACGCAATAAAAACATAACATAATAAAAAAAAAAATAATATATATATATATTAAAAAAAAAAACTTATCCGTTTTTGCTAATAAACTCTTCATATATTTAAATGTAAAAAAATTACATCAACAATAGTTTATCTACAAAAATAAAACTCGATGAATTGCAACAGGTACAGATGTCCAAATGGACTGATCGCTGGCCATCTGATGTGCACAAAAATGGCAAAACCTTCTCTGTGGCCAGTTCTAATTTGATTAGTGAAGTCGCAAAGGGATGTTTACACGGACTAAGGCTACAAGAACGTAGTCGCTGGACATTGAATGTGAATGAGATTAGGGATGCTCCGATCGATCGGCCGGAGATCGGTATCGGCCGATAATCACATTTTAAGATCGGTACTCATACATTTGGCCGATCTCACGTACCGATCGCAGTTTGATGACGTCAACGCGTGACGACGTATAATGCGTGAGGACAAATGATTTGGCGCCGCAGTCATGTCATCGCTGGTGTGGAAATGCTATGATATTTCGAGAAACAATTAAAAATTGCTGTATGTATATATGAATATGGCTTTAGATACTAATGCTAGATAATAGAGGATATAGCGCTGAAAGATATTTACCATAAACGACCCAGAGCGCTTATGTGATCTGCTCCACTGTTTTGACGTGCTGTTCACTTAAGCCCAATTTATACTTCTGCATTGAACCTACGCAGAGACGCACAGGCCTGCGCCGTAACTTACGCCGTACCTGACGTGCACCTCTCCAAAATTCTAACAGCGTGTCAATTCTACGCGGACCGCAAGCGCTGTGATTGGTCTGCTAGAACCCCTCCTTCCGTATATACTTGAGTTTTTGGTGGGTTTATGAGCATTGTAATATAGTTTAATGTTACACCATCTTATTTAAAGTAAAACAAAGCAAAGAACAAGTGTCTTATCATTTATTATACTACATAGCATTATACATCAGTACAGTAGTTGTCTGCAACAATGTTGATCTGCCGTGGTACAAGTCCTTGTGGAGATTGAAAGAATGCCATCTACTCCTGTTCCGTTGTTGTCCCCTTTTTGTTGTTTTAAATGATGATTTAATTGATAATTATTTGCCGTCGTCACGGCTATAATGCTTCTCCGACGAGCCGCGCTTCTTCTTCGGCTTTTACTGTGGTACTGCGGGTTACACCAGCATCATGCCCGTGGACACTGCAGACTAGCGGTCCGCATGTGTTCTGCATGTTGACGCGGACGACGACGCAAGTATAAATGAAAACCGATGCACAGCCTTTGGCGTAGAAGCTACGGAGTAGGTCCGACGCAGAAATATAAATTGGGCTTTAGAATGGTGCTGCTCGTGCAGAAGTGGGGGCTTTAGGGGCTCGAGCCTCTGCCCTTTTTTATTATTCAAAAGTGCCCCTCTGACAAATAGCAATGATATAGTAGTCAATAAAAACAAAATGCATTTGAGTTATAATTAACATAACCATGTGTACAAAACGTTAACTAATCGCTCAAAAGTCGGAAAATTCCTGTTTATTTTTACATATCTCTCCATCTGAGGCGTTGCTATGGGATGCGTGCGTTTTGCTCGGCTGACTGATATTCCAGTCTGTTCGGAAACCTATAGGCTCCCGACGGAAGGAAAAAAAAATAAACCAAACAATATTTTAAACTTTTTTTCGTAAATAATAAAAGCTACTGTGCCGATTTAATAAAAAATCCATACATTAAATATTTTAGAACATTAGATAATTTCATCAATGCCCGTTTGTCATGTATAATACACCAACCAATCATGATCTGGCACAAGTTCAAATTTCTTTGGACAATATGTGAAGTAGAGCGGTTATTTTCCGTTCTTATTCATGAATCGGTGGACAATTTCATGGTCAGACAAGCTTATTTGTGGAGCGATCTGGATCTGCGGTTTGCCTCGTTTTATAAATCAAATTACATCGCTGAGAAAATGGATGCTAAATGAAATGAAAAAGCACTGCACAAAATCGTGCAGCGCCAAAAGTCACAAAAATGGTAATCAGTAGGCTATTCAATTCACTTATATTTACGTAGCCTATGATATATACATTTGATGAAACTATCATAGTTAATGAAGCCCAAGTGCCACCTACAGGCCTATAATGTGAAGTGTAGGCTGGCCAAATGGTCACATGAAAGAATTTTATATTATATTACCACTTTTGATAATTATGCAGCATTATGAAAGTTTCTTATGCTCATCAAGCCTGCATTTATTTGATCAAAAATACAGAAAATATAATATTGTGAAATATTATTACAATTTAAAATAAAGTTTATCTATTATTTTAATATACTTTAAAATATAATTTATTCCTGAGTTTTCAGCATCATTACTGAAGTCATTACTTCAGTGCTTGATCCTTCAGAAATCATTCTAATATGCTGATTTATAATCAATATTGGAGACAGCCGTGCTGCTTTTTTTTAACCCGTTATACTTTTTTGGGTTCATTGATAAAAAGAAAAGCATTTATTCAAAATGGAGATATTTTCTAACAATATCAATCTTTACTATCACTGTTTCAATTTAGCAAATCTTTGCTGAATGAAAACAAATTTCTTAAAAAAAAGAATACTGACCTCAAGCTTTTCGACGTATATGGTTGCAAAAGTTATATTGAAAAAAAATGTTTTTTTTTTTTTTTTTTTACATTTAATTAATAAAACAATCCTGAAAAAAATATAAGAGGTTTCCAACATTGAGAAATCAGATATGCATAAAATGATGTTTTAAAGTATATTACATATTTGATCAAATAAATGCAGGCTTGATGGACAAAAATTTTCTTTCAAAAATATAAAATCGTAATATATCCAAACTTTTGACCTATTTCTTTCTCTCTCTCTCTCTATATATATATATTATATATATTTTACATTGCCCCTATTTTATACCGTAGAAGGAATAATTGTTGTGATTAATTATATAACATTATTACATATGTTATAAAGTTTGAAGCATCCGAATCGGCATCGGCTGATCACCATGACAAGAAATCGGTACTCGGTATCGGCTGCAAAATTCCTGATCCCTAAATGAGATCTCAAAAATACAGTATGAGACAATAGAACAGAACAGTATTTTTTCTTTACTTTTAGCATTTAGCAGACGCTTTTAAAAGCGACTCAAATAAGAAAAGTAACATTAAAAGTTAAAACTATAAATATTATATATACACATTTAAGAGAAAAGAAATTAAATAAAAATGACAAATCACAACAACATTTCAAAACTAAACATTTAAATGAAAACAAAATCTAAAAAGTCAAAATATTAAATCGAAAAAGTATGTATAATAATGATTCTAACACTAAAGCCCTGTCTTATTTTTTACATAGAAAATTGGTTATATAAATGTATATATTATAATTAAGTGAAATTATTTGGTAGTCAGGTGGGATGGGGCGCTGGATTGTTTTAATGTTTAGGAGGGGGTGAGCACACTGACTAGAGCATCCCTTCGTTCAGCTAATCATATGAATCTAGAGGGGTCAAGCTAAGAGATCTCTGAGCTAGAGCGAGTGTGGTCGTGGGTTTAGCCAAGGCCAAAGACCAGAAGACAAACTACAGGAGTTTCCGAGGGGCATGTGAGCAAAAATAGTCTAAGACATTGAGCAGGATGTTTGAAGTTTGAAGCCCTTAAAACACTTAATTTAGATTTTATTTTTTTTAATTTATCTTAAGTTTTTAAGCTTAAATCTCAGCCACTTTTCAGTAAGTTACCTTTCATGGAATTGTTAATAAAGTTTATTGACAGTTGTTAGTTAATCTGAGTCAATATTGCTTTATGAAAATTTGGTGCACCTAACTTTTGTTGGTGCATAAGAAAAAAGTTAGGTGCAACCAGTGAAAAAGAGTCTAGATTATATATATTTTACATTGCCCTATTTTATACCGAAGGAATAATTGTTGTGATAATTTTTATAACCATTATTACATATGTTATAAAGTTTGAAGCTGAATCGGCAGCTGATCACCATGACAAGAAATCGGTCCGGTATCACTGCAAAACTCCATCCCTAAATGAGATCCAATTCTATAGATAATCTCATTTGAGAAGTGTCACCACGGGTACAGTGTCTGAAAAATGTCAATCAAACACACCTGAGCAAGCTAATCACTAGAAAGCTACAGGAACGTGAGTTTTTAGCAAAAACTCCAGGACCGATGTTGGCCACCCCTGGGTTAGTCAGTCTGAAGCTCTTGTTCTATTTATGAGAGATTAGCCCTGAAGCCACAGCTGCAGCTCTTTCCCACCTCCAGCCCGAGATACGACACACAGGCCCACATAAGCCTTTGTTATTTTTGTATGGCCTTCAATTTGGTTTGCTAATTTGTCTGCTTTTGTATTCTCAGACAGGCTTAGCATTGAAGCGTATGTGTAAGAGTTTAATTTATTCCTTTAGATGTACGTTCATGCGGCCAAAAGCCACATGTTCTGTTTTTAGTCTAAAATTGCCTTTATAATAAACGAGCCCTTCAGTCTGGGGTCAGTTAAAGATGTTTGTTTTTCACATGTGCCATGTTTTTGCTATAGGACAACAGACAGCTGCTGAATGAGAGAATTAAGCTGGAGGGAATCATGACCAGGGTGGAGACGTACCTCAACGAGAACCTGCGCAAACGTCTTGACCAAGTGGAGCAGGTGAAGATACCGGTTTTCCTTTTCACCAATAAAGCCTTTATGAAACCCAATGGCATGTAGTACAATAATAAATTGTGTTTGTGTAGGAATTGAATGAACTGAGAGAAACCGAAGGAGGAACCGTTCTCACAGCGACAACGTCCGAGTTAGATGGCATTAATAAACGCATAAAAGACACTCTGGCTCGATCTGAGGGTGAGTGAAGACTCATTGTCATTTTGTTTTTTCTTAAAAAGCCCTACTTTTGTTGGTCTGCATTTTGTTTCTCATCTCAATTTTCAGATTTGGACTCCCTCATCGATAAGACGGAGGTGGAAATAAAGGACCACCAGAAGAGTATGGAGCGCTGGAAGAACATCGAGAAGGATCATAACGAAGTCATCAACCACGACACAAAGGAGCTGGAGAAGATGACCAACAGACAAGGGATGTTACTGAAGAAGAAAGAGGAATGCATGAAGAAGATTCGCGAGCTGGGCTCCCTGCCGCAGGAGGCCTTTGAAAAGTACCAGACGCTTACTCTAAAACAGGTACAGCAACCTATTTTTATTAAATTTTTTACCCAGAAGTGTAACGTTTTTTCCTCTTTAGTTAAAGTTCATACTGAAGTTCCGTATAATTTCCTGTGACTCATTTAGAGTGATATTAAACTGTATTTTCCTTCTCGCTCAAAAAATAGCTTATTGCAAATGAGGTCATAAACAAGTATTACGTAGTCATATGAAGACCAAGGCATGACCGGGTACCCTTGAAGAAGCCTCTTGCCTCCTCCTCGGCTCATGTCTGGCTTTAGTTTTCCCTCTCATCCCCCTCCAGTCTCGCAGCCCTCCCACCTGGCTCTTATATTCGTTGTCTTAGCTAATCTTCCACTGCACCAGTCAGGGGCTCTATTGTGTGTCAGCCCTCCTACACAGAGGTGACTCATTCTTCATTACCCCATCTTGTGCTCTTGTTTTTTCACCCTCTCTTGGTGAACTTGAGTGCCTGGAGTTGAGGAGGTTCTGTGTGTTTCTTTAGCTATCTTCTGGAATTTTCTCTTGCAAGTTCAGTAAAGGGAATTATGGCGTAACTTTAATTTAAGTGATTTTGGTGTGAAAGAAATTGACACATTTTTGTAGTTTGCAAAATGATAAGTAGGAGCTGATCACAAACTGTGTTTAGTTTTATTAATGTTCTATTCTGCGGAACGACTAAAAGGACGTGGTGATTGGAAAAATGTAAGAGCTGGATGTTTAATGAAAACTCTATTAAAAACTCTGTTTCAGTGTATTTGCATTCATATGCAAACGTCCACAATTAATTTTGTTTGCTCACAACATTTTGCAACAACATTGCTCATACAACATGCTTCTTTACCTTGAGAAACTTGTTCTTTTGCTAAATGTATTTGCTCACAAAATTTTCTGAAAGCAAATTAGTAAGAGAGCACAAATGCATTTGAATAGAAGTTCTTCTCTCACTTCATTTTGTTTTCTATCACCATGCTCCCTTTAGAGGCTTCATACTATTTAATTGATTGTGTTCATTTACCTGTAATTATTTTCTGTGTGTGTAGTTGTTCAGGAAGCTGGAGCAGAGTAACACAGAGCTGAAGAAGTACAGCCATGTGAATAAAAAAGCCCTGGACCAGTTTGTCAATTTCTCCGAGCAGAAAGAGAAGTTGATTAAGAGGCAGGAGGAGCTAGATAGAGGCCACAAATCCATCATGGAGCTCATGAACGTCTTGGAGCTGCGCAAATACGAGGCCATCCAGCTCACCTTCAAACAGGTACGACTATGAGACACTCACTCAAGTAATGTTTTATTTTTCTGTCTCTAATAAAACTTAAGCACTGTCCACTTTTTAAAAAACGTAATTATTTAAAAAAATTAATAAAATAGTGTGTTCTTTAAGTTTTTAATTTAGACTCTGACTAAATGTTTTTAAATGCCCTTATTGTTTTTGACACAACAGACAGTTTGCTTTCGCTAAAAGTTTTTAACGTTTATTTTTAATGTTTTTTCCACATCAAATAAAACAATGTTTTTCACTATAGAGTGTTTTTTCACTACAATTTTTTTTATTTTCACTACAAGCAAAATGTTGTCTTTTTTACTACAAACAGGGTTTTGTTTTTCACCACAATGTAGTTTTTCATAATGTTTAGTTTTCACAACATTTTTTTTTCACTACAAAATGTTTTTTCACTGTAAGCAAAATGTGTATTTTGACTACAAACAAGGATTAGTATTTTCCTTTTTAACACAAAAAGGTTTACTGTTTTTGTTAAAAAATATTATTAAATCGACTTCCTACCACAGTAAAAGGGCTGAACGATTAATTGCATTTGCCATAATATCGCGATATGAAAAAACGCAATTTTTCAACCGCAGAGGCTGCGATTACACTGTCACGTGACGCGCGAGAGTAATGTATGACGGTCGTATGACATCCAAGTATGGCAAAAGAAAGCATTAGGAGACGTCCGCTCTCTTATAGCTCTCGCAGTACTTTGATGACACACCGATCGGTCTAGCAGTGCTGCTTGAAGTTGAACACATCTAAGCGGTCTTCAGAGGAAGCATCATGTTGGCACGCTGCTATGTTGCCAAGTCCGCAATTTGCCGCGGGTTGTTTTCGTGTCCGCGGGTCTTTCATAACATGCAGAATTGACGCTCTACATGTAAACGATATCCTTTGTTGTATCTTCCTGTCAAAATAACGGAGTTCCTTTTGGAATTCTTCAGCTTTTAAGAACTGCCGGGTTCTCCTGTAGTGGGCGGAGCTAATGCACAAACGACAATCTCATTGGCCGGCGCTCACCTATTATAGTCCCTGTTTTGATTTCAGCTAATCAGTTCGAGCAAATGCAGACGACCTGATTAATATTCATAAACTCAGCAGCTCAATAATCCTTAGTGCGTGTTATATGGTTATTAATAGTAGAATTCGTGGTAGGTTTGTCATCTTATCAGTATTATCTGTAGTTTTTTTCCTTTTTTTATAGCAACACTAAATGACAAACAATATCTTAAGCACCACCACGTCCTAAGTTCAGTCAACATGACAAATATGCATTCATACATTATTCTAATTACTAAAGTTCTATCATATAATGTTAAAATGTAATGCTAAATTATCATATTATAATGTTTGACTGACTGATACTAAGTGAGATATAAAAAAACTGTGCCGTTTTACAAACATAAGCTTTTTTATTATATATTATATATATATGTTGTCAAAGTTAATGCTCTAACGCAAATTCATTTTAACGGCACTAATTTTATTAACGCGCCATTAACGCAGAGCGTATTTTCTGTTTGACCCGTGGCCCGACCCGTAGTTGGAGAAATGGAGATGCACGGTGTTGCCAACTTAGCAACATTGCAGACCCCTTTAGCGACTTTTTTTTTCCCTTCAAAAAAGCACCCAAACATTATTTTGTTTCTCCAGTGCGAGGTCTTGCTGTCCCAGAACGCGCACACACCTCTCTCTCTCTCTCTCTCTCTCTCTCTCTCTCTCTCTCTCTCTCTCTCTCTCTCTCTCTCTCTGTCTCTCTCTGTCTGATCTGTTCAGCGCGCGAGCAGAACTTTCAGTTAAACGGATATTATGTTGCTTGCTTCTCTAATTTTACATGCAAGTATAGCCGAAATCACAGCACAACTATTGTCTTTATCTTATGTGTGTTTTATTCTATGAGACGATGGCTCGATTATCAGGTTTTTTGTGCAGATTAACATCTAGGAAGGGAGAGCTGGTTATTTAGTTTTAATGGGTCGTGTTTCAATCACTTTTTCATATTCATTCCGTTGTCTGACAACAGAAACAGTAAAATATATCTATGAAAACTGCATCAAAATACAGTATGTGGGCACAGAGAGGCAAACAAATATAATAATAAATAATATATGTACATTTTGCATGTTCAGAAGAAGAACTGCCCTGTCCTGCAAAAATGTAAACCGGTTTATGTCAGTAAATTGCTCAGTGCAAAGAAAGAGAAGTAATGGGAACCTGGTATTTATTTTTTCATGAGTCTAATAGACATGAACAAGTTCTTTGAAAAACATCTATTACCTTTAAAACATGTCTACTCTTCATGCTCTGTTGAGTATGGTTTCAATAATAATAATCATACATTTGCATAAAGCATCCATATTTGTCCATGCCCATGTTGATTAGAGTATTAAAAACTTGAAAAGTATTAATATAAGGTACATTTAGAACAAATAAAAATGTGCGATTAATCACAAGTTAACTCATGACAATCATGCTGTTAATCACGATTAAATATTTGAATCGATTGACAGCCGTATAAAAAAATATATATATATATCAGATAATTAATATTAATCTGATGAGTAAACCAAAAAAATACAAGCCAATGGAGATTCTATTGCCAAGGTGTCCAACTGTCCATAGAGGGTTGATATTATTTGCAATACATTTACATTTAGTCATTTTGCAGACGCTTTTATCCAAAGCGACTTACAATTGGGGAATACATAAAGCGATTAATCTTGAAGAGGCAAACAGACCGAGGAAGTGCTCAATAACACCAAGTTTCAGGCATTGTTCAAATAAGTACAAGCTAGCAAGGGAAGGAGAGAAAGATAAAGAGAGAGTTTTCTTTTTAAAGTTTAGGATGAATCAATTGAATTTGATAAGTGTCTCTCACTTTGTCCCACAGACACATTAAAATAGTGTAGATTAGTGTACAATGTTTTATAATAATAATGTATTCTATTTAGTGACCATTTCATTCATTTTATTTGACAAATTTGAACATTTGTTTTAAAAAGTAACTTTCCCTGGTAATTAGTTTCCTTTATAATGATATAACTCATATTACTAGTTACTTCTCACAAATAGTAACTAATTACTTTTTTAAAGTACGGACAGACTTTTTTATTGCTTGTCTTTGTTGAATAATACAGAATATAAAGAGCTTTAAAAAATAATCGCATATTAAATTGCACTATAGACGGTTTCAACGGCAACAACATAAACAAATGTTACTGCGCATGCGCGCATTTGTGGCCCTAACTTAACTCCCGGTAGACATCCAAATAGAATCAACAACAACAGCTAAGTCCCTCTGGAGTAGATACATTTTTTATAACATGCAAAATAAGTTTGCTTCGTAAATCAGACGGACTGAGATGCAGCGATAACTACTTGAACGGACTTATTAAAAATGCTAATTCACTCTCTGCCAGCAGGAGACGCTTAAAAGCAGGAGAAATAACGTTAACGTTAGAGGTTTGGGCCGGTAACGGCTGTAAACTGAGCTTACAAACGCTGCTTTATCAGACATATAACATGCAAAATGAAATTAAAATGACATAAAACATTTTCTAAAGACAGTGTTCCTTCAGAAATACAGTGATATAAAAACACCTGCGCCTCGTTTAGATTTTTAAACGTGCATTACGTGCTCATGTTTATTCAACAAAGCCTTTTGGAAAAGTTTTGATATTCATGTATGTGAAACATCCCACAGCACAACAACCTTAGCCCAACTTCATTACTTATCACTTTAACGGTGTTTGTAGCCGGCGCCACTAACCAGCCCGATATACAAACACAGACCGGAAGTTAACTTTTTTTTTTTTATGAACTTTTATTATTTTCCAAAATCATTCAGCCCTACACAGTAAGCAAAAAACATGTCGTCTGGTCTCACTTCCTGCTTTGTCTCCTTACAGGTGTCTAAGAATTTCAGCGAGGTATTTCAGAAGCTGGTGCCCGGTGGTAAAGCCACTCTGGTGATGAAGAAGGGCGACATTGAAGGTGGTCAGTCTCAGGACGAGGGTGAGGGAGCGGACAGTGAGAGGGGATCGTCCTCCCAGAGCAGCGTGCCCAGTGTAGACCAGTTCACTGGAGTGGGCATCAGGGTAAGAAGAGGATGGTGATTCAAATGTTTGCATGTGCAGTTAATACTGCTGACATTTGACCAATTGTCTGTGTGTGTGTGTTCGGCAGGTGTCGTTCACAGGTAAACAGGGAGAGATGAGAGAGATGCAGCAGCTCTCTGGAGGTCAGAAGTCTCTGGTGGCTCTGGCTCTGATCTTTGCCATCCAGAAATGTGACCCTGCTCCTTTCTACCTGTTTGATGAAATCGACCAGGCTCTGGATGCACAGCACAGAAAAGCAGTGTCAGGTACCATCAGCCAATGCATTGTTCCAACATTTCAGCCATTGAATGTCAGTTCAATAGAGGGAAAAAAAGCTTGGCCAAAAATAAACTGCTACATCACCAGAACAGTTAACAGAAGGAAACCGCAGTATGTGTATATATATATATATATATACATACATACATATACATATATATGTGTGTGTGTGTGTATACACTCACTGGCCACTTTATTAGGTACACCTTGCTAGTACCGGGTTGGCCCCCCTTTGCCTTCAGAACTGCCTTAATTCTTTGTGGCATAGATTTAGCAAGGTGTTGCAAACATTCCTCAGAGATTTTGGTCCATATTGACATGATAGCATCACGCAGTTGCTGCACATCCATGATGCGAATCTCCCGTTCCACCACATCCCAAAGGTGCTCTATTGGATTGAGATCTGGTGACTGTTAGGGGTGTGAACCTACACTGATCTTACGGTTCGATTATGATTATCATGTCATCGATTCGGTTCAATTCGATATCACGAGGCATCACGGTGAATTGATGATGCACTGCATCTGTGAGGACTGGAATTGAGAAACGCTGATTTCACACAGCGTGTCTTCAGGTCGTGCTTACCAGGTTGTTCATAAAAGCCAGATGTCGGCTTTTAAAGTAGTTGAAGCATTTTTAATTTTCCGCCATTGTATGCTCCTGCGACAAAGCATGTCTGCGACAAATGACGTCAGAAAAGCTTCAGTGCATTATAATCGGTTATGGTCTATTACTGAACCGGTACCGAATCGTCCTCGTCTGCATCGCGATTGCACCGTAGAAACGATTAATTTCGACACCCCTGGTGACTGGAGGCCATTTGAGTCAAGTGAACTCATTGTCATGTTCAAGAAACCAGTCTGAGATGATTTGAGCTTTGTGACATGGTGCATTATCCTGCTGGAAGTAGCCATCAGAAGTAGGGTTGTAACGATATACCGGTATGACGGTATACCATGATATAAACATGTACGATTATCATACATGTACATTTGCTTATCTACGGTATTGGGAGAAAATAAAAGATGCTGTATCTCACCTGCGCCTAGTAGGGGTGTAAATCAGATGGTTCTCCACGATTCGATTCAATATCGATTCTCATACCCAGCGATACGATATTTGCCGATACCTCAAAAAAGTATTCGATTCGATACAGGAGTATATCGATCGATTATCATATTATATACCTATTTTAAACAACATCTACATTTTTATTAACTCACAAATGCAACCAAAAATATATAACTTGAACATAAATCTAAAAATGCTACTATGGGCTCAGTGTTAAACATCTTTTCTACAGATAACCAAATTACAAGCAATAGCAGAAAATAAATACAATAGAAGAAAGACACAAGTTCAATAAACAGTGCTTTTCAGGTTTTTCAGCTCAGTCTAAAATACATTTTCAGGTACGCTACAGAAATGTAATAATCAAATGTAAAATAACTGCATAGTCTTCACTGTATAAATTAAATAGCCTGTAAATCAATACTTTTTGATGTTACAAAGGTTATTTAGTCAGGAGCAGTGAGCACTTGTATTTTTCTTTGACAGCATTAGATTTATTATTAGTTTTCTTTCACTTTAAGAATGAAAGCACAGATTTAATATACTGATACACATGCCTTTTTTCTCCACTGTTTACATTAAGACTTATGCTATGCTTAACCTACTGTTTACAAGAATATTAGCCAAAACATGCATTTTGATGTAGTTTTGTCAGTTTTTATTCATCCATGCTCAAAAAAGCGGAGGAGAGCTCAATTCAGTATTCACGCAGAGTTGACGCGTCTATCTGTGTGCGTGCGCTTTAGATGTGTGCGCGGGAAACTTTTCACACAGCAGCGCGCGACTGTTACTCCAACAATCTCGAGCGTCTTATATGCTCGCCTTGTGCCTTCGGGCAGTCCTTATATCGAATCCTGACACGTGAGATTGAACGAGAATGCACGCGTTGGTGGTAATGCATAGACGGACATTGTGAAAATGTGGACAGTGCCAAAATAAAGGTTCCTTTTTATACTACAGATATCGATATTTTACGCGTGGCATCGATGCATCGTATCGTCATACATTGTATCGATATATCGATTAATTGTTACACCCCTAGCGCCTAGGCAACAACTTTCCACTTAACTGTTCTCTTGCTCCACCCACACGTGCAGTGGAGACAACATCAGAGACAGAGGCTATCTCTAATCTCTATCCCACGTCAAAATATAAGTTAAAATTGCCAGTATGGGAATACTTTGGATATAGAAAATACAAAAGCTTATTTGTCCTCGAGAATAGACACAGTCTATGGCTGCGGCTGCAAAAAGAGGAAACACATCGAACATGTTTACCTATATTTCAGAACACCATCCCTCCGTGCAGATACAGTTATGTCCCATTTATAACTTAAGGTTAAAGTCTTATGATTTCCGTGATGTGGAGTGAATCCCAGAATCCAGTCATGACAATCAATTTACAATGCAGATGTCACATAAAACGCTCGGTTTGATGGATTGATGAATAAATCAAAAACAGAGCTGTCAAATCACTACATGGTCTAGTGTCTGTGATTATTAAAGCGAAAAAACACTGCTATATAATCTGTTTGTTTTGCACGTCTCTCTATGAATGAGCAGCTGGCGTTGTGTCGTGTACTACATACTCAAGTATGCACGCTGGCGCCGCTCATAGTGTTTAACAGCGCCTGCTGTCTCACTATCTGAAGACGTGAACACAAACACTGAGAGCCTCACTGACTCTGAGAGAACAATTAATAATCCTTTCATCATTTTATTTGAGAAAACCATTGTCAAATACACGCAAAGCTCTTGACTTCTACCCGTCAAAATAAAATTCCGCTTTTTAGCTCAAAGAAATTGACAGAAATTAAGATTTTTAGCTACTATAATGGAGCCTATAATAATTAATAATAATTATAGAAACATTTAAGGAATATAATTTCCCTCATTTTTATTTAGTAAATCTCTGTTGTGCAGCCCTTTATGAAAGCATAAAAGGATAAGTTATTTTCATTTGATTACATTTTAAAGCATTAATTACATTGGTAAAGCTTTATGCATTCATTTCATTACCACCATTTTTGATAGTATATTTGTATTATATCATAAAAGTTCATGTCAAACCAGAATTTCTGAATTGTTAATGATGAATACAATTTGTTAAACTAATATATAATCAATGACGAAATTTTGATTAATGAAATTTGAATAAACACATGCTTTGTCAACCAAAAAAACCCTGTTTTGATTGTTTAATACCGTGATATTTTCTGAGACGATTATCATACCGTGAAAATCTCATACCATTACAACCCTATTCAGAAGTAGGGTTGTGTATCGAAACCCGGTACCAATATGGCACCGGTACCTATGTAACTGGCATGTACTAGAACCGAATCTGAACGCAGATTTCGGTGCTTCATTTTGTTGCCATGCCTGAGTGATCGGTTGAAATATTTATCCTTTGTTTCTCCGAAATGGACATAAGAAGCATCATCACCGGCACCGCACGTGAAAAATAATTTCCCGACTGAGAAAATGCACGTGAACTCGATTCGGAAAGCTCTAATAATACAAGTCCAACAAATCTTTGTAGTAACGTGAGTGTGTTGTTTTCACATTCAGACTTAAAAGCACAACTCAGGGAATGAGAGTATCTGAGGAGCACGTGAATGCAGTAATTACACTTGCTCTGACGGCAACAGCAGCTAGCCTTCCATTTACTAGCTAAGCTACTACTACTCCATGGGCTACTAATACATCGATTAGCAATGGATTATAAATATACTTAATTATTATGAAAATACCAGGGATGGCTTGAATAACGCAGATAAACTATACATTGTCGTAGTCGGGTTTTTGTATTTATTTTATCATTCAAAACATTTATCTTCTGTTTACATATCCATATCCCTGGAGCATCATGAGTTCTGCTACTTCTGTGACTGGATCTGTGGGTTTTCTGTTCGAGGGCGCCTTATGGCGTCCAGTATGAATGAAAAAGACATAATCCCCGGTTTCACAGACAAGGCTTGAACCTAGTCCTAGACTAAAATGTAACTCTGAGCTGTTTTAACTGAAATAAACTTGCACTGACTGATCCTAAAATATATCAGTGCCTTTGTTTCGTCTCAAGATGCACACCAGTAATATTTTTTCTAAGCATGTTTCTAAAAATTACTTAAATGTCCTAATTGAACTATGATCTAATCCTGGTTTAGTCTAAGCCCTGTCTGTGAATTTTGTAATTCCCACTACAAAAAAAATAAAAATACTGCTTTTAGAGGTTGAAAGCATCAACCAAACAAAGTTTTTTGTTTTGTTTTTTTAGGCAGTGTATCACTATTTTGTATTGTCTTTCAGACATGATTGTGGAGCTAGCTGGACATGCTCAGTTCATCACCACGACTTTCAGACCTGAGCTTCTGGAGTCAGCTGACAAGTTCTACGGCGTCAAATTCAGAAACAAGGTAACAGGCATTATTAACACTCTGATGTGTTAAGTAATTAGCAAATGCAAATCAGTCTTCTGCATAGAAAATGAACTATAAATGGAAGTCTTGTCAAGTTGAAGCTGCACAGATGTCCCCAGACTTACTGTGTGTGTGTGTGTGTGTGTGTGTGTGTGTGTGTGTGTGTGTGTGTGTGTGGTGTGTGTTGTGTGTGTGTGTGTGTGTGTGTGTGTGTGTGTGTGTGTGTGTGTGTGTGTGTGTGTGTGTTAGGTGAGTCACATCGATGTGATCTCAGCAGAGCAGGCGAAGGACTTTGTGGAGGACGACACCACTCATGGCTAAGAGAAACAATACACCTCTATCACTCATGTTCCTCGTTTCTCACCCCCGTCTCTACTGGTGTGTTTCATTTTTAAAACCCAGATGGAATGAATGCAACGTTTTTATTGTATTCTGAACAGGATATACTGACTAATTGTCCTTTTACAGTTATTTTATATCTTCTTTTCTCTTTGTTAATTCTCGTATTGCAAGTATAAACACCGAACATGTTTTTCAGTATTTTGATGAAATGTGCCCTGCTTTACACCTGCATCAGCCCGAGTTATTTAAAGTTGAGGAAGTTCAGTCACTCTGACTCTGAGTTAAGCTTCAGTAAGGGAACATGTAGTTGCTGAGACTGAATACACAGGTAGGTGTATGTTAAAGAGCTGCGGTTTGCAGTCTGCTCGTTTGGCACTGGTTCTCTCTTCCTCAAGACTCTAAACCAGCATGAGCTGTTCCTTCATACTCCTTTTTTTTAAGTGATATACAAGAGGCTCGTTTTGTAGGTTTCCCAAAGCCTAAATGTTTTTTTATCATTGTTTTGTTGGTTTCATTTAATCTTTAGGTCATTGTGATTTATAGTCTTTTAATGTGTTCTCTGTTACCCAAAAATAATAAAATAACCCTGGTCTTTATCAACATGCACTGGTTTCTTGCCGCTAGAGGGTGCCGTCTCACACATTTGTCTGTTTTAATGCCATTACATCATTATGTGGTTGTGCTACACACATATAAAAAAAACAAATCAAGACTTGGAGGCTGCTTTTGGCTCGGGCAAGTAAGTACATTTTATGTATAAATATATATTAAAATCTAAATAATATATACTTATAAAGTTCTATCATTTATGTACTATTATTTTATTAATTTTATAGACTATATACATGTTTATATTTATTTTTGCATATGTTTTTGTAGTTTTTTTTGAGAAGCTCTTATAAAATAAATCTCAAGGTAAGATGTAAACCCTGAGCGTATAATTTAAATGTTAAATCTTAAGATATTTAATATAAATATGTAAATATTTCTATTTTATAATGCTTCTGTCATTGCTTTCCTTCCTTGTGTCTGTCAGGCCTGAGTTTATGCAGATTAGAGTTGCGTGTGGAGACGAGGCTTTGGAAATGATCATGCATGTCTGTAATAGGTTTGTAGTCGATTCTGTTAAAGGTGAGTCATGTTCACTGAAACATTGAGGGGAAATTAGATCCTCTTTCCATCTGGCAACAACACAAATGGAATTTTATCTGCCAAATCTGCTCAGCTGATCACTAAACCGGTCCAAGAGTCCTTTAGGCCTGTCCATTTCTCTTCTCTTAACTGCTCACGCACTTCTCTGCCAGAATCGCTCTCTGGTGACCGAGATCAGCCCCTCAACAGATGAAACCACCCCATAATCACGGCGAGGCCTCGATAAACCTCGCATAAATCTGTCCCTGCTTTACAGTCGTTCACTGCACAAGTTAATTTGTTGTCTGACAGGTGCCGTGTCAAACCTATAAGCACTTGGCCTTTCCATCTGCCCTTGACTCTGTCTGTCTCTTTGAACAGTGTTAGGGTCCCATTAAACTTGTCAGTTTTGTGAGCAGTGGCCTGCTGGGAGAACAGATGCTGCGGTCTCAATGGCTCTTTAAGTCACTTTACTGTCACGGGATGAATGCGACATAACATTCAGCTGTCCATACGATCAGCATCTTTTTGGGGCATGTGGTAAAAAACATATGTGACCCTGGACCACAAAAGTAGTCTTAAGTCGTTGGGGTATAAAGATCATGTTCCATGAAGATATTTAGTAAATTTCCTACTGTAAATAGATAAAAACATAATTTTTGATCAGTAATATGCATTGCTAAGAACTTAATTTGGACAACTTAAAAAGTGATTTTTTTCAATATTTAGATTTTTTTGCACCCTCAGATTCCAGATTTTCAAATAGTTGCATCTCGACCAAATATTGTCCTATCCTAACAAACCATAAATCAATGGAATTATTATTTATTCAGCTTTCAGATAACATATAAATCTCAATTTTGGAAAATTGACACATATAAGAAAACCTTGGACTATATGTATGTGTGTTCTGTTTTGAGGTTCTACAGAAATTATATGGAATTGCTACTATTATTATTTTATACATAACTGATTTATACCGTAGTGAAAAATAAATGTACAAGAATGTATTAGTAATACATTTACTAAATGCAAGGTATACTATAAAAGCATTTACATGTTTATGCGCTTATTAAAAATACCCTTTGATTGTAATTTAGTATACTAAATTGGAACAACTAATTTTGTACTTAATGCACTTTAATTGTGCAGAAGTTGTGGCGAGGTTCAAATAAAGATATGCTGAAGTATATTTGATTGTGCTAAAGTGGAACTACTGCTAGTGTACGTCAGGTACACTTTAAATATCTTGCATTTACAGGCCAATATTATTCAAAGATCATACAATCCTCATTAATAGTAACATTAACACACAATTTAGGTTAAATATTAAGACGTGTGCATTGTGCGCAAGTTATTCTCCAAATGATGTTTAATTATAAGTTTTATATCAGTAAGTATGAAATAATGTGTGTGTATATGTGTGTGTGTGAGTGTATTTATATATATATTATTTTTTTTATTTTTTTTATTGGGGTAAGTGTGCTCGAGTGTTTTTCTTAACATATAAACTTTAAATGATATTTTTCTTTTTAAGTTTAAAAAAAGAAGAGATACAGTAAATATGTTTTTGTGTGGCTAACAGATTACTATAGAATATTATAGAATTATGCTTAGTATGAAATACATATTTATTCTAATAAAAAAATAACAGTGTTAAAATAAACCATTTTAATGTGTGTGTGTGTGTTTGGTTTATATATAATATATATTTAACATGTCTAAATATTATTATTTTTTTATTATATTCATGTGCTGGCTTTGTACAGGTAAGAGCTGAACACAAAATTAATATACTTCAAAAGTAAAAGTACAAAAGGACTATTTTATTATTTTTGTAACACTTCATAACTTCCTCTCTGGTTATTGCACCAAGAAAGTGTCTGCAAAGAGCAGAAGTACCAAAAAAAACCTTAAGTGTCATTTGAATGTTCATTTGTTTTCAGATGTTCCATTTACTGGCTTGAAATAAAAATGACGAGATCCTTTGAATTTGACCCAACAACTACGAGCTCCACATATAACCACTCGCTGGGCGTCATTGTGTCACTGCGGTTTATACTCCTGTAAACCATCAGTGTCTCAACCCTGTATAAAAAGGCATTTACAACCTGCCGTTTTGAGTGGGAACTGCATTCGTTCCTTTTTTGAAGCAGTTTTATGAGGTTATATAGGACCGGCCGATCACACCTCTGTGGCCTCAACCTGAAATTGAGATTTCACTCTGAACTTGGTGTTATAATATATGCATACTTAACTGCAAACCATTATTGCTTTACTGATGAGTGACTGTTGAGCGTTTACATTCAGCGTGGCATACACATTGGGTCGTTTGGGGCGCGTTATCGTGAATGGCATCTGCAGCTGTGGCCCAGGCTTTTTCAGAACAGCGTTCTAGTGCAAAGGGGCAACGTCGTGACTTAGCACAGGTCTGATGAGCGGGGGTGCTAATTTGAACGGGTGGATCGTCACATGGGTGTTGCTCTGCCCTTTTTTAGAAAATAAAGACTTTTTACACTACCAACACTGTCTAAAAACGGAGATGCATACACCACAGGAGAATTCCCACTGAAAGTCAGGATCGTTTCCAGCGCTTGTTTAAAATCATTCTATGATTGCTGGAATAAAATAGCTCCTTTGTCTCGCTAAGACCAATTTGACAAGTAATTCACAAATTAAATTAGGTTTATTTTAATCAATTTAATTATAATAGATTTCAATTATTTTATCATGGGTTTTCATATATTGATTGCCATATGGAAAAGTAACTGCTCTGTAGGTCTAAGAAGCGTTATATGAACTCTCCATGCGCGGCTCCACCTGTTGTTGTGGTTTCTGAGGGTTTTCTGTGTGCAGTTGTCCTGCTAATGCGGAACATTTTGTTCAGTGCTTGTAGTTTTAGTGTCAGTCATTCCCTAAACCAGATCTGCTCTCCTGCTGGTCAGGAATACTGCTGGATTGTGACTGTTTGAGTGTCACACGTGTCTGCAGGGGGTCAAAGAGAGCGTCAGCAAGATCTAATAGATCTCCTGCATTTGCTGATTATTTTAACAGCCACAAAAAGTGAAATTACAGTTCTTTATGCTCATATTATATACTTTCTATGTGTTGTTCATTCTAGTTTGATGTATCTATTACTCTATTATGAGTTCTATTGTTCTGTTTATATGTCTATAGTTTCATCTGTAGTGTGTTCTGTCTATCATGCTCTATTATTCTACCTGTAAATCTGTTTATTCTTTCGTTTGCTCCATTGTTCGTTCATTCACTCTTTCTGTTCAGTTGTTTGTTCTATCTATTGCTTATTCTATCTGTTGTTCATTCATTCGTTTTTTGTTCATTTGTTTGCTTGTTCATTCCATCTATATATCTTTCATTCATTATTTTGTTAGTTCCTCGTTAGATCAATTTATTTGTCTATCTATTCTATAGTATTTATCTATTCGATCAGTAATTAGTAGGAATGGGATGAGATCTCGTGGCACGAGAGCTCGAGAGATCCGACGGGTCTCGCGAGAACGTGACGATATCCTCGCGAAACATTTTGCAGTTTTTACATTAGAGCGGCACCATTAATCGTTAAAAAATTGTGATCTTGATTCAAACACCCACGCAATCTTTTTCCTGAATGACAACGATTCAGCTATGTCCATTGCGACTATTTCACATGGCGAGTGTCAGTGGAGCGTGAGAAGCACCTTTTGTAGCTGCCCATGTGTGAACGCTGTCATTCACTGATATGGGCGGTGACAAAACACGCGCTGCTCAAGCTCCACTGATGCTTAAGATGTGAAACAGGTGTTAAAGACATTCAAATCTGCATTCATGCTGCTGCTGGTCCAGAAAGAGCAACACAAACAGACTTTTCAACCACACATCATTATTTCTGTATTACAGACATTTAAATAACAGATGTACTAGGATGCACCGAATGTTCGCCAACCGAAAATAGCAAAAAATAAAAAAAGCTCTTTCGGTGTTTGGCCGAATAAGCGAGAAGACCGAATAAATTGTACCGAACAATGATGTGACAAGATCAAATAGAGGCGTGCACTAATGCAGAAACACATCTGCAAGCGTGAACGTATTTAAAACTGTACAAGAAAGAACTGTACAAAACTCAAGCACGAAACATCTCATGTCTCCGATGAGAAGAGGAAGGGTGGTTGATACTGGTTACTGTATGATGAATGAAATCGCGAAATGGCCTCAAACGATTAGTAAATGAAACTGCAGAATGTTATGTTTTCTAATTCACGCACGGAATAGCATGTTATGCTCTTCAAACAGCGCTTCTCTTGCTCGCGGCGCCAGGGTTCAAAAGTCCTAATGCGCGAGAAAAATCTGCGCTAAAACACTGTTACTCGTCAGTTGCTGAGTAACATTTTTATTAGTTTTTTTGAAAGGCATGTGCCAATGCGATACATGCGACAAACATCTTCCCAAACTCGTCAGAATCATTTATAAATCTGCTGTCAATAAAAAGAAGCACTGAGGTCTTCCTGCGGCTTTCTGCCAAAATAAAAGCTCCATCAACATTCAAAAATATTAGTATTGTAATTTTAATGTTGTTCTGTAAAATTAAACGATGATAATAATTACCCTACAACTGCTCTATTAATACATTTTATTATAACATTCACAGTCTTCAAATTGGGATCTGTAATATATTCTAATGTTTTAAAAGAAGTCTCTTCTCAGCAAAGCTGCATTTATTTGTACAGAAAGAAATACATGCCTGATTCAAGAAGGGGGTCTCACAAATTGTGCTTTGTTGGTATAATGTCTGATAGAATATTTATATATATTTTTAAGTGTTCAGTAAATATTTTTAAATTGTTGTTTTGTAATTTATTTTATTTAAAAAGCATTACAAAACAGTAAAAATCACTTTTTGGCTATTTCATTTATGCAATGGTGAAAAAAATGCCAAACTAGGCCCACATGGGGGAACAAATGTGAAAAACCGTGTTCTGTATTCGGCCTTTGGCCCAAAGATTAATTTTGTTCGGCTTCAGCTTTGGCCAAGAAATGTCATTTCGGTGCCTCTCTAAGATGTACTGGGATAAAAGTTTATAGTTTGGGTATAAACACTTATTGTCTGCAGTAGCGGTCAAAATGAAAGTATCTTAACACGTGTATTGTAAATGACAACCCGTTTAAAAAGTATTTATCATTTAATCATTAATTCGGGAGATTCCAATAGTGAAAGAAGTCTTTATGAAGTGAGACACGGACTCCTTCATTGAATTTTTTAATTTGTTCAAATGAAAATATATTTTTAAAAGACTTGAGCAATGAACATTTTGTCAGAACCACTAGTAAATTACGTTATTTATTTTAGTTTTCTAATCTTTTTTTTCCTTCAGAATCGTGAGAGAAGCGTGATCTCCATTTAAAAAAAAAAATTGTGATTCTCAATTTATCCAGAATCGTGCAGCTCTATTTTACATGTTGTCATTACTGCATAGAATTAATTAAAATAGAAGTTTAATTTAATAAAGTACAAGTTCATTTCAAAATGCAAATTTTTTTGCATTTTGTGTTTAAAAAAAGACAATTTTCCCCTCTATATTTCATCATTGAGGATTAAAAAAAAAGTCTAAAAATCTCGTCTCGTTCTCATGAACTCCGTGTCGTGTTTCGTCTCGTGAGATAAGTATCTCATCACACCCCTAGTAATTAGTCCTATATATTGTTTTTCCTGCCATTTGTTTTATCTACATCGATTTTTTTTTATTACTATCGTATGATCATGGTTACCGTTCTATCTGTATTAGGGATGTGCATCTCCATAACTGAGGCCGATGCGATACACATCTTGATGCAAAGCCAACGATACATTGAAGATATATACACTATATTGCCAAAAGTATTGGGTCACCCCCTTCTAATGAAAGGTTTGACTACTTTAGTAATTTCCATGAGTACAAATCTTAATGTTCAAGCATATAATGATATTCTAGGGAATTGTGTGCTTCAAATTGTATAGCAACAGTTTGGACAGGACCCTTTTCTATTCTAACATGACAGTGTCTCTGTGTATAAGGACAAGGTCAAAGAGAAATGATGATTCAGTCAGTGTGGAAGAACTTGACTGGTCTGCAGAAAGCCAAGTCCTAATCCCAGCTGAACACCTCTGGTGGGACTTTAAATGCAGACCTTGAGCCAAAAATGTATCATCAAACACCAATTACAATTACACGAGGCAATAGATACAATTATCTATTGTCTGTTTGTTCTTTCTATTGGTATTACCAATAGAAATACCAATTTCCAATAGAAAGAACAAACATCTTCCATATATATATATGGAAGAATATTCAGAACTTTTTTCAAAAGGAATTGCAAAATGTATTTTCAATTGCGTTTTCCACATGTGAGCGCATAAATTGTGACATAATCCAAATGCAATTGTAAATCTTGCATTATCGTATGTATTTTCGCTTTCGTCCATTTTCAACTGTATTTCCCATGTTTTAAGAGCTATGAGCCTGTCATATTTAAATGGCAATATTGATTACCACATTTGCTTTTTCACTTTCTCAGCGTCGTGCATGTAATCTGCCAAAACTCAAATGGAATCGCAATTCCTTTTGCATTTGAATTTCCTATGTTTTCACTGAATGCTGTCAATCAATGTGAGTGGGCGGGACTATACTAGGGGGCGTGTTTGTGTCAGGAGGTGACGTCACTCGCAGATGACCGTGCCAAATGCTTTGATCAATGGAGATAACGGTAAAGGCTCAGCTAAAGGCAGCTGTCAATCAGTTCCTGCCTGTGTGAACGAACAGAAAACCTTCCTAGAGCAGTAGATTACTTTTTATAATAATCTTTTTTTACCCCAAATGCAGCGGTTATCCCCTGCTAACAGCGGGAGCAACAACGGTACGCACAATAGGTCAATATTCAGTATTACCCAAACACTTTTCACCTGTTTCAATATCTCTAACTGTTTCTCTCATTCCAATTGATGCAAATGAGTAAACAGACAGTAAATACATGCATACATACTTTTACATTTTATGCATTTAGCAGACGCTTTTATCCAAAGCGACTTACAGTGCATTCAGGTTATACATTTATTGTCAGTATGTGTGTTCCCTGGGAATCGAACCCACAACCTTTGCACTGCTAACGCAATGCTCTAACCACTGAGCCACAGGAACACTACATATTTGTGTGTTCTTTAATTTATTCTTTTGATCTATCTAGTAGAAATAACATATTGGGTTTTCACTAATGCGTTCAGTAGTGAGTATATTACTTGTTTAGTTGAGGTTATGCGGATTTCAGGTTTCAAATTTGAAGACTTCCCAAAGTCTAATTTTCACATCTTTGTTTCATTGAGAATAAATCCTGCCCAGTGTTTTGAGTCGAATGAGACCCAAACACAGAATCTTTCCCAAGGCATCCAGCTCTCCTGTAAATCTTGGTGTCTGGGACTCTCTGTCAGCAGTAATGTTCCAGAGCTTTACAGTAAGAGAATCAAAGGCTTTGCACATAGACGTGCAGCATGGGCCCCATTGTTCCCCACAAAACGTTAATGGCCGGAAATATTAATAATCCGCACACAGGGCTCTGGTCTGTGACGATCGGTTGACGCAACTGATCCGGCACTTTTGAGTGACTGACTAATGGCATTCCTCACACTTGCGCTATCATTGGCTGGAGAGAGAAGGAAAGTGTACGGCAGCCCTCGGGACTCCCAAATGGTCAAGTGCCTTTAACATCCCTGCTTCAATCCTCCAGCCCTCATTCCAGCTTTACTACCAGCCCCTTTGAGCACCCTTTTTTGTCTACACTTTTTTTAGACATTTGAGGGCGAGGGGCTAGCTTTCAGGCCGATCCAAAACAACACGACTGCAAGGAAAGACTGGACCTCCATTGGGATTCAGTGCAAAAAAAACTCCTGCAACTCATTGGATTTTCTTGTGTGTAGAAAGTTTTTTGTACCATGAAGCAAACTTGGGACAAGAGTGTTTTTGAGAACGGCCAGTCCAAAATTCCAGAGAATGTTGGAAAAGCTTCTGCTGACCACCTTCAGAGGTAGGTAATGTGCTGCTGTGGGAAAAGTATTTTGTGTTGCACGGAAATGTATGAGAAATCAATTTGTTGACGAATGTTTTGCCACAGTTTTGGTGGATAAATCATGCTTAAGTATAGCAAGTACAGTAAGAAATCTTCTAAATGCTTGAAGTCGCACGGCTCTTCTCAAGACACCTCAGGATGAAGGATGGGTTTGATAAATGTAATTTGTAGTTCTTTGCCAAAGTGCAATTGCACTGAGATTCTGAGCAGTATTATTGTAGCCAAAGATCTCTAACATAAACAGTTATCATTCCTTTTGCTTATCCCACCATGCTGTCTGTCCTATCACAAATGTAAATATTTTACCTATTAAGTAGATATTTTATATAATCGGTTGCTTTATTTTATTGAAACTTATGTATTATGTTTTTTTATTGTATTTTTTTATTCTAACACACTGGTTCTGATTTTAATAACACTTAAAATAACGTGACCCTCTCTGCGAAATCCAGGCTAAAGTCTCAAAATCTAATTATGAGAAAACAAGCATCAAAGTTTGATTCCTACCATTAATTTCAAACTTTGACATGACCTTACTCAGTCAATATTAAAGATATATAGGTTACATTTTCACAGAATGTTCTTTACCATATGAAGGATGATTTTTTTTGTAGAAAACGGCAAATCACAAAAAAAAGACTTTAGCTGGGTTTTCACAGAGAGGGTCACAATTATGTAATTTAATTATTCTCTTAGATATGGTAAAAAAAACAATGTAATGAGTTAGCAGGACTGATAAAATGGGAAAAGAAATCCATAACTATTTATTTACATTAATACGATTGTTACATGTAATTATTAAAGATAATCAACAATCCTTACCAATAATTATGGAAGACATTTTCCATACTTTTCCATATTTTTGATAATGGATCTTGTCAAACTTTTAAAAGCTAGTGTTTAAGTCCTCTGTTAAATACTGAAATTAAAATATATATTTATATAAATCAAAAGCAAACATCAATAATATTGTTACAGGTAATTATTATTAACATTCCTTATGGACATTCATAGTTTAAGTATTTTAATTCTTTTTAAACTGACCTTTAAGTCATACAAATTGAGAAGAGCTACAAGAGTGTTAAAATTAATTTAGCAATTAGTTTAGTGCTAACATAAAAAAAAATTCACAAAAGAAAATCTAAAACAAATTATTCATAAAAATCTAATAAATACTGTATCAAATAAACTCATAATCCAGTGCAGTATGAGTACATCTTTAATGTATGCACTTAAACATTAAAAACATACTTTCAACTGAAAAGTTAATGTTGTGGAAGATAGGATATGACTACAGAACTATTCCCTTTCATTGATTTGACAAGTTAAATCAGTTATGAAGAAAACTAAGAAAAGTGAAAAACAATGAACTTGCGTCTCCAAAGACAAACAGCACATGCGGGTCATGTATGTGGCCCCACTGAATGACAAACTGCTATTTGCTTGTAACAGATAAATGGCGCACGGCTTGATCAGTGCTGATGTGCGCGTAAGTGATGACCACATTCCTGCAACATGCCTCCATGAAATCACATAGCACTGGTCAAAATATAATGTGTGTGTGCTGTTGTTAATTTAGATTTTGGATTATAAGCAGTCTTGCAATGTTTAGATGATTGCATAGGCAAGGAAAATCTTTTTTGTAAATATCCTGCACATTCACTAGTGTTCGTCATTTGAGGGCCTTGCATAGCATTTGAAGTACTTCGTAACTTGCTTGAGTACGGGTGAACAAAATTAGCCTTGTGTACGGGACAAACATGGCAGTCTTGAGTGAAAAACCCCTGTAGGGTCACCAGCGGCTGACATATAGAACCACGCGACTCTTCCACGTGTTACTGACAGAAGTGCGGACGCCAGTTTTGTTGCAGAGCTAAAAAGGTGTCCGTTTATGGACGTGCCGTCCACTGAGTCTATTTTAACCCATCAACATTCTCTGTTTTTGCACAACACTTTCTGTGAGCCTATAAAAGGTGTTTTATGTTGCATCTGACCGTTGTACAGTTCATATTCAATTGTAGTGCATATTAATGAGTGTGTGTGTATATCTATATGTATGAATAAATTAATATAAATATGCTTTAAAATTAAATGTATTTCTGATGCAATGCCAATTTGTTATTTTTTTTAGCAGACAATGTTCTGGTCTTTAGTGCCACGTGATATTTCAGAAATCATTTTAATTTGAAGAAATTGTAAAATACAATTTTTTTTTTTTGCCTAATAGGATTTAGTAATATTTCAAGTGGTGGTGTGTTTTGAGGAAAAATTATGAAAGAATTTATGTATTTAAGATTTTAAGTCAATTGTCATTTACTTTCTCCTTGCAAACATTAGCATTGTGTGAGACTAAAAAGATTTGATCAGAAATCATTCAAATTAATTAATCTTTTAAATTAATTGGAAATCAATTTAAAGTTAATATATTTTTACAAGCACTTCAGTAACTGCAAGTCTGTGTTTGTGAACCCTTTCAATCAAAAATAATCCTGCAGTACCGAGCCAATGTTGTCAAGGTATCATTTTAACCATTACAATTTCGTGACATTGCTTGAAAAATCTCCGTCATACTAAGTCAGCTTAATTATTTAACCGTACTGTCCAGTTTGGCTCCTGCATTAAACGCCGCCGCGCATTAAACCCTCAGCTGCCTGTGTGAAGATGTTCACAGCCAGCGAAAGGTCGTGGGCTCTGACAGTGCGGTGAAAGATGGGGTATTTTTGATGGATTGTTTTTAAATAGCGCAGTGGGCCGCAGCATTAGGACTGGTATTGTCAGGATGTATCAGAGCTGTTGTGTGTTGGCCTTTTTTCCTCTCATCCGTCGTACTGTATCGTTCCCTCTCTTTTCCCACATATCCGTCCTCAGCTGCTCTCTCTCTATTACTGTGCCAGCCTGACCCAAAGGAAGTTGCCTCGTACCCCCGGGAACGTGAGGGCTGATTGGAGTCCCAGACACCATTGTGGGTTACAGAGCTTCTGAGTTTACTGGATACTGGTGTAAACTGCTGTGTGAATATGCCCCTGGTAAGGTACTTTGTGAGTTTTTGTTGTAACATTTCACTTTTTTCCATAGCAATCTTGATTGTTGGTGGTGTCTAACCATTGGACGGTTGAATCTAGATATTTCAAACAATGTATAGAGCAGTGAAGTTTTTAAACTTGTTTCTTAGTGAAGGCCTTAACGCTGCGTTGTCCTTGACTCTTCATAGCATGCGTGTTTGCTGGTATTACCAGGGATGCTTAAATCACAGCTGGGAAATATGTTGTGAATGCCTTTGTCCCTTCAGCTCTTAAGACTACCGGCTATTCGGTTGCCTTTTGTCATTAGCTTCGTGTGCAGTCATGAAGCCATATGGAAACACTTGTTTTGAGCTGTTTGATGTGTAGTAACTTATTATATGAAAGGAAAGAGTTGAATGTGTGTGCTAAAGATGGTCACCATGAGAATTTAAAACAAGAAATTTCCAATTTTCCGCATTAACAAACCATTGACTACGAATTTGCCTCAATAAACTCCTAATTTGCTGTTTATTAATAGTTAGTAGGTAGTTAAGTTTTGGTATTGGGTAGGATTGGGGATATAGAATATGGACAAGCAAAATATGTGCTTTATAAGTACTAATAAACAGCCAATATGTTAATAGAATCCCAATAAGCTTTCCTATTAAAATGCATGCTACGGATGCAAAAACGTAGAAAATCAAACTTGATCCGAATTTTTTTATGACGGACGACAGTTTCGGAGGCAGTGTGCAGAGATCTTTACTAGTGTTCCTTTTCTTATAATAATGAATAATTTGTTACATTTTATATAGCGCTTTTCTTGGCGCTCAAAGCGCTTTACATAGTAAGGGGGAATCTCCTCATCCACCACCAATGTGCATCATCCACCTGGATGATGATGCGACGGCAGCCATATTGCGTCAGAACGCCCACCACACACCAGCTTATTGGTGGAGAGGAGACCGAGTGATGAAGCCAATCAGTGTATGGGGATGATTAGGAGGCCATGATGGTCAGAGGCCAATGGGCGAATTTTGTCCAGAATGCCGTTACACACCTACTCTTTTTTTTAAGGACATCCTGGGATTTTTAATGACCACAGAGAGTCAGAACCTCGGTCTAAAGTCTCATCCGAAGGATGGTGCTTTTTACAGTATAGTGTCCCCTTCACTAAACTGGGGCGTTAGGACCCACACAGACTGCAGGGTGAGCACCCCCTGCTGGCCTCACTAACACCTCTTCCAACAGCAACCTAGTTTTCCCAGGAGGTCTCCCATCCATATACTGGCCAGGCTCAGCCCTGCTTAGCTTCAGTGGGCAACCAGTCTTGGGCTGCAGGGTGTTATGGTATGGTTATTGGTCCTGGAACAAAAATGATGTTAAAGTATTAACTATAAACACATGGACAGATCAGAACTAACAGGAAGTGAAGTGGGAGAGAGATAGTGGTGGGATCGGGAAACGTCCTCGAGTCAGAATTCAAGCACAGGACGCCTGTAGCGCAACGGCACTGTGTGTTAACGCGCTGCCCACAAGGCTATCAACGCCGACAGTTTTTTTCTTTATATGTCATTTTTTAGACACTGGGCACATTTTATGAATGTTGGGAATGACTTCCGATCATAAATTTGTTCCCGACTTCCACAAAGTGTTTTTTGATGCCTGGATGATGGCGTACTAACAAAGTCCCTTTCAAGGAAAGTCTGTTCACTCGGTGGCCATATTTGCAATGCCTCCAGGCAGCACATACGAGACCAAGTCCTATCTAAACGAATGGGGAAATCCAAAAACTGTTCGCTGAACTCTCAATTAAATTATATATTTCAAATCAGCAACAAAATCTGAAATGCCCTGTGAATGTTGTTGCGTATATTCAAATAGTGTTAAAAACGCTTATTTTTCTGGCTAAACCAGCCAAAGTGCATATGAAATTATAACGTGCTTAAGATGCATTGGCTGGTCTAGCCTTAGGTTTCTATTGGAACCAAAGCTACTAACGGCGGCTGCAGTGATGCAATGACTTTACCAATCAGCGATTGGCTCTTTCATTTAGAAGGCGGACTATTCCACCAATTTGTGCATTGCAGTTTCTCCCATTCATTAGTATAAGATTAAACCTTTGTATATCTAGTCTTTGGTACTAATCAAAAATTTGCTATGCTAACGTTAGCATTGCTGTTTTATTTAAGTAGCACTTAATGCATGTCAGGAATGACGTCCGATCTTTTTTTTTTTTGACGTACACTGTGTTTTCTGATGTCTGGATGATGATGTACTAATCAAAAACTTGCTAAATTAAACTGGTGTACAAATAAACAATAGCAACGCTACTGTTAGCTTTGAAGTTTTTGATTGTCAAATAAGAAGACGATTACCAACGAAGAGGGGTCGGTTTACTGCAAACATTTATGAAAAGTTTAATCTTCATATAATTCCTCCATTCATTAATTCATGTAATTTAACAACTTCATTTTATTAGTTTTAAAGTTACATCTACATGCCGCCATCTTTATGTGACATTGGCTAACATGAAAACCAGCAAAACATCTTTACACTTGCATTCATTTCATTGACTTATATCTCTTTGATCTTTCATTGTAATTGCCACGGCTAAATGGTTCTGATGCCATTTGGCTAAATATGTCTAAATGTGCCTCGTTTCTTTCTGTGGCTTGGATCACATTACAGTTTATTCAGGAAGGTGTGATCTCTCAAATATCAGCACTCGCCCTTTCAGCAACCATAAGGGTGCTGTCAGCTGCTTTGATCAATGGGTGCTGGTAAAAACTGACAGTCATTAATTATCAAAACCAGTTAGGTGAGGTTGGTTAAACACATTCGGGAAGTGTCAGTGTTTGGAAAGATATCGGACACAAATGCTATTTTCTTCACGTCCACGCACAAAGGCAACAAAATACAGTGTGAAAAGATTTGTCGACAAGGCGCCACGTTAGCTTGGTGAAAAAGTGTTAGGCTTGGCCCTTAGCTGGTGTCAACCACTATCAGCCTATTTGTGGTGACACTTATTTGTTTCCATCTTTGCAGAATTGCGGGTTTCCTGCTGTTGCATTGGGGTTCGTGCCTCTGAGCATGTGTTCATTGCTTTGTTGACATGTAGAAGCAACTGGGCTAATCTTTGAGTTAAATGTTGACAGTTTTATGGCACTAGCCACTTCTGCTCTTTCACGGAAAGGAAATTTCTGTGCTTTAAAGTGTTTTGGAGGTAAAAAGGCACTTTAAAAATTCTGAGGTTGAAAGTACATTACAAATTTAAATTTTATTATAAATTGCCATATTTCAAAATAAGCCTAATTCTCAATTAGGCAAAAAAAAAAATGGATTAAAAACTCATTGAATTGACCGTGCAAAGCTGTACCTAAATTGTAGACAATATCGTAGTCAACCACATGACAAAGTGGCCATGCCATATTATAATAGATTATGTAGTAGCTGAAAAACAATAATAAAGATATCTAAACACAAACCTATATTTTATATAAGCCAAATGCATGAACTTGAGGTCTGATGATTTCTTCAGAACAATTTTCTCTGCTTTATATCCATTTTCTAGCTTAATCAAATTGTGTAATCAAGTGGTAAAACTGCACGAGTTCATATTTGAATGTAATTAGAAATGGGAAGTGAGCCCTGATCACTGCTTCACACCAATCCCAATGCTGTATCCCTTGTGCTCGATGTGACGTCACTGACAGCTCTATATGTGTTTGATTGAATTATATGTAATGAGCTCTGCTATTGTGGTTGTCCTGCTGTGTGCCGAACATATGCTGAGAACACGTCAGCCAAGTGTAAAGGTCCTTGGGTAAACATTGTCTAAAATTAACGAAGGTGTTTATCCGAGTTTAATTGGACGTCTGTCCCTGAGCAGAATCGAGGCATGAGGCAGTTCTTATAAACTAGATTTAGCCTTTATTTGATTGTTAAAATACAAGGTCATCCAAGTGCAGAATTAAACGATCACTGTCATGCCACTGCAGGCACATTCAGTGTTCAATGTCAAATTCCTTTTGACTTTGTGTGTCCGTCTGATAACTCCTGACAATACGGTATCACATATCACATTAAAGTCAATACTGTTTCCCTAAATAACTGTATCTATGTTTCCAAACTTTTTGTCCCCCACATCCCAAAATAATGAATGCCCCTTATTTCCATATCATAACTATGTCCTTTCCATTATATTATCCTTTTTTTAAGGGGGGAATTAATGTCAGACCTTTTTTCTTTTTTTTCAATAGTATACATATTTTAGTTTAATTTTATAGTGCCCAGCTCTGTTTAACACATTGTATTATACACTTACCAAACCGTTCTGCAGAATTCCACAGATTCTGTTCCAAATTTGCACCGGATCTGCAACAACAGTATTATACTGGATGTCATTATGATTAATATTATTATACGCATCTAAAAAAAGGCAAATATAAATAAACAAACAAATTGTTTCCCTGTTTAAAAAAACAATTCAAGGTTATTAATATGATTTGTTAATTTAACCCATTGAATAATATAATTATAAAAGTAACCACAATTCTTTTTCTTTATTTAGGCACATTTTACTTGTGATTGGGAGTCATTTCTCTAGCTGATGCAGAAGGCATGCAGTTACATTTTATCTGAACAGGATAGTTACACATAGGCGACCACTGCCAACCACTAAACAAAAACCTGCAAAAACACATCTTATCAAAATCTCACAGCTATACTTAACTGGTGAAATAACTTATTGTGATTGGAACAACATTTCTTTCAACTGATTTTAGGAATAGAGCTCAGGTCATACATTATGATAAAGCACAAAGAAAGTTGCAGTTTACTAATGAATCATGCACAAAAAGACATGTGCATTTAGAAAGTAAAATGGGTGCATTTGGATTTGATGTTGACTTGGCATTGAGTGTGCCGTTCCCCCTTTCTTTTTATGTTACTAACATGTCACAGACCCTGACAACAGCCCTGCTCAATGCCAGGAATGTGTACGGTTTCTCTCCAAAGACTTTGACATCTCTTGTCTAAAGCTCAGGGTTGCACAGATGCAGTTGCTCTGTGAATTGTGAGTAGTTTGTTGCAGGTGTGCTCACCATAAAGGCATTTTGCTTTCATCTATTGGCATCACAGTGCAGGAACATGCCTTTAACCTTCCGGGCATGTTTGTTTTACAACCTGTAGCTCATTTGTGCTGTTGTGCCATCCTTTATAATGTCTTCAGTTATTTTTGTCATGATAATATAATTCCATGTATAGTAAAGCACCAAGGCACAGGCACAATACCCTTTATGAGCATTGTAAAGCCAAAATATTGAAATGAGAATAATACTTAATGTACTATTTCCAATATATTGTATTTCTAAAATAAAATACATTCTCATATCCCAGTTTACTATACAGCCATTTGTTGGTTGATTCCCCTAAAAACACCATGTCTCTCAGGTGTATTCAAAACATTGTTTTTTTATTATTATTATTTTATTATCATCAACTAGCCAGCATAGCAACAATAGCCGGGTTTCCATCCAAAGTTGCGGATTTAACTTATGCACAAAATTGGAATATCACATACAATATTTGCGAACGAGCACCGTTTCCATTCAACGAGTCAAAGAGAACAAAATCGTCACTTCCTGGTAAACTGGCACTAAGTAGCCTATAGAAAACTAGGATAAGCTACTGAATATAATAATTTTCATATAAGAAAAATGAATTGTGCCTCAGAAACGAGCAGACAAAACACAATAAATGCTGTCATTGCTTTCGGAGGTGAAAGCTGCTTTGTGAATGGTACAAAAACCACCTCAAACGAGCGTTAAAATCTTTTTTGCGAATTAAGGGATTTTTATTCGAAATTTGCCATTTCCATTGCTCATTTCTCATTCGATACTTCAAAATGTGCATTAAAACCGGGTGATTGAAACCCAGCTACTGACTCAGCCAACGGCATGAGTTTGGGGCAGAGCTGTGTTGGCAGGCCTTGGAAAAAACCTGTTTGAAAACAGTTTAGTCGGTTTCATTTTAGAGGCACTGATTATGCACTTGTCCACTGAGATAACAACATTATTATATTACATATTTATATTAGGTTATATTACATATCACATTTGATAATATTAAAACTAATACAATTAAAGCACAAATTCTCAAGCTTGTCTGAGATCCAGGGTGGTGATGTTACGACTCATCTCAGCTAAATATGATTGTGACAATTAATTGAATTACAATTATTAATAGGTTCTCTGGTAAATAACCTATTATCATTCTCTCATACTTGACACCATCACACGTCGAGAATAAGTGTAAGCCATTTTCATCAAATAATAAGTGTTTCTACCGGAGGCTGATTGAATTTCTAACACCTCGTGTTCGCAGTAGGTAGCAGTACGGATTTCTCTATCAAATCTTTGAGTTTAGTATAGGCTTGTGAGTGTTCAGGGTGCTAAGTACTGTGCTACATCTTCCTTTTGTTGTTTACCGGTTTATGGTGTTTTCACACATTCTCTCTTTTTAAATCTTTAGTGTACCATAAAATGGTACCATCTAAAACAGATGTGGCTCAAAGAAGTTTCAGGGGTCACAAATGTGCTTTTTTTCAGCAAACAACCCAAAAGAATAAGAGAAATCGGTCAAATCTTTAAAATAATGTCAAGTTAAGATTTTCAGTTAGCGTCAATGAAGAAAGATGCTTTTTAGGTCCAAAAAGAGTGCAATCTACTAGATGGGACTAACTGACTGAGTAAATGAAGTGTGCTGAGCATTCCTCTGGACAGCCTTTAAAAACTAGTGAAACCAAAGAGCCCTATGTGGGAAGGCTGTCTCCTGTCAGCAGGTTGGTCTGCTTAGCCCTCAGAACCAAAGCACATGATTAGCATACAGTACAAATAAAACTAGACATCTACAAGATTTAACTCTGACATGGTGACAGAGAACATGGGCGCTGATAATAGAACGACACCACATGGTTTGACTTACGAGGCCCAGGCGTAATCTTAAGATTGCATTTTCAATGCTGATTTAGGGAGGAAAACCAGTCAAATTCTGCAGAATGGATTTGTGTATTAATATGAGTTCAAGTTGAGCTGAGAGCACTAGAATATTAGCTAAAAATAAATACAATATTTGTATTCTGTAGAAAAAATAACAGCATAAAGAATTAATTTAGAACCATTTTATATAGCATTTCACAATGTAATATTTGTTTCACTTAAATAGTTTCTTCTGTAATTCTGTGGTGCTAATAATTGTGCTATTTATTTTCATGTAGCATCACTATTTTGGTAAATATTTAGATCAGGTAAATTTTAGAACTTCTGTTATTAGTTATTAAACATTGGTTAAGTACATATGCACATTTTTTACAAAATGTGTTTATGAAATATATTTTGCTTTTGCAATGTTGGGAACATTCTAGAAGTTTCTAAAACATTCTGGAATATTCCCGGGCATCGTGGGACTAGGACTAGTCATAAAAGCTGAAAATCCTTCAACGTACACTTCTGAAGTTTTGAATGACTCACTTTAACTCGCTGTTAAACTGTTGCTAGCTCAGTGTCATGCATGCAACGTGTACATTTTATGCATGAGTAAAAACAGATTAGCTTGTTTAGGTTGTCAACATATTTTAGTTTTCATGAGCACTGTTAGTGATACACAAGTTATCTAATTTTCGTATTCAGAAAGTATTTATGATTTTTCGTATTCATGTTTCATAAAGAAACATTAAAAATATATAAGTGAAAGAAAACTTGTACAAATTTGTTTCACAATCAAGATATCGAATCCTGCGAAAGATTACTCCCACACATTTTCAGGTTGAATTGTTACATGCTGTTTAAAATAAAATAAAAAGTAATTTATATTATTAGCTAATGGCCATGTTATATGGACTGACCATTTAGTTGTCTGGTTTACCACATGAATTATTATGGTTATCCATGCATTTCAAGATAAAGCAGATTTAGTTAGTTTAGCATATCATTGTATCATAAAATATTTGCTAATAAAACGCTGACAACGCTGTTTCTGTTTTTTTTTTTTTGTATTAATTTTTTTTGGTTCATCACTAAACGGCACATTCGAAAGAGATGCCTGTCTAAGCTTGTCTACATCAGTTATATACTGCCTCCACCTGTCTCTTCGTGATCATATATGGTGCACATAGACACTTGAAAGCTAAGATGTTGTACAAGGCCCTAAATTATCAATTTACTAATTATCTTTTCTTCAAACTCTGACAAGTCATGGTTGATTTGTGGTTTATTAAGATATACAGATCAACATACTATATTGGATGAGTAACCTCCTTTTTCCATATTAAGCCAGTATAAGGTTCATCCACATCTGAAACCGAGACGGGCCTGGTTGCGCTGAGGTCTCATGGACTGGCCAGGTGCTCGGCGTATTAATTTCCAGGCAGGGCAGTGCCTAATGCAATACCCACATTTGCCAGCTGGTGTGCTGAAGAGAAGAAAACAGCAGGGGTCCATATATTTTGCTACTATACATTTGTAATTTTAGATGCTGCTGATGTTAATGGATAGCAATGCATGATATTCCTAATGGACTAACAGTTCGGATTCTGATCACATGACCCGGCCCAGCCTGAAAGTGTGTACTTTTGTGACTTGCTGACAGTTCAACATAGGTTACCTTTCGATCACTGCCAAGAACGTGGTAGCCGGTACCCATTGTTCAGCAAGTTAGATAAATGAGGAGGATCGAAATACCTGGAATAATTACCCCATAATCCACTGGTGATAACACCTAAACGCTTTTTCTCATGAACGGTCACTGTTGGAAAGTAATTTATTTTTTAGATTTTCATTGGAAGTTTCTGTAGAATTATCTTCAATATATAATCTGTCCTTTACATTCATGAGTTAAGATTGCTAAATAAATCTCCAGGCCATATTTTAACCTAAAAGGAAGAAAAAATAGACAAATCACATGAACATTGTATTTGGGATTTTAAGATCTTTTACACTGTGACCTTATTTTTTAATGACAAGCACATTTTCCAATCATATTCTCTTTAATATTATTTTAAATTGTTATATCTTTAATTAGACTAAATGGTGGATGGCAAAAGCTACTAAGGTTTAGCTTGATGTTTATAAGTTGGAGCTTGAGTGTCAGTTGCCTTTTCACAATGCAGAAACTTTAATAGTATTAAAAATATTTATTTTAAGCAAAACATTTGTAAAAAAAAAAAAAAAGTATTCAAATTAAAGCTAATGCAAACATAAAATGCAAAGAATAGACCACACATACAGCCTCTGAGGGATTCGAGATTAATTTAGAGGACACGGTGGCAACAGGCAAGCCATGTTTTACAGACGCTTTACAGACCCTGTGACAGCTTGTCTTTCTCTGAGGCTCCATACGATCTTCCTCGTAACACAAACCCACAACCTCGTAACTCCATGCCTAAAAAAGCTCACCATAGATATTAGTGACAAAATTAATAGATGAAGGGGTGTAGGGATGATCTGAAAAGGAGTGGACTCATAAAACTTGTTAGCTTTGCCCATGAATATTAATTACTGGGTTTTTAATAAATTAAAATTAGTTTTTGTTTTACTCGTATTGTTCACAGTGATTTTAACTCATTGCTATAGGCACTAGCCGTAGTAATATTAGTGATTAGGTGTGTTAAGTCCACTGTGAACGTTATTAACAAGGTTCTATATGAGGACAACAAATACCACAAAAATGTAAGTGTTTTATAAATTAGCATAGTTTGTGTTTGTTTAGTCCACGTGCAAGCTGCTAACAGGGTTTTAAATGAGAGCAACAAAAAACATGTTTATGTGCTTGACAACCTCTGCGAACAAGGTTCTACAACAAATATCGCAAAAATGCAAGTTTATGTTCTTGACCGGGGTGCCCAACCCTGTTCCTGGCGATCGACTGTCCTGCAAAGTTCCGCTCCAACTCTAATCAAACACACCTGAAGCAACTAATTAAGGTCTTTGTGATCGCTTGAAAATTAAAGACAGGTGTGTTTGATTAGAGTTGGAGCTAAACTTTGCAGGACAATCGATCGGGCTCCCCTGTTCTTGGCAATTAGCATTAGCATAGTAGTATTAATGCTTGTGTTTTAGTCAATTGCGTTAGTTAAGGTTCTTTGAGGACTACAAATATCACAAAAATTTAAGTGTTTTATGAATTAGCATTAGCATAGTAGCATTAGTGTTATGTTTGTTCACTACGCAATTAGTTAAGTTTTTACATGAAGACATATCACAAGGATGAAGGTTGATTTTTTGACGAAGTAACATCAGCATTAATGTTTGTATTTTAGTCAGCTGTGCAAGTTAACAAGGTTCTGCATGGAGGTTACAAATAACATAAAAACGTGAGTTTGTGCTTGACAAATTAGCAATAGCATAGCTTTAGTGTTGGTCCACTATGCAATTTATCAAGTTTTACAAGCAGACTTAAAATAAAACAAGGATGCAAGTTGATGTGTTTGAAGTAGCGTTAGCATAGTAGCTTTAATGTTTTTGTTTCAGCCAACTGCACAAGCTAACAAGGTTCTTAATGAGGACTACAAGTACCATAAAAAAGCAAGTTTGTGTTTGACGAAATAGCATTAGCATAGTAGAATTAATATTTGTTTTAGTCAGCTGTGCTTGTCAACAAAGTTCTACATGAGGACTACAAATACATAAAATGCATGTTTGTGTTTGACAAATTAGCATTAGCATAGTAGTGTTTTTTTATTTTTGGTCCACTATGCAATTTAACAAGGTTCTACAGACTACAAATACAAGGACACACGTAGATGTGCTTGACAAAGTAGCATTTGTGTCCGTTTTAGCCAACTGTACAAGTTGTACATGAGGACTACAAATACCATTAAAAACGCGAGTTTGTGCTTGTCAAATTAGCATTAGCATATAAGCATTAGTTTCTTTTCTTCACGTGTTTTAGTCCACTATGCAAGTTGTTAATAAGGTTCTACATAAAGACTACAAATGCCACAAGGACGCAAGTTGATGTGCTTTACGAAGTAGCATTAGCATTGTGTCTTTAGTGTTTATATGTTTGTTTAGTTCACTGTTGCTAAATAAATTCAACAAATACCACAAAACCTATTCTAAAAACCTGTTGGAAATTCTTTAGGGAACACATGGAGAATTAGCTTTCCAAATGGACATTATGATTAAACGGCTCTTTCAAAATTATATTTATTTTTATTTTATTTTGTACTTAATTTTTTCTAAATGTATTTTTATTATTGGAGGTGAACACATTCATGTTTGAACAATGAAATCCCAAATTGACATTCCTAAACTGTATTTCTACAGGGTTCTACTGCAGTGTTTCCCAACAGCTTCTTTCTATGCCACGTCTCTTCTGACTCAATTTCTGTGGGCACTTGCCAAACGTTGCTTGTTTTGTTTAGTACTGTGGGGAAGCCAACCCTGTGCTTCTGGTGTCATTACCTGAACTTGATAAGATGATAAAAAAGCTAAAGTTTCCCTCTGGATGGTAGTCTGAGCGGATGACACAGGTGCAGGTTGGTGTTGATTGTCTGTGGTGGGGGACATGTGAAGGTACGGGCTATTTGTGTTCATTCACAATGTAAATATCAGGCAGATGCATGAAGAGTGAGTCATGTAGACATTTTAAGGGTCGAGGTGACTCATGTCCACCCACAGTCCTTCTTACATAACACCCAAAACATCACACACATGAACAAGAACTCTGGTAGACCTGCTGTTTCTTTTAAACACCACGGTGAGGATTTTTTCAACTTTTATACTTTTTATTAAACATTTTTTATAAAAGTTTCAATGAATGATTCTAGTCGAAAGTTATGTTTTAAATGATTAGTTTCAAAAACATTAAGGTAAAAACTATTGTTACAGAATCAAATGTCATGATATTTTTAAACAAAACTGCTTTTGTACTTTTTAATTCTTATGCAAATAATGACTATGTACAAAACGTATTTTATATGATCATCATAGCCCAGCTTGTGAGTGACATCTCGTTGACCATTTCAAGATGATGGACATGTTGACATGTTTGGAACGGTCGAATGTGGCATCTGCCTATGTCTATTGTTCAAAATGTGCAGAAGTCCTTATGTGGAGATGGTTTGGCCATGTTTTCTGCTAATTAGTACCCACACACACATGCTGCCTCAATTGTTTATAATTATACATATTTATCAACAGAAGAACAAGGATAAGAACAAATGAATGTGCTTATTCATCTAATGTGAATCTTTATGCATGAAAACCACACTTAAAGGGATAGTTCACCCAAAAAGGAAAATTCTGTCATTAATAACTCACCCTCATGTCATTCCAAACCCGATGTCCTTACTACCTTTCGATGCCTTGACCGTGGTAGTACCCTTGTTGTTTGAGTGTCAGAAAGCACTTGGATTTACAAAAAATATCTTATTTTTTTTGGAGCGACATTAAGGTGTGTAATGACAGAATTTTCTTTTTTTTTATTGATTGTTTGCCAAATCAATAAAATCAGTCGAATTTGCTTGGTGAGCTCATCAACAATGATAACATACATTAAATACATGCATACATAAATCCAACTATACATATTGTCACGGGTGAAGAATCACACGACAAGGACTGTTCCAATAAATGCCCGGAGGGTGGATTTATTGACACACAAAAAAGGGTGAGAAGGTGACAAACAGGTGTAGAAGTGCGCTGGTGCCCTCTGTGCTCTCTTCCTTGGTCCTTGTGCAGGGTGCCCGTGCTCGTGCTCTATGGCGGCTATCCGGTCACACGCTGCTATCTACAGGGTAGAGAGAGAGAGAGTGGTTAGCTGCAGTCTTTCTGGAGGTCGAACTCCCCAGTGGTGAGATCTGCTGGGCTTATAAGGCTGCCGGCTGACGAGCTGCAGCTGGGACTGATCAGCCGGTAACGAGGAAGTGCAGGTGTTTTGCCTCCGTTTCCAGGGCGACGCTGATGAGATACCGGGACGCTCGTCACACTCCCCCCCCCCCCCCTAAGCGTCGTCCTGGTCTTGTTGGAAGCATGAGACAGTAGGGGATTAATAGGGGGTGGGTGGGGAGTGACCCCTGACAGACCTGCAAAAGCTGCCCAGATCCGAGAGAGACCGTCGGCGTTGGCGTGCGCGGCCCCTGCGCGGTGACGCACAACGAAGTGGAAGTCCTGGAGCGCGAGGAACCATCGAGTCACCCTGGCATTGGTGTCTTTGGCACGGGCCATCCACTGGAGGGGCGCGTGGTCGGTGACCAGGGTGAACTGTCGGCCAAGGAGATAGTAGCGCAGCTCCAGGACTGCCCACTTGACGGCTAGAGCTTCCTTTTCCACAGCGGCATAGTTTCTCTCGGCTGGGGTCAGCTTCCTGCTGATATACAGGACGGGATGCTCCTCCCCTTCTTGCACCTGGGACAGGACGGCTCCCAGTCCCGTGTCGGAGGCATCCGTCTGCAGCAGGAAGTGGCAGCTAAAATCTGGGGCTCGGAGGACAGGCTCGGACGTGAGGGCTTCCTTGATCCTTTGGAAGGCCTCCTCCGATGCTGACGACCACTGTACCTTCTCCGGCTGCCCCTTCCTGGTCAGATCTGTCAGGGAGGCGGCTAAGGAGGAGAAGTTAGGGATGAAGCAGCGATAATACCCCGCCAACCCCAAGAAGGCTCGTACCTGGGTCTTCGTCGTCGGTCTCGGTGCGGAGCGTACGGCTTCCACCTTTTTCTCCTGTGGGCGAATCAGTCCCCGGCCCACTTGGAACCCCAGGTACTTTGCCTCTGAGAGCGCAAGATGGCATTTGCGGGGGTTGGCGGTGAGTCCAGCCCTCCGGAGCTCGGAAAGCACCCTCCGCAATCTCTCCAGATGCTCCTCCCACGATACGGAGTGGACCACCACGTCGTCCAGGTAGGCCGCAGCATACGCTTGGTGGGGCCGTAAGAGGATGTCCATCATACGCTGGAACGTGGCGGGTGCCCCGTGGAGGCCGAAGGGAAGGGTCCGGTACTGCCAGTGGCCACTAGGGGTGGAAAAAGCGGTTTTAGGTTTGGCAGTTTCTGAAAGGGGTACCTGCCAATAACCCTTTGTGAGGTCCAGCGTTGAGATGTACCGGGCTCTTCCCAACCGATCCAGAAGCTCGTCCACCCGCGGCATGGGGTAGCCGTCAAACTGGGAGACTTCATTCAGACGGCGATAGTCGTTGCAGAAACGGAGGGTGCCATCCGGTTTCGGGACCAGGACGATCGGACTGGACCATGGGCTGCGTGAAGGCTCGATCACCCCTAACTACAGCATCTGGTGTATTTCCTCCTCGATAGCTCGCCGACGAGCCTCAGGGACACGGTAGGGCCGTTGCCTGACGATGACTCCGGGAGGCATCTGGATATCATGCTGGATGACGTTGGTCTGCCCGGGAAGAGGAGAGAACACATCAGAGAACTGACCGATCAGGTGCTGTAGCTCTCCCTTCTGGGCGGCCGAGAGGTGGGGATTGGTGTCTACCACCACGGGTTCTGTGCAGGCGAGGGCGACGAGCTGGTCCCTAGTCCCAACCCACTTTTTCAGCAAGTTGACGTGGTACAACTGCTCCGTTCTTCGCCGGCCTGGTTGGCGGATTCGATAAGTCACCGGCCCGATCTTCTCCAGCACTGTGTACGGCCCTTGCCAGGTAGCGAGGAATTTGCATGCCGCTGTGGGGACTAGGACCATGACCCGATCGCCGGGATGGAATTCCCGTGGCTGGGTCGCCCGGTTGTAGTGGCGCTGTTGAGCCTGCTGCGCTTTGCTCAGGTGTTCCCGGACTAATGGCATGACCCGGTCGATCCTATCCCTCATCTCCCTTACGTGCTCGATGACCGAACGATGGACTGCCGCTCCCAGGCTTCCTTCGCCACATCCAGGAGGCCCCGTGGTTGTCGACCAAAGAGGAGCTTGAATGGGGTGAAGCCAGTTGAGGCTTGGGGAACCTCACGGATGCCGAAGAGGACGTAGGGGATCATGAGGTCCCAGTCACGCTTGTCTTCAGCCACGACCCGTCTTAGCATCTGCTTCAGAGTCTGGTTAAAACGTTCGACCAGACCGTCCGCTTGTGGGTGGTAGACCGTGGTCCTCAACTGCTTCACCTTCAGCAGCCGGCAGAGGTCAGCCATTAGCCGGGACATAAAGGGAGTTCCCTGATCGGTCAGGATCTCTGCTGGGATGCCGACTCGGCTAGACAGCAGGAAGAGCTCCTGAGCGATGGTTTTTGCTGTGGCCTTCCGCAGGGGGATCGCCTCTGGGTACCGGGTGGCATAGTCGACGATCACCAGGATGTGTTCATGTCCCCGGGCAGACTTAGGCAACGGCCCCACAAGGTCCATCCCGATGCGCTCGAAGGGCACCTCGATGATGGGTAGCGGTATCAGCGGGCTGGGGGGAGGCTTCCTGGGTGACGTTATCTGGCAGGTGGGGCAGGCCTGGCAGAACAGTTTCACCTCGGCGTCCATTCCCGGCCAGTGGAACCGGTCCCGAATCCGTTGGACCGTGTTGGCCGGCCCGAGATGTCCCGCCATGGGGTGTGAGTGGGCCAACTCCAGCACGGTCTCCGTCTTCGTACGAGGCACCACCAGCAGTAATTTTTCCTCCCCCCTCCGCTGCGCGACACAGTATAGCAGGCCCTTCTGAACCACAAAATGCGGGAGAGGATGGGGCCCAGGCTGAACTTCTTTTCCGTCCAGGATCCGAACCTGGGCCAAATGAGCCCCCTCCCGTCACCTGCTGGAACACATCGAAGAAAAGGTTAGGATTTTGAGAGGGGGACTCACCATCTCTCCCGCTATCCGAGGCCAGAAGGACGGGCCGTTGATGATGCCGCTTTGTGGGCGCCCGTTTACGGCGGCCCCTCCCCAGGCTGGTAGGCTGGTGAGAGATGCTAGGAGGCGGTCAAACCCGGGCCAGTCTCGGCCGATCAACACCAGAACTGGGAGGTCTTTCATCACTCCTACCTCCACTGGCCAGGATCCTGGAGCGGCGGCGATGGTCACTATGTGTCTCCATGGTGTCTCCATGGACACAGGTGATCGGCAGGAACGACTTGTATTCAGTGCGAGGGGCCAGGACGTGAGACTGGACCAGGCTGACGGTGCTGCCAGAATCCAGAATGGCCCGGAACGGTTTCCCGTTAACCTTTACCTCCGCTTCAGGGGCCCCAGCGGGAAGGTCATGGTGCACGACACAGCCTGCCAGCCAGGTTCGAGTAGGAGGTGTTGGCGGCTCCGTTGGCATGGGCTCATCCCGTGGGAGGGGACCGCCGGCCTGCTTTGGTGTCGCGGGATGCCCTCCGGCGCGCGTCGCTCCTGGCCCACCCTCCGGGGAAACGGTGGCGCTCTCTCCCCAGCGTCCCGTTGTTGGGCCGCATCCGCCAGTTCTATGGCCCCCACGAGCTCGAGCGTCGTGGTCGGATTTCTCATGCCGACCGCCTGTCGATGGGAGCGGGGAAGAGCCCGGAGGAGACGGTCGATGACCACGCGCTCCGCTACCTGGGCGGCCGAGGGGGATCCGTCCAGCAACCAGTGATGCGCGAGCCGCGTGAGCTCGGCAGCTTGAGCACGGGCGGGCAGTCGAGGCTTGTACTCCCACTCGTGAAACTGCTGAGCCGCGCAGATAGAGGATAAGCCCAGCCGGGCTAGAATTTCCCGTTTTACTTCTGCATACTGGGCAGCGGTAGTGGCGGGGAGAGCGAAGTACGCTCGCTGAGCTTCACCGGTCAGTAGGGGTGCCAGCGCCCGTGCCCAGTCACCCTGAGGCCACCCCTCCATGGTTGCTGTGTTCTCGAACACCTGCAGGAATGCTTCCACGTCGTCATGAGGGGTCATTTTCGGGAGCAGCTTGGTTGCTTGTGCCCGGGCATCTGGTTGCGGAACGCGTGGGGCGGCGGTGGCATGGAGAGCTGCGAGCTCCTGCTCGGTCTGTCCTTGCCGAGTGGCCAGGTGTTCCACTATCTGTTGCTGGCGGATGCTGACCTCGGTGAGATGTTTTAGGAGTTCCTCCATATCGGGGAAAGGGAGGAGCGCGCACCTGTGACAGAAGAGAGGGGGAAAAAATCCAGGAAAAAGGGATGAGAACAGTCAAAAAATGTGATGTTGCTTGTCGGTGACTCTTCACTGACATGCCCGCATTCTCCACCACTTGTCACGGGGTGAAGAATCACACGACAAGTGCTGTTCCAATAAATGCCCGGAGGGTGGATTTATTGACACACAAAAACAGGTGAGAAGGTGACAAACAGGTGTAGAAGTGCGCTGGTGCCCTCTGTGCTCTCTTCCTTGGTCCTTGTGCAGGGTGCCCGTGCTCGTGCTCTATGGCGGCTATCCGGTCACACGCTGCTATCTACAGGGGTAGAGAGATGAGAGAGAGAGAGTGGTTAGCTGCAGTCTTTCTGGAGGTCGAACTCAACAGTGGTGAGATCTGCTGGGCTTATAAGGTTGCCGGCTGACGAGCTGCAGCTGGGACTGATCAGCCGGTAACAAGGAAGTGCAGGTGTTTTGCCTCCGTTTCCAGGGCGACGCTGATGAGATACCGGGACGCTCGTCACAATATCTATAACTATACTATCAATTATACAGGTACATCTAAAACAAATGTTAATATGGTGAAAAAGCTTATTTTTTCTTGCAAGTTATTTCAAAAATTTAAACATTAATATATTTGAGATTCTTTACATGTAAAGTAAAACACTTCAAACGTTTTTTTTTGTTTTAATTTTGATGATTGGAGCTTACAGCTAATGAGTCAAAAATCAGTATCTCAAAATATTAGAATATTTACATTTGAGTTTCAATAAATGACCATCCATACAGTATAAATTCCGGGTATCACTTGTTCTTTGAAACCACAATAATGGGGAACACTGCTGACTTGGCAATGGTCCAGAAGACGATCATTGACACCCTCCACAAAGAGGGTAAGTCACAGAGGGTAATTACTGAAAGGGGTGGCTGTTCAAGGGGTGGCTGTATCAAAGCATATTAAATGCAAAGCTGACTGAAAGGAAGAAATTTGCACAAGCAACAGGGATGACCGCAAGCTTGAGAATACTGTCAAGCAAAGCCGATTCAAACACTTTAGAGAGCTTCACAAGGAGTGAACTGAAGCTGGAGTCAGTGCATCAAGAGTCACCACGCTCAGACATCTTCAGGAAAAGGGCTACCAAACCACTTCTGAAACAGAAACATCGTCAGAAGCATCTTACCTGGGCTAAGGAGAAAAAGAACTGGACTGTTGCTCAGTGGTCCAAAGTCCTCTTTTCAAATGAAATTCAGTTTTGTATTTCATTTGGAAATCAAGGCCCCAGAGTCTGGAGGAAGAGTGGAGAGGAACAGAATCCACGTTGCTTGAAGTCCAGTGTGAAGTTTCCACAGTCAGTGATGATTTGGGCTGCCATGTCATCTGCTGGTGTTGGTCCACTGTGTTTTCTGAAGGCCAAAGTCAACGCAGCCATCTACCAGGAAATTTTGGAGCACTTCATGCTTACTTCTGCTGACAAGCTTTATGGAGATGCTAATTTCATTTTCCAGTAGGACTTGGCACCTGCCCACACTGCCAAAGGTACCAAAAGCTGGTTCAATGACCATGGTGTTACTGTGCTTGATTGGACAGCAAACTCGCCTGACCTGAACCCCATAAAGTATCTATGGGCTATTGTCAAGAGGAAGATGAGAGACACCAGAATCAACAATGCAGATGAGCTGAAGGCCGCTATCAAAGCAACCTGGGCTTCCATTACACCTGAGCAGTGCCACAGGTTGATTGCCTCCATGCCACGCCGCATTGATGCAGTAATTCTGGGTTTTCATTATCTGTAAGCCAAAATCATCAACATTTCAAGAAACAAAGGCTTGAAATAATTCACTCTGTGTAATGAATCTATATAATATATGGGTTTCACTTTCTGAAATGAGTGACAAAAAATATTGACCTTTTTCATGATATTCAATTTTTTGAGATGTACCTGTAAGGAGTGAAATGCAGATGCATAGATACCAGAGGACTTACGAGCATGGACAATCCTACAATAACTACTGTTCAGAAAACGTGTGGACTTAGTTTTTTACTTTAATGTTGCATTGATGGTAGTCCCGAGAAACTTCATTGAACATTTTCAATGTAATGACCATTTCCTTTGTTTTTAAGACATTCAACTTCAGATTATGAGTACAACTCCATTCAAACAGTGTAGAAATCTCCCTTCTAAAGTCCGATTTGTTATTAAACCAATCAATGTAGTGTCATCTGCAAACTTAAACATTTGCACTGATTTACAATGTGAAACACTATCATTAGTGTATACGGAGTACAATAATGGTGACAGTACACATCCTTGTGGGGCCCCCACACTAGTTGTCTTAAGACTTGTATTATTAATTTTAACTACTTGTGTTCTGTTCTGCAAAAAATCCAAAGATCAAGTGAGTGTTGAATCCCCAATTGATTTACCTTATCAAAAAGTTTAACTGGAATAATGGTATTAAATGCAGATTGGGTGAACTATCCCTTTAAAATCAGTTGTACACAATTTACCCAACTTAAGGCAAGAATTTTATAATAAATGCAGCTAACCTGACATTGTTGATTAACTTTATAAGTTGTGCACTCAATTTATTTATTTTTAATCACTGGGGCAATGTGGTTGATGGAACAAACAGGATGTCACTGCTCTATTCTCAGCTGCTGCTATCAGCACAGCTCATGGTTATCTCATAAGAGCTTTTACAGAGACAGGGACAGACGGTCTAATGGAGGGAGGACGTGTGTCTAAAGGCGGTACACACCAAGCCGACGGTTGGCCGTCGGGCAGTTTTTGTTCGTCGGCCGACTGTTTTCTCAGTGTGTTCCGCACCGTCGGTGAAGTTGGTCCTCGTCGGCTTGTTTTCGGGCCGATTCGACATGTTGAATCGGCGTCGGAGCTCGTCGGTCAGTCGGGCCATCTGATCATTCTGATTGGCTGTTAAGCTGGCGAACCAGTGCGCGAGAAAAAAGAGTATCCATGGTTCACCCATTTAGTGCGCTTTCTCCGTATTTTTCGCGGCCGCTTCTTCTTTTCTCTTCCACAAGCAGAAGACCAAGGGCTGACAATGTCAGTGCCATTTGCAAAGTGTCAGACATTTCCGAAATATCATGAATCCGTCTGTGGTGAGCGAGATTCTGTGCTGCTTTTTCAGGCACCTTGTTTATGTTTTGTATCCCTTAGCTCTTCCGGTTTCCAGCTTTGAGTAACAAACACAGACTATTGCCACCTGCTGGTACGGAAAGGGATTTCTTCTACGCAGGCGCAGAATTGATGTGATACTTGGCCGTCGGGTGTCGAGCGTCGGCTTGGTGTGTCAGGGCAACTTTGACCCAGACGCTGCGACGTCGGCCGACTCCGCAGTCTGATTTCGTCGCCACTAGTTCGTCGGCGTCGGCTTGGTGTGTACAGGCCTTAAGAGAGGGTGTCCAGTTTCATTAGACTTGTTTGTTCTCTGCCTGTGTCCTTCACTGATAAATAGAATAATTTGTATCTTCTCAGTTTTGTGGATGACAACAATGATGTGTGTCAATGAGACAGAATCTGCGTGTGTGAGATCTTCAAAAGCATATTAATAGCATCTTATAACCCCAGGTGGCCAAAGCGCAGTGAGGTCTGGAAAGTGTACAGCTGTCAACGGCTGCAACCTCTCATCAGATGATCTTGTCTAATCAATGGGCCCAGTGGGGAGGAAGTGATGTCGGGCCTCTTGTGGTCGCCGGTAATAATTTAATGGCTGCAAATGGGCCCCAGATGCAAAGTTAGTGTTGCCCCCGACTGCGATGCTAAATTAAATTTAATAGTTGAGCACAAGGGATGAAGGTTTGATTAGCATGGCCCACTTAGCCCCTGCTGGTATATACGGTAATAACATCATATGCCGGCAAAAAGCGTCTATCAACACTGGTCGTTTACAAGAAGCTACTTAGCAGTTAAATGTTGCTATGTGTGCGATGCAGTGAACTACACTGGAGAAAACCAAGGATGTCTTTAAAAAAAGTTTGTATTTATTTTATATAAAATCTAAAACTGGATAGATATATACTTTTTTCTACATTTCTCTACACTTATTGCTATTCAAAATTAGATTGTTAGCAATTAACCGTAGCTATGTGTGTGATGCAGTAAAGTACACTGTGGGATGTCATTATTTGTAAATAATAATAATAATAAAAAAATTATATTTAGGGTACAAAGGGGGGCTAAAGGCCCACCTTTAGAAAAAAATATATTTTCTCTGTGCCTAAAATGTATAATTGCATAAAAAATATATACGATGTATTGAACATTAATGGAGCAACAGATTTTGTGTGAAAATAAATCATTCAAGTTTATTTTGTTTAAAAATCGTATAAATGTGTGAGGTGGCAAGAGGGGCCTTTTACCCCACACATGGGATAAAAGGCTCACGGTATTGATATAAATACTTCATATATATATATATATATGTGTATATATAATAAATATGTGTATATATAATAAATATAACAATTTAATATTAAAATATATGATATTTAACATCTGAATCTAACCATGTCATTTCAACAAATGGAAAAGTCAGCCATCTATTAGTTAACATGTTAATTACTGTGCGCCTTTGGCCCCAACAGCAGGGGCGCTTTTTACCCCAAATACCATACTTTTACATATTCTTTCGTTATTTAAAAACTGTTGCTTTAATTATCTTAAACAAAACTGAAAATCATTAAGACCACCTTTGTCTCAAAAAAAAAGAACTACTTGTGTTCTGGGACATTCTTCACCAAGAATGAAGATGAGTTTTTCAGTTGGGGTGCAATTGTTAAATTGGGTAAATATTTTGTTTATTTTTGGATAAAAGTGATCTCTAATATTTTGGTGTTTTTTCGGCATTCTGTGAGGAAGTGCAGCTCTGTTTCGATCTCTCCCAGACTGCACTGGGAACAGATTCTCTCCTCTCATCTGAAAAATACTGTATCGATGCATTCTATTGCATTGATACATAAAATACTGTATCAATGCATTCTATGGCACCTTTAATTAGAAATGTTAAAAAGCTTATATATATATTTTTTTTTTTTACATAAAAGATGACATATTTTTAATAAAGTTACAAAAATGCCATTGCAAAGGTAAAAACTAAATTCCCTGTAAATAATTTGAAGGAGTCAAATATCGCCTCATAATGGAAAAGTATATATATTTTTTGTATATTTTCTTTATGCTTTAAAACACCATAAAGGTGTTTCATGAGCTAAAACTTTAGAAATGTTGGTTTTCTTTCTCATTTTTTGTTGTTGTTTTTTGCATGCACAATGATTCCAAAATTTGAATGCTTCTGTCATGACTCAATAAATAGTTTATCCAAACATGAAAATTTGCTGACGAATTACGCAACCTTGGGTCATTCAAAATATACAGGTGCATCTCAATAAATTAGAATGTTGTGGAAAAGTTAATTTATTACAGTAATTCAACTAAAATTGTGAAACTCGTGTATTAAATAAATACAATGCACACAGACTGAAGTAGTTTAAGTCTTTGGTTCTTTTAATTGTGATAATTTTGGCTCACATTTAACAAAAACCCACAAATTCACTCTCAACAAGTTAGAATATGGTGACATGCCAATCAGCTAATCAACTCAAAACACCTGCAAAGGTTTCCTGAGCCTTCAAAATGGTCTCTCAGTTTGGTTCACTAGGCTACACAATCATGGGGAAGACTGCTGATCTGACAGTTGTCCAGAAGACAATCATTGACACCCTTCACAAGGAGGGTAAGCCACAAACATTCATTGCCAAAGAAGCTGGCTGTTCACAGAGTGCTGTATCCAAGCATGTTAACAGAAAGTTGAGTGGAAGGAAAAAGTGTAGAAGAAAAAGATGCACAACCAACCGAGAGAACTGCAACCTTATGAGGATTGTCAAGCAAAATCAATTCAAGAATTTGGGTGAACTTCACAAGGAATGGACTGAGGCTGGGGTCAAGGCATCAAGAGCCACCACACACAGACGTGTCAAGGAATTTGGCTACAGTTGTCATCAGAGGCGTCTTACCTGGGCTAAGGAGAAGAAGAACTGGACTGTTGCCCAGTGGTCCAAAGTCCTCTTTTCAGATGAGAGCAAGTTTTGTATTTCATTTGGAAACCAAGGTCCTAGAGTCTGGAGGAAGGGTGGAGAAGCTCATAGCTCAAGTTGCTTGAAGTCCAGTGTTAAGTTTCCACAGTCTGTGATGATTTGGGGTGCAATGTCATCAGCTGGTGTTGGTCCATTGTGTTTTTTGAAAACCAACATCACTGCACCCGTTTACCAAGAAATTTTGAAGCACTTCATGCTTCCTTCTGCTGACCAGCTTTTTAAAGATGCTGATTTCATTTTCCAGCAGGATTTGGCACCTGCCCACACTGCCAAAAGCACCAAACGTTGGTTAAATGACCATGGTGTTGGTGTGCTTGACTGGCCAGCAAACTCACCAGACCTGAACCCCAGAGAGAATCTATGAGGTATTATCAAGAGGAAAATGAGAAACAAGAGACCAAAAAATGCAGATGAGCTGAAGGCCACTGTCAAAGAAACCTGGGCTTCCATACCACCTCAGCAGTGCCCCAAACTGATCACCTCCATGCCACACCAAATTGAGGCAGTAATTAAAGCAAAAGGAGCCCCTACCAAGTATTGAGTACATATAAAGTAAATGAAAATACTTTCCAGAAGGCCAACAATTCACTAAAGATGTTTTTTTTATTGGTCTTATGAAGTATTCTAATTGGTTGAGATAGTGAATTGATGGGTTTTTGTTAAATGTGAGCCAAAATCATCACAATTAAAAGAACCAAAGACTTAAACTACTTCAGTCTGTGTGCATTGAATTTATTTAATACACGAGTTTCACAATTTGAGTTGAATTACTGAAATGAACTTTTCCACGACATTCTAATTTATTGAGATGCACCTGTAGATGTTTCTTCATCAGAGCAGATTTGGAGAAATTTAGCATTACATCTCTTGTTCACCAATGGATGCAGTGAATATGTGTCGTCAGAATGAGAGTTGCATGTTTGTAAGAAACTAATCTGTCATTAAGGGAATTTAACCTTAAACTGTTGGTTCCAGGTAAAATATAAGTAAGTCATGCATTTTGTAAATATAATTAAAGCCAGTGGGGTCCAAACCCTCATTGGATTGACATTTTTCAGAGGTAATTATCTCTTAAAGGATATCCTTGATATATCCTCCTAAATCTTTCTACACTGGCACAAACTCCATCCGGCTGCTTACAGCTGTGGAGTCTGTCTTTTTGCCAGCACTGCATGTGTGTTATGGCACAACGGCTGAAAAGTCACAGTAGAGTTTCATCCTCCACTTCCTCATTTGTCTTCTCTGACAGTCTGCGTGTCTTTATTAAATCCAGTAGGGATATGACACCAAAGCGGCCCCTTTTTACTAGTGATTTTCACACAGGTCATCCAGCTTCCTTGAGTATGTAGCAGCTGTTCACAGGTTTTCTGTAATCTTCTGTATTTACAGTCATTACTGTAATTGCTGTTTGATAAAGTATGTTTCCGTTCTGTGGAATGCACATGTGGACATATCCCTTTTCATAATTGCATCTTGCTGAAAGATATTATAGAATAGAGATTCTGTAATGTGGTGTTTGACTATGACTTTAATGCATCGAGCCATATTTTTAATTCTTAGGGTTTGAAATAAAACCTGCATCTATCAATTTGTCTTCGCTGATGTGTTAACAATTTAAAGCTGCATTCCACTATCCGGTAGTCAACAAACTGCTACTGTAAGACCTAAAAATTTGAGCAAATGTTTGGGGTTGGTACAATTTAATTTTATTTATTTTTATATATAAATTTATATTTGTTTTCAGCAATGATGCATTTTAAATATGTAGCAGCACAACTGTTTTCCACTTTGATGATAATGAGAAATTCAGCTGCAAATCAACATATTATAACTATTTCTGAAGGATCGTGTGACAATGAAGACCGCATTTCAAATTTTAAATATGTAGTATTTGAAATGTAATATTTCACATTACTGTTTTACTGCATTTTTGATTAAATTAATGCAGCCTCTTTAAGCATAACATATGTCTTTCAAAAACATTTTAATAAATGTTGCCAACCCAAAATGTTTGAACAGCTGTGAATATTTATACATATACCATTGCATCTCACACATTGCATCAATATTGGGATTTTAAATGTACTAATTTGGGCATTTATGCACTTTTAGAAATTTGTTTTAATACATTTAATACTTGTTTTAATAAATATTGGGTATTTAAGTCATTTTAAGATAAATAACAACATTATGTGCAAACAAATTGCAATGAAGTGGTTGTTTTGCAACAAGGTGAACACAGTTCTGTTAATAACAGACCTGCTAGTAAAGAAGTGACAGGTACAATAAAGAAGGGAGTGACAGAGATATTGGAGAAAATGGAGAAAAGGAAAAGGGAAGTGAAGGTGCAGTTCAAAAGACAACCTTAAATCATTGTCCACCGCCCACTTAGACCTTTTATGTGATCGTCATACAAATAGGGTTGTCCATGTTTCAGAATTTGTTGTGGGTGTAGGGATAGACTAGATGAGTGTGAGATTTCCTGGCCTGAAATTTTGTCCCAGTCCGCCTTCATGAAACCCAAGACATACAACAAAAAACAGCTCCGATAATTCACCGGTTATTGACGTTTGTAAATGCTGTGAAGATGTTGCTGTTGGCCACTTTATATTTCCTGCTGTCTGTGTGAATGCAACCAGGAAAGCAGCCCAGAGGGAGAAATTGGATCTTTAGGAAACACCCTGCTGGCTAGTTCCTAGAACCACATGGCGTAAAAGCACCTATATAGTGTTTAGTCCTTCCTATTTATGAGATTGCAAATCTTAATTAAAGTGTCATGGGCATTCAAATTACTTTGATTGATTGGAGCAAGATGGCTATGTACCTTTTCTACATAAAATTCAGCAAGAACAAAATGATGAATAAAGAATGTGCATGTGGTGTGTTTTCGCTTTTTTTCAATTCACGAAGGAGCTGTAAATTTAATTTACACTGTCATAATTGTACAATACTATGGTATTTTGTACAAACCCAGAAACTAAAAAAAATAATCCCAAGTCTCCCACTTGTAATTACGATGTTGTGGTGCTATTCAAGTATAATGAACTTGTAAATCATTTTTCTGACATGACAGCACCATTTGATTAGAGTTGAAACTGAACTGCAGAAAGGTAGATTTCTCGGAGCAGAAGTCCTCATTTATTTCACTCTGGAAATCTTGTGCATTTGAGCTCAAAAGATATGCGATCTTCGGATATCTTTCTGAGGGTGAGTGTGCGTGTGTATGTGTAAGTGCATATAGGCAGGCATAGCTTTCCATGTGGGGACAGAGACAGGTGGACGAGGCACTGGATCCTGATTGGCAGGGGAGGGCATTTTTCTAGGTAGTTCTTTGCAGTGATTGGCTGAGGAAGGTGGTATCACTGGGGAGTGACAGGGCTTGATTGGCATCCACAGACTGATGGTGCTGACAGATGGTAAAATGCTACGCAAGCTCTGGACAGATCCACTCACAGGGTGGTGGGATTTGGGGCAGACAGGGGGCGTAGTTTGCAGTGGTGGGGGCAAAGAATTCTGGAATGGATGCCTCGAGAATGTTGCCCTGAACTTGGATGAAATCTGCTTATGTCTGTAAACATCTCTGTTTTTAAATACAGAGATAAAAATATTATCTTGTGTCAACTTGATTCACTGTGACATTGCAATGAGCTGCATTTCAAAACTGGTTAGCCTGCAAATCGGCCAATTCATGTATTTGGTTCTGCCTAGTCAACAAGAAAATGTACACCCTGCCTTAGGGACCTCCTTTAAATTAATAGTTCTACCAACAATTGAGATTATTAATTAATATTTGAATGAGTCATGTGGTGCAACCAAGATTTATAGTGTCAAGGTCAGTAAATCTCTTCAAATATCAGATAGTTTGACCTTTTTATGACAAGGCAAAGCTGGTCCAGGTTGTAAAATGTCATGACTTCCCTAAAAACATAATGATATTTTGGAAGTTTAAAAATATATCTTTAATTTTTTTTTGGAAATAATGATTACAATGTGTATTCCCAAGTGTGATTGATTGGTTAGGGTATCTGCAGGATTTTTAAAATGTAAGACCTCTTAAAATATTAAAATTAAGATTTTTGTATCATATAAGACTTTTTATGGCCTTAAATCTCGCCCTGTCCTGCAAAAATGTAAACAGGTTTGTGTCAGTAAATTTCTCAGTGCAAAGAAAGAGAAGTAATGGGAACCTGGTGTTTTTTTTTTCATTTCTACTAGACATGAACAAGTTCTTTTAAAAACATCTATGACCTATTAAGCATGTCTACTCTTCATGCTCTATGTTGACTATGGTTTCACTAATAAAAAACATATTGCATAAAGCAACCATATTTGTCCATGCCCATGTTAATTAGAGTATAAAAACATGAAAAGTATTAATTTAAGGTACATTTCGAACAGATACAAATGTGTGATTAAGTTGTGATTATTCAAGAGTTAACTCATGAAAATCATGCGATTTAATCACGATGAAATATTTGAATCGATTGACAGCCCTAAGTTCAAATGACTAGTAGAAAATTAAATGTAAGCTTATGCTGTTAACTCATCAGTGGACTTTCCTCGTCAATATAGTCTATATTTTACACACTTTTCTCATTCTCACTAATTCAAGTTTTTATATGAATGAACTTCTGAAGGGAACTGATTGTATTCAGAAAAGTTTCGATGGCATTTCCATTTGACCTGATAAAGTATAACTTATGAGCTGAGCGCTGCTTTGTTTACAGCCGTTACCGGGGAAACCGCTATATTTCTGATGTTCCAAAAGCACCTCCTGCTGGCAGAGAATGAATCTGCATTTTCAATAATACAGTCTGTTTTTGTTCAGACCAATGCAAAAATCCACCCACATAATACCGTTTTAAATAATATCATAATTTATACTTCTGACTCATTCCTTTTCTTTAAAAAATGGTTTAAAGGTTCAATTGCGAGGTTTATCATTTTATAATGTATTTATTTTTTTGTTAACTGGTATCTCAATGGTAAATCAAATGCTATTTCGTGGTCTACAATATGAAATACTAAAAGTGTCTTCTAAATGAATAAATGTAAATCTAAATGAAAGAATCCCATTATAACATGTATATGAAAAATTTAGAAACATTGGACACAACGATGGGGCACCATTGTGCAGCAGCAAGCATCACGACAAAAAAGAACCTCAAGGTTGATCTGTTAAATGTGTGCAAATGTATAGGGCCCCATTCCTATATTTGCCTGGGGCCCCCAATTCACTAAATCCGCCCCTGAATACAATGATGATTGAGAGATGAACAAATAAACATACCTCATAAGCCTGATGATCGTATTTAATTATATTTTATATATATATAAATAATCAAGTAAACTGAAGTTGCTTCGGTTCAGTGATTGTCTTGAAATATTACTAACAACAATATAAAAGTTATTCTTTTAAAAATCAATAAAGACTTCATAGCAAAAAGGAATGAACTACAGTGGTGGACATTTTTATAATTGCACTTAAAGGCCTTTTACTTGTTAATGTATAAACTATCAATCAGACAACAGAAGACATGTAGTAGATTGTGTACATCAGGTTTTTCAACAACGTTCTGATCATATTGATAATTTAGAAGTCTATTCCAGATGTGGTCATGATGTCGCTTTTGTTGTTTTAAATGTTTTTTAGGAGATGGTGGAAGTGCACACAACGGAAATCCATCCTTCCACTGTTTGAAGTTTTTTTTTTTCCGGTGCATACTGGACTTGAGACAGCGTGGAACAGATTGAAGGCTGTCTGTGTTGGCCTGAGTGTGTGAATATTGGATGTAGTCCACATTATTATGTGCTGAGCAGGCTGGACTTATAATACCCATAGGCTGGTGGTCCCAGAGCCAAACACTCTGTAATCATCTGGCCTTTGCCCTCAACACGTGCTGTGATGTGTACTGTCAGCAACCTGCAGGTAGGTGGGCGTCTTTTTCCTGTGGCTGTCAGCACAGGGGATAGAGCCAGATCTCCACTGCCTAAACCGACCAATCATACTGGTGTAGTGTGTACAAGAACACTCAGACAGAAGGAACATTAGACCTGCTGTTAGGAACTCCATTCCAAAACCTAGCGAGTGGCCCTGGCGCCTATATAGGCAGCATCCTGAAATGGAATGCAGCGAGTGACCGATTTGGAAAGCTTTAAATATGAATGAATGAATCAATGATGCATTTATATAGCGCTTTATTGTGTATTGCTGTACACGCAACGTGCTTTACAATCATGTGGAATAATCACAAAATCCAATGAGGAATATCACCGCAAAATTTGGATGAATAAATCAAAAGTATTTAGGCCATATTTACATTACATTGTCCAATTCCGATTATTCCGGATATAACCCACAAACGTGTAAGCAGAAAAAAACCCATGGATTCCAATATTCTCAGACCGGTTTCAGGCTTCATGCATATGAGGAAATAAATATGATATGAATCAGATATGTGCATTTGCATCTGCTATGTTAGTGTACAGATCGGATATACACTATCTAATTAACATAAAAGCATTCCTCAATAAAAAAAAAATATATATATTTTTTTATTATTTTTTGCTGAAATTATATTATATGTCATTGCTGAAAATATATATATATATTTTACTCATTATTTATGTCATGCTGAAATATATATATATATTTTACTCATTATTTATGTCATGCTGAACAATGATTTATCATCACTTTTCAGTATTGATTGGAATACGTTTATTAACTTTTCCCTCACCATCTTGGATTACTTTTCACTGAGCTTGTCCCGGTGCATTCTGGGATTGTTTTCTCTGTCAATACGTCTCGTGTCAGACGAGCATATAAGTGATGATTTAAAATGCTCCATTTATAGGCCGCTCCGTTTTGGACAACAGAATCCAATGGCAATTCGCAATTATTTACATTTTGTCATATGGTGGCTAATTTGGATGAATTTTAATAGTCTCCCATTTTTAAGGGTGGAGCTTCATGGTGCTTTTTTCCCTCTAAAACCATATGTTTCCATAGAGATCATATTGCACAAATTCATACGAAATCACCACCTTGTAAAAAATACATATTTTCTCATGAGATCAGGCTGATTTTGTATCACAACCAGAGTTTCTTGTCCAAAGGTCGAAAGAATGTAACTCTGAGTATATAGTAGGCACTAAACCAGTCTTAAAGTTGTATTTCTATGTTTTTAGACTGCTTGCTTTGTGTGAACATTGTAACACCAGTCATCACCTCTGACGCACAATTACATCACAGCTACATTTGTAATTTACATTTATAGCTTGGTTTTATTACAGAATCAGGATTCATATGTGGGAATTAATCTGTGTGACACAATGTCCTATTTGTTCACGCATGCTTTCTTCCTTTAGAAGTGCTTGTAAAAGTCACCATATGGTATACTAAATGTTGACCTTTTAAAAACCTCTCAGGGGAATGTGATGTGATGGTTGTGATGTTACTACCACACATGAATCACATTCCAGAAGCCTGCGATGGTACCGTGTTGCCTCTTGGACTAGACTGTGGTTTGGGTCACACCAGAACAACATAAATCTTTCTCTTCTCAATGGTGTTTGGCTCAGACACTCCCCACAATCCCGACTGGCCTAGGCTGCGTTTGCTGAAAGGTTGTTAATGTCGGGGTGATTTATTGGAAGCTAGCTCGAAATTATATGCGTGCTTCACATTTCTGCTTTCTAAATTTTGATTTTATGCTATAGTGTATATGTGACCCTGGAGCACAAAACCAGTCTTAAGTCGCTGGGGTGTATTTGAAGCAATAGCCAAAAATACATTGTATGTGTCAAAGTTATAGATTTTTCTTTTATGCCAAAAAATCATTAGGATATTAAGTAAAGATCATGTTCAATTAAGCTATTTATTTAGTACATTTCCTACTGTAAATATATCAACACTTAATTTTTGATTAGTAATATGCATTGCTAAGAACTTCACTTGGACAACTTTAAAGGCAATTTTCTCAATATTTAGATTTTTTTGCACCCTCGGATTACAGATTTTTAAATAGTTGTATCTCATCCAAATATGTCATATCATAACAAACCATACACCAATGGAAAGCTTATTAATTCAGCTTTCAGATGATCTATAAATCTCAATTTCGAGATATGACTAAATTGTCACATATGTGTTTATAGTGTCACCACTATGATGTTTATGAAATAGACAGTTGCGTTTCTAAAATCTGATTGGTCACATCAATACATCAATTGACATTTAGTTGACTTGGGACATTGATATCCTCTACACTGTAAATTGAGAAAGTTTAGAGAGACGATTAAAAAAATATACATATATTAGTAAAGAATTTAGGAGTGTTGAAAACAAGTTGTGCGATGATAGGAGTATGTTTTATGATACTTCAGTCTTTCTACTTCAAAATATCACATTTAATGTGTTACTCTTTTTTGCCCTTCAGTTTTGAAGTAAAAATAGTGTAAATCCTACACTTTCTTTCTCATTGTACTCAACTTATGGGACAAAATGCTAAGTATCAATTTAAAAAGTTGGTTTGTTAAACATAATAAAAGTTCCATAAAGTTACAAACAATGTATTTTGTTTAGTAAATTCTTGTACATTCTTATTGTAATGGTAGACAAAACGAACACTAAACACTCGAGTGGTGACTTTAAACTGCACAACTTTTATATTAAGATATAATGATGCTACATCGGGTTTATTAGCATTAACTAAAACTATAAACAATATTTTGTTAACTGAAACAAAAAATTATATTTGATGAAATGGAAATTAGACATAAGTCTAGGGTTACACACACAAAACTGGAAATAAAGTCTAAAAAATTTGAAAAATAAATAAAACCTGAACAGTAATAAAAAAAAACTAAATATAATATAAATGACAAAATCACACATCAAAATGACTAAAACTTAAACCAAAAATAAAATGAAAATATAAAAATAATAGAATAAAAGTTCTGTTTTGATAGTTCAATCAACCTTTAATAGAACAGACAGACTGAGAGTTGTATGTTTTTCTTAAGGTGTTTTTTAAGGTAACACCACACCGCTTGTGCTACAGATGCCTCAACAATGACACCTCAAAGCGAGGAGAGATGTGCTGTTAGTTTTCTATGCAGAAAGATTTGTGATTTTAGCTATGAAAATCCCATACACTTACATTTTAGGGAAGAAGCTGAGCCAGAAGTCAGTTGAGGTGTGAGATTTCTCTGTTAACTCTGTGTGGAGCAAGAGGTTTATCTTCCAGTACACACTGCCCTCATTAGGCCGCATGTGGATTATAGTACACAATTCATATCTGGGATGCTTGGGTGACAGTCAGAAATCTGTCAGCACCATCTAGTGGATGTGCTGTTTTAACTGCTTATTGCAAAGAATGAAATCAGTCACTTGAATTTACAGTTAGTCAGGGATCAACTTAAACCTTGATGAATCACTCTTTCTAATTATATTACATCTTCATCTCATTTAGTTAATTTATGTTGTGACTTTTCATTACATTTGATTAATAATATGTTACATTGTACTATAATGTTTTTGTACTTACCATTTGTTTTTATTGTTTCTGTTGCATTTGTTTTCCTTTATTAAGATTACTATTACTGCTACACAATATTAATTTAATTTGTTAAACATTTTATTTTGAATTGGGACGGGGTTTTTTTCCCCTTGAAAACCTGATAATTTAAATAATTATCACAACACTGGTAAAACAGGCTTATACTGATTTTCTCGTCCTCCGAATTATACTCATCAATCCTGTTTTTATAATCGTTATCATTCAAAAAATGAATAAATTCAGAACAGGATTAGAATAGAATTCTATTTTAAATAAGACAGGAATATTGTTTTCTACAACAACAGTAGTGTTTACAACAGCAAAACCACCATACCCTTTAAACACAATAACAACAATAATAATAATACTAATATCATTCCAGAAAAATTAAGAGGCGCAAAAAAATTATTTAACATTTAAACTTAAAATGGTCTTTTCTGTTCTGTGTTTCTTTTCAAACCTGCGTCGTGGCATTTGCTGCTGTATCAATACAGAAGCATCCATTTCGATACACGTATCAGCAAGTGGCACAGCCCTATTAAAAGCAGTGTTCCATGTGCCCCCTTTATACTTTGAGCACCTGCCCCTCCAAAGGTCTCTGCACGGCCCTGATAGAGACTCAAACATGTATGGTCACATGTAGCCATTTTTTCAGTTTTTCTCAATTGCTTTGGCACATTTTGTCGAAGCAGTCTTAACATTCTCTAAACTGTGAGTGCAAATGTCACAACTTCTGCACATGCTGGAACTTCAGAACTTTATTGCATGTCTGCAAAATGTAGTTACTCATCCAAACCATTTCATTCATGCTTCAAAACCTAGTTATCGTGTCAGTAATTTGGCCAAGGCCACCAAAATATAAAGTATTTTTGTCATTGTGTGAGCCAGCCACAATGGTCAAATCACAGTCAAACCATGGAAATTAAGGTTTTATAAAAAAAAATCTGATATTTGTTGAGAAGAGCCAATAGTACATAGAAAAAAAGTATATGAACATTTGTATTTATACAGCTACAGAACATTTATTTTTGTATGAATGTATTACATGTAAAGTGAAATCTTGCTTGTCCAATTACTGTACATTTCATATTTCTTATGTTAAAACAAATACACAAAATTCAAAATAACATCCATGAAAAAAATTATTCTTGGTGGACATCCTGTCGCTCTTGTTGGTCAGGCCAAAAAAATGAATCACCATCACATCTGATGTTTTCCATTGCCATGCACTGGGGAAAAAATCTGCTTGAATGCCGCACCCATTCCCTGCAATGATCAGCTGTGATGTCCTCACGTGCAGCATTCACGGCATCCAACAGAGACATCTGATCTTGTGGTCTATGATATACGATTCACATACCATTATTTACAATAATATACACTCACTGGCCACTTTATTAAGTACACCTTGCTAGTACCGGGTTGGACACCCTTTTGCCTTCAGAACTGCCTTAATTCTTCGTGGCATAGATTCAACAAGGTTTTGGAAACATTCCTCAGAGAATTTGGTCCGTATTGACATGATAGCATCAAGCAGTTGCTGCAGATTTGTCGGCTGCACATCCATGATGCAAATCTCCCGTTCCACCACATCCCAAAGGTGCTATTGTATTGAGATCTGGTGACTGTGTAGGCCATTTGAGTAAAGTGAACTCATTGTCATGTTCAAGAAACCAGTCTGAGATGATTTGAGTTTGTGACATGGTGCATTATCCTGCTGGAAGTAGCCATTAGAAGATGGGTACACTGTAGTCATAAAGGGATGGACATGGTCGGCAACAATACTCAGGTAGGCTGTGGCGCTTAAACGATGCTCAATTGGTACTAAGGGGCTCAAAGTGTGCCGGGAAAATATTCCCCAAACCATTACCACCCACCAGCCTGAACCGTTGAGACAAGGCAGGATGGATCCATGCTTTCATGTTCTTTACGCCAAATTCTGACCCTACCAACTGAATGTTGCAGCAGGAAATCGAGACTCATCGGACCAGGCAATGTTTTTCCAATCTTCTATTGTCCAATTTTGGTGATCCTGTGCGAATTGTAGCCTCCGTTTCCTGTTCTTAACTGACAGGAGCGGCACCCGGTGTGGTCTTCTGCTGCTGAAGCCCATCTGCTTCAGGGTTCGACGTGTTGTGCATTCAGAGATGGTATTCTGCATAACTTGGTTGTAACGAGTGGTTATTTGAGTTACTGTTGCCTTTCTATCATCTCCAACCAGTCTGCCCATTCTCCTCTGACCTCTGACATCAACAAGGCACTTTCGCCCACCCAACTGCCGCTCGCTGGATATTTGCTCTTTTTCTGACCATTCTCTGTAAACCCTAGAGATGGTTGTGCGTGAAAATCCCAGTAGATCAGCAGTTTTTGAAATATTCAGACCAGCCTGTCTGGCACCAACAACCATTCCACGTTCAAAGTCACTTAAATCCCATTTCTTGCCCATTCTGATACTCGGTTTGAACTTCAGCAAGTCGTCTTCACCACATCTAAATGCCTAAATGCATTGAGTTGCTGCCATGTGATTGGCTGATTAGCAATGAACCGGTGTACCTATAAAGTGGTCGGTGAGTGTATATGCTCCCAAACTTGATTGGTTAAATGGTTGAAAAGTTGATTAAAATTGTATCGCAAATAGAGGTCATTTCCCAATTTAGCAGACATTACAAACAATGTCAATGTCAGATATTTATGGAATATATATGCGTGTATACATTTTTGATAATTGAATGGATCGTTTTGAATGTGATGGCTTACACGATGAAAAAATGATTGAGGAAGTTGTGAAGAGTTTGACAGTTTAAGTGAGAATCGACTCATCAGTTTTTATTAACAAGCCGTATGCAATTAGTTGTTGTGCAAACTACAGACAATTGTACTTACTGCTTGCACACGTGTGCCAAAGCATTTGCTATTTGCTTAAATCAATAAGAAATTCAAATCTGATGTCAAGAAGAAGTTAATTGTTCAGAGATCTGAACTTATTGTTTCGGAAAAAAATATAATAATTTGAGAATTGAGCCAAAGCAATCGAGAAAAACTGTAAAGTATTATCGATTGATATACCACTTATTTATATTACATATGATCTGTACATATAATATTCATTTAAAATAAATGCTTTATAATAATTGTTCAACTACAAGTGCTTGTGTGTAATGGAGTAATAATTATATCAATATATATAAATCATATATAAATTGTAATTGTCATTAAAGCCAGACAATTTTGTTGTCGATATATATAGATCTATATTATTTAAGGTACTTCATAGTGAGCTTTAATTTGTAGGAAGAGAAACTGGGGAGTGACGTTTTTTGTTTCAGACAGACATGTGTCACTTTGTCATTGCTGCTTGGTCCAATTTCAGTTTGAGATCTCTAACTCGGAGCACAACCTGCCCCGGAGCAGGTTAGCCGTGGAGTGTAAGTTACTATGGCAATGAATGCAGCTAAAAGCCAAGCTACTTTCATGCTACCTAAAACCCAGGATTGGTGCAAACTAAACTGAAACTTACCTGGCTAGCCAGCTAAAGCGGCTTCATGGTACAAGCCCCTGGTGCTGTAAGCTCTAACCCAGAACATAAGCTGCCCCGGAGAGGTTTAGCTGTGTAGTGTTAGTTACTATGACAATGAATTCAGCTAAAAGCCAAGCTACGTTCATGCTACCTAAAACCCAGGATTGGTGCAAACTAAACTGATACTTACCTGGCTAGCCAGCTAAACGGCTTCATGGTACAAGCCCCTGGTGCTGTAAGCTAGACTCGGAGAGGAGATGGGCGCCATCGAGACAATAAATAAGCCCACTTAAAAGACATGATGTATACCTCATGTCTCCCCGATGACCGAATTGGTTAAGGGATTAAATAAAATAAATAATCAAAGCAGTACAGTTTAATTTCTCTAATCAGCAGCACATGTTGTTGGTTTACCTCTCTTTTGTTTTGGCATCAAAGTAAAGGTCTAGTTTTACTGCAGTCACAATGTCAGAATGTTTTGACTGAGGGTCCTGTGGCCCTGTGTGGCTAAAAAAGGGGAAAGAATCTGAAATGCTGGTTGTTGTGTCGTTCGGTCTCAATGCCAACAGATGGCTGGCTGTAAATCTGTCAAATTGGCACCTCGCTGGGAATTAGATGCTGGGACGCTTGTGTACAAAGGCCTGTTTATGGTGGGCCGTAAAGAGCGCTACAGAACTACCGCCTAAAGTTATAGTTAAGAAATAAATGGTTGCCAGATAATCAAAATATTTTTTTAAACAAAATTACAAGTAAGAAAACATGGTTTAATTTACGAAAGTGTTGTAGTTGTCTCATTAAAGGGATAGTTCACCCAAACATTTAAATTGTGTCATCATTTAGTAGATCCGAACATGTATGAATGTGTTTGTTCTGCTGAACACAATGGAAGATATTCTGAAGAAAGTTTGTAATTGTCACGGTGCACACACGAGGGAGGAACACGAACACGCAGATGAGGATATAAACTCAAATAACAGGCTTTAATGTAGACATCAAGGCAGGACAAGGCAGGACTCACAGACAGGATACACCGGGAATAACGAGTAGACCAGACGACAAACTGAACAGGCATGAACTAATATACACAGGTAAATCATAGATAACGAGACAAACACAGCTGGAACATACTTAACTCATAATGACATGAAACAAGGACAGGAAACAAACCAAATATGGACACAGGAGGCAGGAACACATGACACACATGACAGAGGACTGACATAACTCCCCCCTCCCGAAAGGCTCATCCCGAGCCTTAACAGTTCCATCGGGGAGGGAGGGTGGGCGCTCTGGAGGCCCCTCAGGACAGACATGGACCGGAACACAGGACCTCCAGAGCAGAACAGACAGACAAAGGAGGCCATGGCGGAGCTGGGAGCTCAGGAGGCCATGTCGGTGCAGGGAGCTCAGGAGGCCATGGCGTAGCTAGGAGCTCAGGAGGCCAGGGCCGTGCAGGGAGCTCAGGAGGCCATGGCAGGTGGTCCTTGTGGCCGTGGCCTCGGTCCCCTCGGCCCGGCCCCTACAGCCGGAACCCTTTTACCCCCCAAAAAAATTTCCCTGGGGAAGTTAGGGGGTATAAGGAGCCCTCCGGGGCTAAACAGACAGGACAGTACATGGATAACCATCCAGGGCTAAACAGACAGGGACAGGACAGGACAGTACAAAACAAAACGGGAAAGCCCTCCAGGGCCAGACAGACAGGACAGGACAGCCCACCAGGGCCCGATAGACAGGACAGGACAGCCCACACGGGCCCGACAGACAAGACAGGACATCCCACAGGAACCAGAAGCCCTCCTGGGCTGGCTCGGAGGCTGAGGCTTCTTCCGGGCATGACCAGGAGTCAGGGGCCCTCACAGGGTCCCTCAGCGACCGCCTCCACTTCTGCAACAAGGGGGCAGGCGGCTAGAATGGCCTCCATGGCCACAACACGAGGAGCCGCCTGCCCCAGACGAGTCTCCATGGACAAGACAAGACAAGACAAGTGTTTTAAAATGTTCCTGTGGGCACAAGACAGACAGACACACGGCACTCCTGGCCGTGACGTGTGGACTCAATCCACGGGGCTAGGGATTGCGGCGGCCAGCGGGCATGAGTCAGCGCGCGGATCCGTGGGCTTGAGTCAGCGGCAATCCGGCGGGCTTGAGTAAGACAGCGGCAAATCTGGCGGGCTTTAAGACAGCGGCGGGCATTGAGTCAGAGGCGGGCCGGCGGGCATTGAGTCAGCGGCGATACGGTGGCGTGATCTCCCGCGAATGGCGCGCCTGGGGGAGCGGCAACCCGGGAACTAGGCAGCTCGCCGGCGGGCTAGGGAGAGCCGCCGGCGGCGGATATCTCCCGCGATCGGCGGGCATGAGGGCTCGCGGCCAGAGGACTCGCGGCGATCCCGCCGAACTCCCACGCCGACTTGCAGTGGGCTATGGCGGGAATGACGAGCGGCGACTTCCTTGTCGCGGAACAGACAGACACACAGGAACCAAAACAAAGACTTTAGAAAAAAACGGAAAACAAAACGGGGTGAATGGGCGCCGCTTACGGTTTTGGTCTGGTCTTCTGTCACGGTGCACACACGAGGGAGGAACACGAACACGCAGACGAGGATATAAACTCAAATAATAGTCTTTAATAAGGACATCAAGGCAGGACATGACAGGACAAGGCAGGACTCACAGACAGGATACACCGGGAATAACGAGTAGACCAGACGACATCAAACTGAACAGGCATGAACTAATATACACAGGTAAATCATAGATAACAAGACAAACACAGCTGGAACATACTTAACTCATAATGACATGAAACAAGGACAGGAAACAAACCAAATATGGACACAGGAGGCAGGAACACATGACACACATGACAGAGGACTGACAGTAATCAGGATGTTTTGGGTCACCATTGACTTCCATATATTAGAAAAAAATACTATGCCCCAGAACTGCTCTGTTTCCACAATCTTCAGAATATCTTCCTTTGTGTTCAGCAGAACAAAGACACTCATACAGACACAATTTTCATATTTGGGTGAACTATCCCTTTGATGGCTATATTTTATTTAATTATTAAGAAACAGTGAGTAACAAACTTTAAATAATTGTAATTATTGTCAATATGAAAATAGGCTAATATAATTTAAAGTTTCATTAAATTTCTTAATATTTTGCTTGGTATGTAAATTAAATAAAAAACAATATTATGCATTAAGTAATATAATAACGTTTGTTGATGTTATTAATGGAAGTATTTTGAAAAGAAAGCAATGTCGTCAGACTTAACCACAATATGTGTCAAAGGGTTGTCAAAATGCAAACTCTCCATTTGAGAAGAATATTTTTGTGTTGAGCATGACCTGCTATCTAAAGTAAATAAATCAATAATAAAACATTATATACTAATGCATTTGTGTTTATAACTATTTACAAACTTTAACATAAAATAACATATTAAACAACAATTGCAAAGGTAAGATACAAAAATTGTAATATATGTTTTATTAAAAGAGTTGTGAATAAAGTTTTTAATCAGAGTGTTTGAAACCAAAATACAAAACGAGAAAACGTGTTTATTTATTTGTGCTTTTGACATAGATAGCCAGATCATGTAATTATTTGTAAATATGAGATTGTTGATGAGATGCTTTGTAACTGAACGTCTGTCTCTTATCCTTGAGGGCTGAGTTTGGACAGGTTTCACTTTCAGCAGCTCTGAACACAGCTCGGCTTCAGAGATTGTGACCGTGTGTTTGAGGTCAACATACTCGAACCTGCAGAGTTTCACATTTCATTGCTTTTACTTTCAGATAAACTGATTCTGTTTTATTATTCAGTAATTATTCATGAAATATTGCATGCATCATCCAGGGCTGTGAACCATTGAGAAATGAATTGAGAACATTTAAATTTGAACTAAATGTAAAGGCTGTAAACAAAATGGAGAATTCAAATTAGAAATTTAAAATGAAATATTCAAAGAATTTCACATAACTACTGTTTTTAATGTATATATTATATATATAGATATATATATATATTATATACATATATATACTATATATTATATATATATATATATATATATATATATAATTTTCAGTTTGAATTACAGATAAACAAATTATAAAACTTGTCAGTTCAACATTCAAATGTAGAAACTAGAATTAAAATGACATTTTATTAAAATAAATTCATATAACTACTGTCTTTAAAAATATCTATCATTTTTAGTTTGAATTACAGATAAACAAGTTAACAAATTTGCCAGTTCAACATTCAAATATAGTATTCAAATTCAAAACATAAATAATTACATCATTCATTTGAGTTATTTATTTATTATCAATACATTTTATACAGTTTAAAACTGACCAAAAAATTTAAGTAAAAAACTCCATGAAAGCATCTTGCCATTAATACATGGAAATTCAAGCTTGAAATGAAATATAATGTTGATGTTATGGCCCATGGAGGAACAACGCCTCATTTCCACGGAAGGATCTCTCCGAAAAGTTTGATTTGAGTATTCATAAAGTTATGGGAACTTAGTTACTAAATTCCCAATTACTAGATGCGTTATATTTCTTATAATATAGGCTGCTTTGCATATTTTTATATGTTCCCTGTGGAGTTAACGGTAAAGATTTTAAACCTTAAAATAAAACAACAAAGTTGCTCATTCTTAATATCTTACATTTGTAATATCGTTACAAGATTTACATTATGATAGCAAACAAATGACTGAAAAAAAACTTATATTATCATTTATAATTTATTTACAATAATTATGGATTATAATGCTATTGTAATTCAGTGAAACATTGATAATGTTTTGCAACAAACACAATTAGGCAAATTAACGAATGTTATTTTTATTATTGCGTTATTATGTATGATTTCTTTTCAGATTTCATCAGTAATTTAGTCAAATCTTTCCGACCAAAGGTTGGACGTGTTTGTGGTTCATAATGCCATTCTGTTGTGTGTTAATATTCCCAATAGTTGAAGTAGATCTGTCAGGCGTTTTATCCCAGATGCTGTCAGGTCTTCAGTTTATCATGATAAGCAGGGGATAGCACTCATTCCAACACATGGATGTTGCTAATTAAAAATGTGAAAACTAGGACGGAGAGAAACTGGACATATGAAGTTCAGAGCAGGTGGACGTCTTGGCAAAGACCGAATGCTGTCAAACAAGGATCACGTTCAGGATTTAATACTCTAACATTATCCTACACACTTGTACATGACTCCCGGAGAACATTTTTTTGTCTGGATTTGGATCGCTCGTGTTTCACTTAGATTTCACTTTAAATCTGTTTCAAAGGTCCTACAGGCGTATTTCTAACATGCGTATTATATGTCGTATAATTAGCTTTTTACTTAAATTTATGTGGTTTACATTTTTAGTCAGGCAATAAAATGCACTTCATGTGTATTTGAATTGAGTTTAAAAAATTTCAATAAAATAAAATGATCCTTTTAATTAAAATAATCTATCCCCCGGTTTCACAAACAAGTCTTATGCCTAAAATGTAAATTTGAGCTGTTTCAACTGAAAGAAACTTGCCTGATTGATCTCAGAATATATTTGTTATGTCTTTGTTTTGTCTTTAGATGCACACCAGTAATGTGTTTTTTCTTCTTCTAAGGCACGTTTATAAAAACTACTTAAATGGCTTAATTAAATTCTGGCTTAACCTAAACCCTGTCTGTGAAACCAGACCTATATTTACTTAAACTAACCTTTTAATTAAATACTTTTCAATGTGACTGCATCGACCTCAATCATCTTTAGGAGTCAGAACAGATATATATATATATATATATATATATATATATAATATACAGTATATTTATATATATATATATCCTTCATATGCATTAAAGATGAATAAAATTGGTCACAGACAATCTGCAGGCTAAAATGAAATTAAAATTAAGAGTTTAAGATGTTAAAGAGTATAAGAGTTTAAAAATCTATGTATATTTTTAAAATGAGCTCTTATATATATGATACATTTTATATGTAGTAAATATAGAACCTGCAGTGTAGTTTACGCTGAACAAAATGGCATAGAAACAATTATCACTCATAAACTACTTGTACATTTCTATAAACAGTTTCAAAGAATTTCAAAGCAAGTAACAACTTGAAGTAAACATGAAATTTCAGAGTAGACAAACTGAAATAGTATTTTCTCATGAAACATACTCCAATAATATTTGTTTTATTTACAACTTTGATAATCAGTGTAGCTAATTTAGTTAAAATTGGCTGTACAAATAAACAAGCTGTTTAACAAAAAAAATACATTATTAATGTTTGTTTAATGTTAATATGATTAAATCAATATGACTACATTAGTACGTAGTTATGACACTGAAACATTGATCTTAATAATGACACTATAGTCTTCTGTAACAGCTACACTTAAACTGGTTTCATAATTCATGAATTTTACAACATAAATACTGTTATTTTTATTGTTATATGTTATTACTGAAAATATGTATTGTATATAAAAAAGGGTTATACTTACACAATGCATAATTCTTCTTTTGGTTGTTATTTTGTCCTGCCAGCTCAGTTAAAATGTAACTAGAAAATGAGTTCAAATTAAATTAAGAGCTGCCGTACATGGTAAAGTAACGCTCATGCATCTGCTAAATAAGTATGCGTATAGAAACTATATTTGATGCATCGGATGGGGAGGCAGCGAGGCATGTCCCATTTGGGAATGGTTTCATCCATAAGGTGTTACTGTAGTCCACGTAACATCTCCCTCCCTGTTTTCCCTTCACTCGCTTTTGCGAAGCACATGTGACACTTCATAACTCCAGCCACTATTCCAGGCCAACCCGGCGGCTAGTGAACGCAGGGTCCTGCTGGATCTGAGCAGAGACCGTTATAAACACAGAAACTCGTAGGCTCGAGTGAAGGAACAGTGTACGGTAAGAGTCAAATTCAATTGTAAAGTGGCTGCCAGGTTTCTTGGATTTAACGCTCTTTTAAATCTTTGTCACACATCTCAAGGGGCTAATTTATGATTTCCTCTGTGAACGCGGCCTTCAGATGTAGTGTGTGTTAAAGTGTGAGGAGAAAATATTTGTGGCGTGGCGTTTCTGGACCGGTGTGATATATGTGGAGTTGTATGCTGAGACAAAGATGTGTGTTGGTTTGGTAATGAATAAAAGTACCACACCAGGTTGGAAAAGGTCCTGAATTTAACAATTGAACATGTGCACATTTTACAGTATAGTTTAACATCATTTTATAATAAAATAATCATTTTAGTTGAATTCCTAAAAAGAAATGATTCTTATATTGATAAATAAATAAATAAAAAGTTGGTTAAAAATGGTATTAGCTACATATTGCGTTTGAAAAACATTTTATATAGTTGAAATATAATCTTTTATGATGGCTGAATAAAATAAAATAACAGTACAGTATAAACACCAGTAATACAGCTGATAACTCTACAGCGTAGAATATTAGTAATGTGTAATAATTTGTACTTTTACACTTTAAGTTCAATAAAGTGTGCTAGCATTTGAAACCAATGTGAAAAGAGACCTTCTACATGCAGTACATTACGTTTCAGACAGCAGATGCCCCTGTAAGCAGTAATTGAATATGGTAATATATGCGCACTGTTTGTGAGTTTTTCAGGATAGACAGCCTCTGATTTCCTTGTTGAACTGTTTATGTTCAGGAGTACATGTTTGAATGTTTTTGATATAAAGGAGATGCGTTTCTTGAGACATTTCCAGCTTCTGAAGATTAGATTCTTCGGCAGGTTTTTATTATTTCTTCTTTTTTTATGAATTTTGATGTAGCTGCCGTTTAATTCCAGAATTAAAAGTGTATAAAATTTTGTTTACAGTTATTTTAGCATTACTTAATAAACACGATAATCCCAAAAATAGCCAAAAAAGAGCGATAAATCATTGTCAGTGTAAAGTTGCCACTTGAAATTTCGATTTAATGACTAGCAGTGCTTTACAGCAGCCGAACATGGTCACACATACCACATTTAACACATGAACCAACAATAAATAAAGCAAACATTACAGTAAATACAGCCAAAAGAACATAGTCTAATTAAAAACAAAAAAAGATTCTATAATTATTTTAAGTATGTTTGCTACTTGAACCTCTACTATTTAACATGCATGGTTCTTCTATCAGTACATGAGTAGATGTTGTTAAATATGTTTGTAGTAGTTGTGGTTTCTTTGTGGATTTTCTCAGTTGTCTGTGCTGGTAAATTTAGTTTTTGTAGTATTGTAATAAATGCAAGTGTGTGTGTGTGTGTGTGTGTGTGTGTGTGTGTGTGTGTGTGTGTGTGTGTGTGTGTGTGTGTGTGTGTGTGTGTGTGTGTGTGTGTGTGTGTGTGTGTGTGTGTGTGTGTGTGTGTGTGTGTGTGTGTGTGTGTGTGTGTGTGTGTGTGTGTGTGTGTGTGTGTGTGTGTGTGTGTGTGTGTTTTAATGTTTGTGAAAGAAGTCTTCTCTTATGTTCACCAAGGCTGCATATATTTGAACCAAAAATAGAGTAAAAATAAGTAAAAGTGTGAAATATTCTTAACATTTTAATAATCTATTTCTAAAATGTAATTTGTTCCTGTGATGCAAAGCTTTCAGCTTCATTACTCCAGTCTTCATTGTCACATCATCCTTCAGAAATCATTCTGAATTCAGAATTGATCTTTTGTAACATTATAAATATTTTGACTGACATATTTGAGCACTTTAATGGATTGATTCATAATATGAGGTTAAGGTTATGTTTAGGGGTAGGTTCAGGGTTAGTACCAACTTATTACCTAGTTATTATAATTGCTGTAATAAGTACATAGTATGAGCATGCAGAGTATAGAGCTTTAAAATCAAGTGACACTGTTTTAATTCATTTAAAAATTTAAAAATATGTGTGTGTGTGTGTGTATATAGTTCCATAATTTCCATTTAATTACATTTTTTTATGTTCAAACAACATTTTGGCCACTGTGTCTTTTGTTAACATGTTATAAATTCTGTATCTGAAGCATGATGTCATGCATTTCCAGCCAATAAAAGTTCAGCTCTTATAAACTTGAGCAGTTGCTTTCGGGACACAGTTTGTCGCATCATGAGGTCGGCGGGACAGGACCTCTATACTCTTGCCAATTTATCCCTGGATTATCTAGAGATAGACTAAGAGTCACGCAGCTTGCTCCTTCCCACGGCCCTGATTGGTGCAAACACATTGTACATGCACAATAGCGTATAGTTATTCTCCGCACATTTCCTGTCCTAAGACGGGCTTGTAGTAATTGGCGAAGGGCATTTGGCACCTGGATACGACTCGAGTGCAGAAGCGAGCGGGCAGCTGTGAGAGCCGTATTGGTTTGCAGCGGTAGCTAAACGTGGTGTGTTGTGCTCACTGGTGTATTTTGGGTTTTTGAGTCATGAAGATAGGACGATGCAGCTGTAATGTCTAACGATCATCTTTAATAATACAACCATGCAAAAGAAATGCAGACGAAAATGTTTATGCAGAGTTTTGATTTATCCAATGATAATTATTTTTTTACAATTCCAACAAAATGCAAAAAAAAGTAACATTACAACATACTAACAATACGCAGATAAAGTTTTAATGTAAGAAAAACAAATCTGTCGAACGAATCTATTAAACTAATCTTAAATAAATCTGGTAAATGTGCTTTAGGTATTAGGCACTACTTACGCGCTACTAACATTACAATATTTTTGAAACCCAACCTAAGAGAGTCAGTCCTTGCGTTAACGTGCACTTACAATGTGTAAGATCATTTTATAGCATGCCAACCGTAAAGCTAGACTTTATAAATCCATCGTTGGCTCCATTTCTGCACTTTTAATCGTGGTATGCTACAGTTGACCAGCTGTTGGGTCTACAAGGTCAGTTGTACCATAAAATCTAATTTATGTATGTTGTGTCTAAGCCCAAGATTCCCATTACATTTCCGCATGCCGTTTCACAAGCCAGGTTGTACATGTCTTGTAATGTGGTAATATACACCCATATTTAAATACCAGTTTACTGTCCTTATACTGCTGCTACTGCTTATAACAATAAAAGTAAAACTGCATGTACAGTATCTCACAGAAGTGAGTACACCCCTCACATTTTTGTACATATTTTATTATATATGTTCATGTGACAACACTGAAGAAATGACACTTTGCTACAATGTAATGTAGTGAGTGTACAGCTTGTATAATGGAAGGTGGAGGAGCGCAAGGTCTCTAACATCCACCAGCTCCGTGATGTCGTCATGGAGGAGTGGAAGAGGACTCCAGTGGCAACCTGTGAAGCTCTGGTGAACTCCATGCCCAAGAGGGTTAAGGCCGTGCTGGAAAATAATGGTGGCAAAAAATATTGACACTTTGGACCCAATTTGGACATTTTCACTTAGGGGTGTACTCACTTTTGTGGCCAGCGATTTAGATATTAATGTCTGTGTGTCGAGCTATTTTGAGGGGACAGCAAATTTACACTGTTATACAAGCTGTACACTCACTACCTTACATTGTAGCAAAGTGTCATTTTCACGTGTTGTCGCATGAAAATATATAATAAAATATTTACAAAAATGTGAGGGGTATACTCACTTCTGTGAGATACTGTACATCTTAAAATTCCCACAAAGATAAAGTGCTTCTCAGAACATAACAAGCCTTCGGCTACATGCTATAAACAAACTATTTTTTAAACTAATATATATAATATATATATATATAGCTATTTGGGGTCTGAGAAATGGGCTAATTATATATATAGTTTAGTTTTCTTTATGTCCACAATGGTATTAAGAAGCCCTAGGCTACATGCTAACATGTTAACAACAATCCATTATTAAAAAATAATATTGTTATGTGCATTTTTTAATGTCCACAAAGATATGAAGTGCGTTCCCTTATGAAAATTAACAATGTTTTTCTCTGAATGAAAAAAACAACAACATGGTTACTAGTTAAACCAGGTGTGTAAAACTCTTGGACACATTTTAAAGATTCTGTGCCATGAACTTTAAATATTTCACATACCTTTGAAAATCAAGCGCTTAGCAGATCCTGATAAGCATTTGTCGTCACAGTTTCTTCTTCCATGAGGGGGTTTAGAATCACGGCATCTTTGTTTCTAGGCAGAACGTTAAAGAACACAACACACATGTCTCCTGGAAATCCTGTATAATTCAACCAATCCGATGACGACTTCGAACCTCCTGAAGTGTTTCCAGATAAATGTGCCATATGCATCAGAGGTTCAACCAACAACCCATGAGCGTGATGTCTAAGGCTGAGAATAGGTGCTAACATGCTAACAACAATAAAACTAATATTATATCTTTATTTGTGGTCTGAGACACATTAAAGTCAAATATTTAAAGTTAAATTTAAACACTTTGTTTCTCAAAAAACACATTCTTGGTAATATTGCGAATGCTCAATAATATATTTTTTTTTGTATTTTTAACATTCCATCAAAATGTATAACTAGCTTCTTTTGCAACTGACTTTTTTTCTCTCCTCCAACCACTCAATGATAGTCGACTTTTCACAATCCAATCAATTTCTCAAAGATAAAATCAAGTGCCACCCTACATTTGTTTAGTATATCATATTAGCGCTAACTGTGTATGAACTCTAGAAGTTGGTTAGCCTTGCTTGGCTCTTGCTGTGTAATGTCATTGACAGATGAGAGTCACGGTATCCCTGCATAAATATCAGGAGTGCTTGAAACAGAGGTTGCCTGGTTGCCAATCTCTCGCTGCAACTCTATATTCATTAGACTAATGCTTGAAATACTGTAGCCATGTGCCTTGGGTATAGATATTTTGGTTTGTTCTTACACATTCACCAAGGGGTATGTTCCAGCTGCCAATAGTGCCCTGTGAAGCACTTCAAAGTATATTCAGCCATCCTATATAAGATTCAAAATCAAAAGGAGCATGTATTCTGAGTCTGAAGGGCACTGCAAACAACATATGGAACAAATCCGTCTGTATATCACTTAAAGGCAGAGTAGGTGATTTGGTTCAAGAACATTTTTCTTTATGCTGTTTGAAAGTCTTTTTACATTCCGATAGTAATCACTAACTTAGGTGGTCTGAATGTATTTATATCACCTGTGGAAGGCATAGGCCATTCATTTGTTTGTCCAATCATGGCCATTGGTGCGAGGGCTACGATAAGTTGCACTACCAGCCTGTCAATGAATGTATTTGCATACCTCTGTGCTCTGTTCACGCAGACACGATACGTCATCAGCACGTTACATTACGCTATTGCAGACCAAGTGAGAATGGAAGGCGTTATTATTGTAATATTATGATATTTGTGTTGTAATGGATTCTCACCGGTGAATGAGATATGAGGTAATCTGACAGCATTGCATTCAGTCCTCCACGAATGCCGTCTCTCATTGTGTTTCTGGTTAGCCTATGCTCTGCTTGTGTGCGTTCATGTGTTTTGGACGAGGTGTGGCTTTGGAGAATGATTTGCAGGGAGGGTGGGATCTTGTGTTTTCAGAGCTAGCTTGCCATTGCTAGCCTCTCCAAAAATCCCTATCCCACTTTTAACAGGAAGTGGAAAAGATAAATTACCACTCAAGTCCTTGAACTCAAGTCCTAGGAATGCTGTAAATTGTAATGCAACTATGGTCTGTCTCCTCCATGCAAATTGTTAATGAAATGTTTTATAAATATGAACGAGTGAGGAAAAAATAGACATCATATTATCTTCTGGTCTAAAGAAAGAAGGGATAACTTATTTATAGCCGGTATTGATGTGTGAACTTTACGATCTGGAAAGGCTCCTGTAAGTCCATGTCATACTCTTAAATGACTCCAGCACTACTCTGGAGAGGTGCTAATCCCATCAAAAGATTCAGTTGCACAAATTCAGATCTGAAAGGATCTGAGGGCCTCCCCTTGTTCCAGCTGTTTCTTGACTGCTCATGGATAACCTTGGTCTGTGTTTGAAACACCAAAACACCTGGAATCTACTTCATTCAAAACCTCTGAGGCAAAAAAAATCCCCTTATCACGGCATGTAACTTTTATAAATATTGTTGTTCCCTCTTTCACCACTATTACAACTTTCCCTTGGGTTTGCCACTTATGTCAGATCTTGGTTTAGAGGGTGTGTGCTCAGCTAGAGTGGTATCAGGCTTGCACATATATTTTGATTGATAGTAGTGCTTGCTAAATTTAGCAAGCATGTGAGCGCATTAATCAGTTTAGTCAAACAGGGACAGGGAGTCCAGAGTTTCTGTGCTCATGTCTGGCCAGGAAGAATGTTTCTTAATTGGACAAAACCTTGACATTTTGCAAAATAACACCTTTCTTTTTTAAAAGCTCTCACTAAAATAGTGACCCTTGTAATACTGTTTTTGGTTCATGTAATGTTCTGGGAACATTCATTTTTGGTTTTTAGAAAGTTCCTAGAACAGATCTTTGAGGAAATTTTTGGATAGCCAGGAAGGTTTTTTATGGAAATAATAACCAATTACATCAACAGAATAATTTTTTTATCAGAATCAGAGTAACCATACTCTAACATTAGAAAAACATTGTGTGTTTGCCGGCTGAATGTTTGGATAGTCACAAGTTTTTACTGTATACATTTGCCATGGATTATGGTCATGTAATTGATGAAATGTTATGTTTCTCTCCACAGTACCTCAGGAGATAAGTTTGATAATAAGTCTGCTCCTCTGACTGGTGCTCATGGTGGAGTGGGTCAGAACCTGCTGCTGAGTCCTGCCGGTCTTCAGCTGGCCCAGCTTCAGGCCCAGCTCACCCTACACCGCCTCAAACTCGCCCAGACCACTAATAGCGCCGCCGCAGCCACTGTCCTAAATCAGGTTCTTTCCAATGTGGCCATGTCCCAACCTCTCTTCAACCATCTTCGGGGTTCCAGCATGGCCCAGGCCCACAGTGGGGCCTTTCCACCTCCACCCATAGCCTTCCCACCACCAAATGCTGCACTGGGACAACTGTTTGCTGGTGGCTTTGCCCCAAATCCCACTGGAATCAGGCCCACCAACTACAGTGGGATGTCCAACCAGAAATCAAGTCAGCACAATAATTTTGGGAAAAAGGCTGGAACATATTTGACAGACACAGACCGTCGCTTGCAGTTTGGGTATCTGGGAGGGGCTTCAGTGGTCACTAGTAAATCATGTGATGGAGGACAGTATGGTGGAGCCTCTACACAACCCAGAAACAATGTCCACAGCAATTTTCAAAGAGGCTTCTACTCGGAAACACCAGTACAACAAACTGGTTTCATAGGAGGAAGCAATGATCAGAATCTGGGATCAGCTTCTAAGGATCAATGGAAAGGTCCGATCAACTTTGGGAAGATGGATATAGGTACAGGAACATGTTCTGGGGGTTGGGTACCACCTGGAACAGGGTTTGTGGGTCAGAGAGCAGAGATGTATAACCCAGAGCAACCCACAGCAGAACCTAAGTTCAACTCGACATGTGGCCCAGGAATTGGCCCACCCATTGGACAGCAAGGGGGAATTCAACAGCAGCCACAGGTTTCCCAGAGTGAGGAAGAGGTGACCTTGCAATTGCAACCCCACCAGTTTAATGACTACCATGGGACAATACCTTCACACCTACCTCATCAGTGCACCATTTGTGAGAAGAAGTTTTACAACCTGAAGGTGAGTAGAGCTGATGCGTTGGTTGAGATTAAAGGAAATGGCCCATTCACACCAACCTCAAAGATGGATTAGCATTTGCACTACTAATTTAATGTGTTTTCAATTAATCCGAATGTTGATTGCATCAGATACAGTTTAATATTTTGTTACAACCAGTTTTCCAGTTAAAATCAGACAACCCAAGACGGGATAAAAAATAATTTTGACCCTGTTCATAATTGTATTTAATTTTGACCCTCTAATCAGATAACAAAGACGGCTTTCAATACTAGGTGTAAACAGAATCAAATATCTGTAATACAAACCTCAAAAGACTCTTCACTTTTTTCCTACATGTGCCAAATGTATGCTAAGCTTTGAATGCTGCTTATGAACTGTGTATTGTTTCTAAGTAAGTTTATTCTGGTGTCTCCAGCATCAAGTGTACAGAATTGAGATCCAGTTATTTCTGCAGAACTGAGAGGGTTTTCATGATACTTGGCTAAAATGGGGTCATTGGTTAAACTAGGGTGTGAATGCTTTTGTGGCAGCTGGCATATGCTGAGTGGAGGCAGGTTTAGAGGGGGCGAGGACGCAGTTGTTCTGCAAGAGTTTGCCATAATCGCATTCGTTCTGAACTATTGCTTGCCTTTTCTCTGCTGTGAACTGCTAGCTTTCTAATTGGCCTAGGTTGTGGCTACGCCAGGGGAATCTCTCAATCTAATAAAGAAGGATCATAGTGAAGTCTATCTGACAGGCATATCGTGTGTGTTTATGCTGTTTTCAGGACTGGGACCAGCACATGAAGGGCAAGTTGCATCTGCAGAACTGTTCGCTCTACACCAAAAGGTGAGTACAAAGGATCAAAAGTAGTACATTCATCAATTGATGAGCAGTGTATTTTTTGGTGTCTTATGATGGCAATAGTCAATCAGCAAACTCTGATACATTGGCGGCTACAGTAATAGTTGCTAACCTGGTGTAGAAACAAAATACTTTTAAAGGGCTTGTTTGTATGTGGTCTATTTTGATTCTTGCTATGTTCCGGTCATCGCATGCGATACTCTTGTTAAGCAATTTATGAGTACAGCCAATCTCCGTATTAAACGCTGAGTTATTTTATAAAGAGTCTTCTTCCATATAGAGAGGGATATGACCTGAATTCAAGCTGTGTCATAAGATATAGTCAGACCAGATGCACTGGGATTTAGAATCTAAATGCAGTGCTGTCCCTTCACAGCCCGACGCTCGGAGCAGTGCACTTTCCAGTGTCGTCTGAAGGATGTCTCAACATGGCATTGAGTAATACTATGGCATACACGTCGACTGCCAGTCAAGGTAAGTCAAATTTCCTAATTTGTCCGTCAGTGTAAGTGCTGAAAATTCAGGAGACTGGAAACTCTGGGATGTGATTTTAGAGGACTCTATTTTTAGGGCTGTCAGTACAGTGGCGGGGGAGCGTAGTGTCTACAGACTGGCACACTGAGTGACGTATGCTAACACCAGTTTTGTTTTTGTCGGAAACTTTTCACCGGTCATTTTTACTGAAAGTGTACCTAGTTTTGATATCTTTTGATTAGACCCCATGAAATAACATGTTTGTTCGATTTTAGGCCATCTATATACTAGTGCAATTCTTAAAGTTAACAAATTAGAGATATAAAATGTACAGTCCTTGAAAAAAATATTGATGATTCATCTTGTACTCGGAGAGTACAAGTATGTCCAGTGTTTTGACAAAACATGTCCCTTCTCCGATACCACCTGCCATCGACTAGCATTAGCAAGACACAAAACAGGGTTCAACTGTGTGTCTTTTATGCTAACACTCTTACTTTTTAATTTGATTCAACCAGCTTTTTTATAATTTGGTTGCAAATGAAGTGACTTTTTGTGGATTTAAGGGGCAATAACGTAAACTATATGCTATTGGCTGTTTTAAAAACAACTGCAAGCCCTTAAGCATTCCCTGCCCCAACTGTTTCAATAGGAAATATATCAACACAATACACAACTACTTTAGTCTAACTATTTCAAGGGGTCCAACTATGTAGTGTTCTACACAATTCTACACAATTGTAGTCAACATTTATTATATAAAAACATATATTTGGATATCTGAAGTGCCGTTTCCTGTTTTCTACAGATGCTTCAACTGGAAGTGCTTCATATTTGCCTGCCACATCCATGAAGTCATTCCCTCTCTCAGCGGCGGGATTTACTTCTCACCAAGCAGGGGTAAAGGTTAGAATTGGGCAAACAATTAAACAGACATTTATTTTATTTTATTAAGATTCACATGATATTTGATGTTTACTTTTTAAGAAACGTGATTCAAACATTTTAGTACTCAAACATTTCACCTAGCTATATTTGATGAGGTCTTGATTTGTGAATGTTTTTTGGCTTATCTCATAGCGATGATCTTTCCGCCTTTAGCTCAAAGGATTTGTAAAGAAGCCAAGAGTGTTGAGATACAGAGTGTGCTATATTTAGGTCACACTATTTCACTGACTGACAGATTACTTAATGCTTATTATCACAGTCTAACGGTTATTATTCAAAGCACAACTGAGCAATCTTCACAGCTAGAGCTTGTTGAGAACAGGTGGAAGTCAGCAGTATTGTACGGCTCTGTCACTGCTTACGAGTAAAGAGTTTAGTTCAGTAGCATCAATATGGGATTGTTTCTGTATCAAGAGTTGTGCATATATAGCTTTGTAAACTTTCCAGAGCAACTGTATTTTTACAGCTAAATGAATAGTTGCCATTATAATCACACTCCGTTCAAGCAGTTGTTATGTTGTTGTGCTGTTGTAATATAGTAGGAATGCATCAGGCCAGACAGATCATGTCCCATGTGAAAACTAACACTAGTTTTTATTGTCCAGGGACTTTATTTAGCTGTGTGATCAGGCTCCAAAATTAACTTTTTGCCCAACCTGCCAGTGCTGAGTGATTAGAAGAAAAAAAATCTACCTATCATGATACAAAGCACAGTATCATGGTCAGAAAAAATACATAAACATTACTATTTATTTTCATTTTTTACATTAAAAACATTAACACTATATTTAATGACAGTAAAATGTATATATATTTTTTTATTATTAATATCTAAAAAACAGCGCTGATCATTGCTGTCAGTTGTAGCAATATACAGTCTCACAATGAAACATGACGATGTAAAACCACCCGTTTTGCATGAGTTTTTATTTTTGAAGTTAGGACAAAATAAGTGAGATTTTTTTTTAGCTAAAAAACTGATGATAAATGTTCCACTGAGGTTTTCTTCAGTAAAAGGGTTATTGGTTTGAATCATCCATGTGCGTCTGACTGTAGTTCTTGTGCTGTATTCAGGGCCGTTTTAACCATTGGGCTAGGCGGGGCTGAAGCTTTATTTGTGTCTTAAATTATCATTAATATTTAAAGATAAAGCATGTGTAGCGTTAGATATGAGACCCTTGATATGATGAGATCTTAAAAGGATACTTCATTCAAAAACAAAGATATGATCATATACTTAAACTCAAATTGTTCTAAATCTTTATGCATTTCTTTGTTCTCTTCAACACAAAATAAGATACTTTGAAAAATGATCCAACCAGTTTCTGGTCCCCATTGTCTCCAATCATGGTGTATTTGTTTCATACTATGGAAGTCATGGGGGCCCAGCAAGCGTCTGATTACCAGTTTTGTTCCAAATATATTATTTTGCATTCAACAGCAGAAGGAATCTCATACAGGTTTAGAACAACAACATAATTGCCATTTTTGGTGAACTATTCCTCTAAAGCAGCCTAATATAGCTGCTGTTGCCATTTGTGTCAATAATGTAAATCAAACATCAGAAAGAAAATCACTTACTGTCCTTGACTGAATCACTTTTGTAAAATAAATATGAATGAATGTATATTGAATATATACAGTGGATACCATTCTGTCTATTTGTACATTTGTTTTATACATTATAATATAATTTAGTGCTTTAAGTATTTAAAGTGCTTTCGGTATTTCAAGTAGGTCGATTTCTTATGATCTTTGTTCTGTTGTAGCCTAATTTTTTACTTTTTACTTGTCTTCTTCAGTAAGCTTATAGGCTAGTATTATCTTTTGTGATATTGAAATTGGTAACACAATTATGAAATTTCAGTGCATCAATAATTTTGATATGGGATGAAAAAAATCCTATTTAAAGCTATAAAGTTAAATCTAATATATATATATATATATATATATATATATATATATATATAATATATATATATATATATCGTTATTGTGATGGGGGCCCTGCAGTAAGTCATAACCCCGGGGCCCAGTGCAGTCTTAATGTGGCCCTGGCTGTATTATGTTGCAATTCATAAAATAAATAAATGTTACTGGCCAAATTAAATGATTCCACATTATTTAAAGCCAATATTTATTTACCAAATTATACTAATTAATATGATCTTTTTTATTTAATTTTTAAAATACATTTACATTTATAATTTTTACATTAGTTTTTTTTTTGCATCATTTTGCCTTATTTAAAAATATATATAATTATGACTTAGTGTTTAAGTTTAGGGTAGCAACCCAAAGCAGGCCTGTGGATTCAAGGCTAAAGAACTACAACAAAGTCATCTTGTGGTCAAGACTCCAAGCTACAGTGGGTACGGAAAGTATTCAGACCCCCTTAAATTTTTCACTCTTTGTTATATTGCAGCCATTTGCTAAAATCATTTAAGTTCATTTGTTTCCTCATTAATGTACACACAGCACCCCATATTGACAGAAAAACACAGAATTGTTGACATTTTTGCAGATTAATTAAAAAAGAAAAACTGAAATATCACATGGTCCTAAGTATTCAGACCCTTTGCTGTGACACTCATATATTTAACTCAGGTGCTGTCCATTTCTTCTGATCATCCTTGAGATGGTTCTACACCTTCATTTGAGTCCAGCTGTGTTTGATTATACTGATTGGACTTGATTAGGAAAGCCACACACCTGTCTATATAAGACCTTACAGCTCACAGTGCATGTCAGAGCAAATGAGAATCATGAGGTCAAAGGAACTGCCTGAAGAGCTCAGAGACAGAATTGTGGCAAGGCACAGATCTGGCCAAGGTTACAAAAAAAATTCTGCTGCACTTAAGGTTCCTAAGAGCACAGTGGCCTCCATAATCCTTAAATGGAAGACGTTTGGGACGACCAGAACCCTTCCTAGAGCTGGCCGTCCGGCCAAACTGAGCTATCGGGGGAGAAGAGCCTTGGTGAGAGAGGTAAAGAAGAACCCAAAGATCACTGTGGCTGAGCTCCAGAGATGCATTCGGGAGATGGGAGAAAGTCAACCATCACTGCAGCCCTCCACCAGTCGGGGCTTTATGGCAGAGTGGCCCGACGGAAGCCTCTCCTCAGTGCAAGACACATGAAAGCCCGCATGGAGTTTGCTAAAAAACACCTGAAGGACTCCAAGATGGTGACAAATAAGATTCTCTGGTCTGATGAGACCAAGATAGAACTTTTTGGCCTTAATTCTAAGTGGTATGTGTGGAGAAAACCAGGCACTGCTCATCACCTGTCCAATACAGTCCCAACAGTGAAGCATGGTGGTGGCAGCATCATGCTGTGGGGGTGTTTTTCAGCTGCAGGGACAGGACGACTGGTTGCAATCGAGGGAAAGATGAATGCGGCCAAGTACAGGGATATCCTGGACGAAAACCTTCTCCAGAGTGCTCAGGACCTCAGACTGGGCCGAAGGTTTACCTTCCAACAAGACAATGACCCTAAGCACACAGCTAAAATAACGAAGGAGTGGCTTCACAACAACTCCGTGACTGTTCTTGAATGGCCCAGCCAGAGCCCTGACTTAAACCCAATTGAGCATCTCTGGAGAGACCTAAAAATGGCTGTCCACCAACGTTTACCATCCAACCTGACAGAACTGGAGAGGATCTGCAAGGAGGAATGGCAGAGGATCCCCAAATCCAGGTGTGAAAAACTGTTGCATCTTTCCCAAAAAGACTCATGGCTGTATTAAATCAAAAGGGTGCTTCTACTAAATACTGAGCAAAGGGTCTGAATACTTAGGACCATGTGATATTTCATTTTTTCTTTTTTAATAAATCTGCAAAAATGTCAACAATTCTGTGTTTTTCTGTCAATATGGGGTGCTGTGTGTACATTAATGAGGAAAAAAATTGAACTTAAATGATTTTAGCAAATGGCTGCAATATAACAAAGAGTGAAAAATTTAAGGGGTCTGAATACTTTCCGTACCCACTGTATGTGATAAAAAGACAGAGATTAACCAAGAATGAAACCAAGAGTTACCAAGAGAGAATCACTTGAGGATGCAAAATGTCATACTCCTTACAATCACAGTTTACATTCATAAAAATAATCCTAGTTATAATAATTATTTGGTTAATAATAATTAACCTTTACATTTTGTGCATTATAACACAAATTTTACTTGTGAAAAATGTACACAACTGTTCAAAAGTTTGGTGTTGCAGGATTTTTTTAAAGGGTAGTTCACCCAAAAATGTATGTCCTTTCTGGGCCTTGAACATGTCAGTTGTGTTGCGGTCTATGAAGAGTCAGAAAGCTCTCGGATTTCATCAAACATATCTTAATTTGTGCTCCAAAGATGAACAAAGGTTTTACGGGTTTGGAACAGCATGAGGGTGTGTAATTAATGCCAGAATTTTCATTTTTGGGAGAACTATCCCTTTAATGTTTTTGAAAGAAGTCCCATATGCTCACCAAGACTAATATTTTATTTAATATTAATGTAATATTTTGAAAAAATACTGCAATTGAAAATGACAGTTTTCTATTTTATTTGGTTTTCAAATATAATTTATTCCTGCATGGCAAAACTTTTCTTCTTATCAGTGTTGAAAAGGTTGTGCTGTGTAATATCTTTGTGGAAACTCTGATACAAATTTTATCAGGATCCTTGATGAATGAACAGAAATCTTTTGTAACATTAGTAATCTTTTTACGGTTACTTTCGATCAATTTATTGCACCCTTGCTGAATACTTATACATGGTAGTGTGGCTAAAACTGCATATATACATTGACTATTAAAATGACATATAATTTATTTTATATATTAAACGATAATTTTTAAATATGTGTTTTATTCATTGTTATAATGCATTGTTTTTACATTATTCTTGTCATGGGTTTGTCTTCTGACAGTCTGTTTTTCATTTCATCTCTCTATAATTTAAACCATGTCCTGTGCAGGATGGTATTTTTTTGCGGTTGCCAGCTCGTGGATTCAAAGACTCACACCAAGATTCTTTATGGTGGTCTTTTTAGCCAAGTTATTTATGATTTAGTCCACTGGAGAGGTAAAGGCATGCGCTAATGTTAGCTCCTATTAAACTCAACTGTTTTACAGCAGCTGTACATCAGTGGTGCTTTTGTAACTCTTTTAGTTTTCAGCTTATCGTGTGAAAGGATGCACAGACTCCGACTCTGGTTCAGAAATCTGTGCACACGGAAATTCAGGGTTTCGACAGATCAAACCGTCCGGCCAAGTAATCAAGATTTGTGTGATGTGTTCCAGGTTTCTCTGAGGCTGGGAATTCAATTTCAGCCCACAGAATCGTAACCTGATCTATGGGGATAAAGGCTTCCTGACGGGGGAAATACTAGGAGATCTATGAAATTCAGAAAGCGTATGGTATAGATTTCAGATGAACCTGTTTTAGGGCCCATGTAAAGCAGTTTAAATCCTCTCTAGATAAGCAAACAGATGTATCTGTAGCGTGATATGGTGCCCGTCATTGCTAGATCTCCAAAGATAATGCCTTTCGTTCTCCTAATTTATGATGTGCTCACAATAAATCTCTTAATTTCTTGCCAAATGTGACATCCATAATGCAGCACTACTGCATTCTGTTACAGTCGCATAAAGAGATGTTATCAAAGTACATTTTTATAACGAGAAACAAAGCTCTGTCACTGGTGACAGATGTTGGCAGACAGTTACTGAAAAAAAATTGCTTTGTGGGAACTTCAGTTACACTTGACTGGTAACACTGAATACATCATATATGTTACATATTATAACACTAGTTGTATTTACTGGTTGTAAATACATTTTTGAAATATTCCAATATTTTGTTGGCATACAGAAAACATTTTAACAGTTATCTAGTCTCAGTTATGCAGTTATTTCTCATCTTTATTTAGTGTTAAAATGCTTTATCACTTCATCACTTAACTTTATCACAATTTAGGGTTATTACAGTTAACAAAAAAATGATTGTGACTATCACAAACATCCGAAACCTCCGAAAGTAACGACTGCGTTTTTTTGTGTCTCGTCTGCTCGCTCTGAGGTGCAAGTAAATTATGTCATATATGAAAATTTTTATATTCAGTGGCTTCCCCTATATTCTTAGTGATATTTAGTGCCACAGTTTACCAGGAAGTGACAATTTTGTACTCTTTGACTTGTTGGATGGAAACGGTGCTTTATCCGCATATGTTTTATGTGGTATTCCAGTTTTGCGCATACGTTTAATTTGAATATTTGGATGGAAACATAGCTATTGACTGCCAAGTAAATAACACTGTCAAGGTCCAGAAAAGTATGAAAAGCATCGTCAGAATAGTCCATCTGCCATCAGTGGTTCAATCTGCATGTTATGAAGCTACACCCCTAACTTGGCTATCTGTTTGGCCAGCCAATGACAGAGAGAAATGTTATTTGGGCCATTGTTGCCAACTTTAAAATTTAGCAACTTTTCACACTACTCTAGTAACTTTTTCTTCCAAATGCACCCAGTAACAAATATAGCTATTTTTACAAATGATTTGGTCTAATTTTTTTAAATTTTGGTCTAAATTTCATTTTTCATCTAAATTACTCAAGAGGAAACCAAAGATGCTTAGCAGTACACACATCACGTGAATTAAGTTAGCTGCTATTTGCAATTGTTCAATTTAATAATAATAATTGAATAATTGTTTTATTTATGATACCAGTTAGTAGCTTGTACCTGTGATTGTTGATCAGTTAGTAGCCTACACTGTAAGAAAATTATCTAGAAAAATGGAAAAGCTAGTAATTTTCCAGGACATTATCCGTTATCTGTTATTCATAATCCATTGTAACCCTGTAATCCAAAAACATAATGCATTATTTCAAATGCAGGTAAAAAAGCTGTGAAAAATCAATACGGAAAATTCCTTCACATCAACCGAGTAGGTCGTGCCCTATTTTTTACAGACGTTTCTTAGATTGTAGCAGACTAACTAGCTGATAATACACTGATTACAACTATAATTGTTCAGAATGTGTAGTTTTTAGTAGTTTACTAGTTAATAATAAAAAAACTTAAATTGTAATTATTCAAAAATGTGTAAGTGTTCAATTATTCAATGTTGTATTTAAAAAATTAATTTATACTTTAATATTATGTCATATTATCTTACGAACAAATCTAAATTAACATATATAAATTATATTTTATGCTGCAATTTGATGTAGTGACACAATTTTGCATCGTAATTACGTCATCACGCAATGACATCACAACATCATTTAGCAACTTTTAGCAACAAATCGACCTTAATTTAGCAACTTCCCCTGAAAATGAGTTGGCAACACTGATTTGGGGAAACCTGTTTGAAAGACTTGTTGTTTTTGCAGCACTCTCTCTTTAATGATACTCACCTGAAGAACATTTAATACTCTACGTTTCAGTGGATAGACTCTCAAAATAACGGTATTAATCCATGTACCATTTATGGGTAAGAGAAGGTACACATATGTAATTTTTAGCTTTTGTATCTTAAGAGTATCGGCTCAGTGACAGCTCTGTTCCATTTTTTCTAAGAGTGTAGTTGTAGACCAGTCGTAAAAAATAATCTTTTGATTGGCATTCTGTGCCGGCCAATCAGCAGCAGCCACAGCCCCTCAGGGTTTCACCCAGCATTTCAACATAATCACCTTCACTGCCAGAACATCGAGCCACTCAACAATCTTCAACTGCCTTCAATAAGCTGAACGAACTCCAAAACACTAGTGTTGCATTTTACTTGGCCAGCACACAGAAGCCATTCACAGTTACACTCTGACTTATACAGCATATAGCAGAGGCATAAACAGCCTGTTTGGCAGTCTATTTTGATATGTGTTTATGGAGGCAGACCTAATGTGACCTTTTTGGCACATTTGGCCAAAGGGAAAGTCTGGCAGGAAGCCATTCATAGAATAATCACGAGCTCTACTCCGACGGTCAGCAGCCAGAAATCCACCGTGTCTAGGTTAACATTGGTTTAAGGCTTTGAATTCGTAAATGTTTGTCACATTTTGTGCCTTTTTGGCACCGCTATGAGATCTGGTCTGAATCCGACAGTTGAATAGTATACACAGATGGCAGGATTGTCATGAGTTTCACTGCTTTCCTTCTCACGATCGGCGCTCATCGTAATTAATGGGTTCTCGAGCACTCCGTGTGCTTGCACTGTAATACTCCTCCAATGGTGTGTAAATTGCAGTGTAAACACTGACCCTCGTCTCTGACCCTGCGCTCATGTGGGCTGAGTGCCTCTCACACTTGCTGCTGTCAATCAAATCCTGCCATCTCCGTTCACATCCTACCACGCTGTAGCTTAGATTACCGTCATGAAAACTTCACTTGACATGTTTTTTAGAGTATTACGATTGTGCTATACGTGCAGGTGTAAAAAGGTAGTTTGGACATGTACTTCTTATATTCTATTTCCTGTACAAAAAAAAAAACATAAAAAAAAAACATTATTTATGCACGTTTATATTTCATATTGTGGTACAGGTATAATTTATGCTGCTCCTATAAAATTTTGGCGCAAGTACGATTTTTTGAAGAATGCATGAAATTGATTAAAATCTCAATAAAGACATTTATAATGTTATGTTTTAAAATCTATTTATTAAAAAAAAGTAATTAAGTAATCAGAAAAAAAATCATGGTTTCCAATAAAATTATGAAGCAGCACAACTCAACATTAATAATAATACGTTTGAGCAGAACATCAGTGTATTAAATGATTTCTGAAGAATCATGTCACACTGAAGACTGGAGTAATGGCTTTTAATTTTAAAGTATACTCAAATAGAAAACAGCTAGTTTAAATTGTAACAATATTTCACAATATGACTGTTTTTACTGTGTCTTTGATTAAATATATACAGCCTTGAGAGTAGAACTTCTTTCAAAAAACATTACAAATGTTTCCGACCTCAAACATTTGAATGGCATTGTAGGTTATTTAGAGAAAATGACATTTTAAATGCTTTCTAGGGTTTGGTATGATAATGTAATATAATATAGAATTATTATTAAACTTTTATTATCGATTTTAGATCATAGAATAATTAGCTAACATTACATAATTACATTTTAGGGACTTCATTAAGTTTTTAAATTGTTATTCATAAAATATATATTTTTTTTAATTATGGGATTTTATTCAAAATATTATATTAGAAAATGGATTAATTAGTTGATTATCCCACAGTGATATCTCTTTTTTTCCAGATCGGGTTATTTTTTCAGTATGCTTAGGATTGCTTGTTTTTTTTTGGCTTGGTTTTAAATAATACATTTCAACCTGAAGTATGTTAATGTACATTATTTTAGAACAAAGATGCCCAAAATTAGATATGAAGGGCAAACTTAATTGAAGACTGTAGGCCAAAAGTGAATATTGCATTATATCCAACTATACATTATGTTAAAAGGTATTACTTTAATTTGTTTTATATATTTTATACAATTTTATATATTTATTTATTTTTTTTTATTAAAGAAAAATACAAATACAGTTTTAAAGGTTTTGCGTTGTTTTACTAAAATTCACTATATATTTATTTATGTTACATTTCAATGTTAAAAAAGTAGAAATTAAGTTATGATTCAGTGGCATGCACCCCCCCCCCCCTTTTTTCCCTTCCACACAATCAAGTGTCATCATGGGCCAGCTCTGGCTCATGGGCCCTGGTTTGTACATCTCTGATTTAATCCCTCAGCCGCTACACTTTCTATCAGTATTTCAGGGGAATGTATTTGAGCACCAGTAGGTGGCATTAGTGAGCACCGCAGGGGCCAGAATGGATCTGTGTGAACACACATGAACACATCTGCTAGTCACAGATATCTTAAATGTACACATATATTTAATCTATATATTGTTGATCTAATTGAAGTGTTTAATACGGAATATATAATAATCTATGTGTCCTCTCTCAGTTTGTTCAGCGTAAAGCGTGTCCTGGACGCGTCGTGCACATCTGTAACCTCCCGGAAGGCAGCTGCACGGAGAACGACGTCATTAACTTGGGGCTTCCCTTCGGCAAAGTGACCAACTACATCCTCATGCGCTCGACACATCAGGTAAAAAATGTCAGCTCTGAAATGAAGATAGCAATGATATATCGTACAGTTTGTCATAAATAAAATGCCAGCGCTAGGCCGAGTACTGCAGAAATAGATTTAGACAAGCATTTTATGTACTTTATCTTCATACATTTAAACACTGACAGCGATGATGTCTCCATCACCCTGATTCGTTAATCAAATTTGACTTTTTGATTGGTCCTGTTAGTACAGTCTGGATCAAATTCTGGGTCCAGTGCCAAGTTTGACATGTGCCTGAAATGCATGGCATTGAAGTGATCTTGTAACTGTCTCGAAGATTTATTACGCAATTAAAAAGAATATCTGTTTGGATCACATTTGACACATTTCATGTATCGTTAATGCTTTAACGATTTGACTTTGGCGTCAGGCTTTTGTGGAAATGGCATATGTGGAGGCGGCGCAGGCGATGGTGCAGTACTACCAGCTGCAGCCGGCTACCATCAACGGACACAAGCTACTGATCCGCACGTCCAAGAGATACAAGGAGCTGCAGCTGAAGGTATGAAGCTCATCTGGGCTCGTCGTGATCACGGGATTCAAACAAACCCAACTCAGAGTCTTTTCCTTTCTCACCCAGAAACCAGGTAAAGATGTCGATTCTATAATCCAAGACATCAATTCCCAGAGAGAGCAAGACGAGATGCAGGAGATCGACAGGTGAGACCAGGAGACATTTTTATTGGTTATTTGAGTCATTTTTTTTAGTCTGGATCTACTGATTTATTTGGCACTACATAAAATGCCTTTTTTATTTATAATGAAATAAATAGGCTACATCTCTTGTATCATCGAAGAATGATTTTAATTTCTAATTAGTTTAAAATCCCAATTTAAAACTAAAAATTAAAAATTGATTTTGGTCTGAAATGTCAGGGTGATGAAACTGTCCTCATATCATAAAGAAAAACATTATTTAAAAAAAACTTTAAGTAGTTTGGTAAACATAATTATTATGGTTATCATATAATTTTTTTTAATTGAAAATGCAAAAATAAATTATTAAAATTAACACATTTTATTTTTGTAATTCATAATATGGATTCAAATTAAAATATGTTTTTATTTATTACATAATATTTATTATATTTATAATATTATATAATATTTAACAGTTTATTAATATCAGATCATTTGACTTGTTCAAGAAAAGGTTAGTTCAGTTTGTAAAATGACATGAAGCATCTTCTTAAAAAACGTAATATTTATTAATTAAAAATATATATTTTTTACAGTATTTGTAAACAAAAACTTTCACTTCAAAAATATTTTTTTTGGGAAATGTTTAAATCATGATTAAGATGTTTACAATAACTTATATATAATTATTATTATTATTTAAATGTATTTACGTGATGGTTGCACCACATGACATCATTAAATTTGAACTTTTCTTGAAAATGGTATAAAAGCTTTTCAAGACAATAAACCTTCCAAAGAGCACAATTCTACGAACTTTGCCACATGTTTAAATTTTCATTTGTAAAGATTTTTATTTTTTTCTTCATCATTGTCTCAAACCTGCTGCTGTTTTGCTCAGGTATTTGCCGGAGCGTGCCAGATCGCGCAGTCCAGTCAGTCGTTCTCTGAGTCCGCGCTCACACAGTCCGAGCTTCACTTCCTGTAGCTCTCGCCCACAGTCCACCGGGGCCGCCCTGTCGGCCTGACTGGAGCAACGGCATGGGGCCCCGCCGGTCCTCTTGGGACTGGACGTCCCATTCCCGAGGCGACGAGGACCCCCGCGATAGAGACGATTGGAGGAACGACGAGGAAAAGAGACCCAATGGATGGCTGTCCGAGCGCAGGAAACCATACCTTAAAACTGGGGACCATATCAGCCCCCGTATGGGGCCCGGGGACGAACGGGGCAGGGACTGGTACCCCCGCGGAAGCCCTCGGGGTTCGTCCTTCTCCTATCACTCCATAGACGACTTTTACAAGAAAGACTCACTGTACAAGGCTGATAAACTGAGCAGGCAGCAACATCAGAGACATGAGGGGAAAACTAAGAGAAGGGACGACGACTACCACAGACCCCGACACTCAGAGTCAGACATGATGGATGACACAAACTCCAACCGGACAGCTGAAGACAGAGGACGCAGCAAGAGGCCGAGCCGGAGACAAGACAGGGAGGAGAAGGAGAACGAAAATCAGGCATGTCCTGTTTCAGTTCAACAGGGTTCATTTGAAGAACAACTATAATACTGTTTCAACTGAATCTCAACATTTGAAATTATACACAGAATGTTCAGAATATTAAACGTGAATGTTTGTACATGTAAATGTAAAATATTATTACCATTCAGTTCATATATTTTACTAAATATATTTATATTATTTTAGTTTAATATTATATATTTTGTTTTATATTAGTGCTTTCAAATAATTAATCGCATCCAAAACAAAAGTTTTTGTTTACATAATGTATGAGTGTGTGCTGTGTACATTTATTTTACAAACACATGCATGTATATATTTAAGAAAAAATATGGTATGTTTATATAATAAATGTGTTTATGTATAATATGTTCCTGTGTGGCTCAGTGGTAGAGCATTGCGTCAGCAGCGCAAAAGGTTGTGGGTTCGATTCCCAGGGAACACACATACTAATGAAAATGTATAACCTGAATGCAATTGTAAGTCGCTTTGGATAAAAGCGTCTGCTAAATGTAATATAAATACATAAATATATGTACATGTAAAACATTTTCCAAATATATACTGTATGTGTTTGTATTTATATATACATAATAAATAAATACAGTACACGTACATATATTATGTAAACAAAAACGTTTATTTTGGATGTGATTAATTGTTTGACAGCACTACTTAAAATATATAAACTTTTAAAAAAATTAACAAAATTACTTTCTTATATTATAGCCAAATGTGCTTTATAGACAATATTTTAATAGCACTGTTTTTATTTGTATTGTAGAAGGAAGAATATAGAGCCAAAGAACGATCAACGTCTCCTCATAACAGCAAACCTGTAGAGTCTTCAAAGTGTGACAGAGATGGTGGCAGTGAGGTAAACATGTTCATTCATTCATCTACCAGTCTGCGTTCTGAAATTTAATAGTAAAATAAACATACTGACAAAAAAATGTATAGACTGAATAGGGTGTAAGGGTGAATCCCAATTTTCTGTCTTACCCCTTCCCCTTAGTTTTGCACGTTCACGTGAGAGTAAGGGCTGTCCCAATTCTCGTTTTGATCGAGGGGTAGGGGTAAGGGTAAGGGGTAGATACCCCTTAAAACCAAGCATTTTCGTGAGCTTACTTAAAACCAAGGGGTACCCAGAACACACTGCGGCCAGATCATCCAGATAGTCCCATAAATGTAAGTATCTTCTGCTTAAATAATTTATTTAAAATTACGACAGTCTTGTTTTTTGCTCTACACAGTTCTCTACATATATATTTTCAACCATGTTCTTAATGAAACGTTTTTAAAAATCGCAATTTTTTCACGCTAACGTTACATTGCTGATTTGCACAACAGTCCCGCATTTCTCTGACTAGAGAAAACATCACTAAAACCCACGCAATCGACATACACACACTTGCAGACGGCAAGTTTGTGATCAACTCTTGTCGCCTCTGGTGACGTAGCAGCCAGCTAGCGACGATGTATGATGACGTAACCGTAACCAAGTGGTGTCTCATTTCATAGGGGTATGTTTTCACCCCTAGCGCTTACCACTCGGTTTCGAGGGACAAGGGCTAGGGGTAAGACAGAGACCCTTTCACCCTAAGTCGCTTTGAATAAAAGTGTCTGCTAAATGTGTAAGTGTACATGTAAATGTACAATATATATTGAATTAAAAATATTAAAATATATAGTAAAAACACTAATATTGTGAAATAATATGACAACTTAAAATAAAGTTTTCTAAAATATATTTATGTGAAGCAAAGCAGAATTTTCAGCATCATTACTCCAGTTTCCAGTGTCACATGATTTTCAGAAATCAGTCTAATATGTTGATTTGCTGCTCAATAAACATTTCTGATTATCAGTGTTTGAAACAGTTGTGCTGCTTTGTATATTTGTGGAAACCTTGATCGTTTTTTTTCAGGATTATTGTATTTACAGCATTTATTTGAAATAGAAATACATGATAAATGTCTTTACTGTCACTTTTGATCAATTAAATCCATCTTTGCTGAATAAAAGTATTAATTTCTGATATGTCCTGGTTTTCAGGGACTGGAAAGTGTAGATGATGGAGAGGAAGAAAGCTGGTATCCTAAAAGCATGGAGGAACTGGTGACCGTAGATGAAGTTGGAGGAGAGGACGACTCTATAGTTGAACCTGATCTACCTGATCTTCACGAGGAGGACCAAAGAGTCGAGCCCAGTCAGTCAACAGCAGAGAGCCCTAAACCAAACGCAAAGACCCCAACAGAAGGCAAGGAGACCACGGTGGACCCTCCTACCCTTCCACTGCTGGATCTGGTTCCAGAAGAAAGCTCTGGAGGTTCTCAGTCCAGCCCCGGAGAGAGACCATCTGCCCCAGAGCAAGCGGTTTGTCAACTCAACCGCTTCCCGTCCCAGGAGTTCAAGAGCGCTTTGGAGGAGACCTGCTCTGCCACTCATATGGACACACACATCGACACAACCACACCAGCTGGTCCTCTAAACAACAGCAGCACATGTGAAAGTGGGAAAGTCAATGACTTGAATAATGATGAGAGAAAGACAGCAGAGATGGACAACAAGGAACCATGTCTCAAACAGGACAGTCAGAAGAAAGGTACTCACAACTGGCTTTAGTTTGTTAGTGAATGTCTATAATGACCTGGTCCCAGGTAATGAAAATATGTTCCAAGAACGTTTAGATAATGTTCCCATTAAGTTATACAAAATGTTATTTTTGAATGTTCTCTGAACATTCCATGAACTTCCAAAACGTCCACATTCCATTTGTTAATTTTGCAAACATTATGGGAACGTTATTTTGGAATGTTCTCTGAACATGTTTTTGAGCTAACGTTTTAAGAACATTATTAAAGACCAGGTAACTTTGATGCTGGAAGAAGTTGTAACTTTGACAGAACTTAACCAGAACGATAGCCAGTGTTCTAAGAACATTGCCTGTTTGCTGGGGAGTTTGGGAGAGTTACTTCTTCATACTAATACCAAGTTGAACATACGTTAATTTTACTTGGCTTTCTATGCATGCATCTTTCTTGTGCGAGATGCGAGTGCAACAGATGTCCCGCTAGAAAATGGGCAAAAATGTGTTGTGTGTGAACGGCTTGGTTTTAGTTTTGATGTTAACAAGATCTTTTTCGCATTAATAAGCCTGCCTTAACGCACACCTAAAATTCGAATGCAAAAACGTTGAATTGTAGATTAAAAATTTGTCAAATATTCCAAATTCTAATGTTTATTTGACAGCCCTAGCCGACGCTGTTCAGTTTTACATGCAAAAAACACTAGTATGCACTCAAACTAAAAATTAACTAACGCCACCTCACAAGAGGATATCTGACTAAACTGCATTTGTTGCATTTGCACAGTCTTGCTAATATTTGGTTAAATGAGCCAAGCAAAAAATGACCTAAACTTGATAAAATTTTCAAAGCTTTTGTGGAAAACACGAGGATAGGTAGATGATGTCATAATGTTCAAGTTAAAGCAAATGATCTGCAGGAGCTTGATTTAACTTATGTTTTCAAGGTAAAAAAAATAAACAAAAAAATGACCAACATTTTCTCAAATTTGGAAATTCTGACAAATCGTATTTTATTTTTTACCTACAAACTTGTTCAGTTCTGTCATCCAATTCAGTTTTTTTTTAGAAGTTGCATTTAAAATCTACTTGCCTCAAAAACCTTAGGGGGCAATTTTGAGCATTTAGTGGCAGTTTATTGTGATTTTTCGGCTGCAGAATACAAAAAAATAAATAAAAATACTCAAATCAATGATACACAACAAACACTAAGCATTTTATTACACCTATTTCGCCTATTCCAGATATTCCTGACTCATTTCCGGCCCCTTCACCTCAGGCGACAGACATCTTTGCTGCATCACCCTCTCAGGAGCATGAGAAAGCCATCAGTGAACACAGCATACCATTAGGTACGTCCACCAAAAATCGAAGGGGGGTCAACCAAATGCTGCAAGTGCCATTTGATCAGGAAGAAAAAAGCATGAGTAATAGTAATAGTGACACTTTGCAGCGAGAGCAGTGCTCTGGCTGTGATGTGGACTCTCAGTGGGTGACTGAAGCCTTTAAGGCTAGCTGATGTCAGTGTTATCCTGCTGAGTGAGGTGTGAATTGCACCCTCGAGGCCCGAGCTTGTGCAATCATTACCACACAGCTAACGCAATAGATTCCCTCACAGAAGAGCTGACTTTACACCCCTACACACACACACACACACACACACACACACACACACACACACACACACACACACACACACACACACACACACACACACACACACACACACACACACACACACACACACACACACACACACACACACACACACACACACACACACACACACACACACACACACACACACACACAGAGACGTATATGTGAAATGTGCCTCAGAAAGAAGTGTTGGTATGGTTGTGTTCTGATTTCCGGCTGGTTTTGTTGTTTTTGGCAGGTGTGGAGTTCATCGTGCCAAGGACGGGGTTTTATTGCAGCCTGTGTGGTTTGTTTTACACCAGTGAACAAACAGCTAAGACGTCACACTGTCGGAGTACAATTCACTACAGGAACCTACAGGTCATACATACAAACATGCAGTCTTCCTTTCTCTTTTCACACAAATATGAAAGGTTCTCTCTTTCTTAACATTTTCTGTGCGTAATTATATGACAACCGATGGCAACACAACAATATAATGCCTAAAGTGACTGATTTATGAGTCACAGAGCTCTAATAATACACATTTTAATATAAGAATGTATCAAATAAAACGATATGCTTCAAATTTCTTAATGTCATATTATACTTGTGTGTGATAAATAGGCTTGATATTTTGCCAATTGTAAAAAACGTAGTCGGTTACTATCATAACCTCGGTTCCCTTAGATATGGGAACGAGTACTGCGTCGGGTATCGACGCTTGTATGGGAAAAACTATTTTTTCCTCTTCAACTGAAGCCTATTTCAATCACGCAGTTATAACTGCACGTCGATTGTTTCATGTAGGAATAAAAAACGAACCAATGTACGGCGGTGGCGAGCGAGCCAATGCAGCCCACCATAGCCCGCCAAAATGGGAGGGGAGTCTGGCTATATAATCAGCTGCCCTGCCACCACATCTCCGATTTCTTCTAAGGAAGCAACCGAGAAGCAACCGAGGCGTGCAGCTCATAGCACAGCCAGGAATGCAGTACTCGTTCCCATATCTCAGGGAACCGAGGTTACGATAGTAACCGAGTACGTTCCCTTTCGATATTTCACTCGTACTGCGTCGAGTATGGGAACCAGTCCAATCACGCCGCGCTATGAGGCGGAACGACTCGAAACCAAGACTCACATGGGATTAGGCCCAGGGGAGTCAATAGAATACACCAAGCACAGGGTGAGCCTTGAGGGTCATTCGTGGCCTGTGTGTCATCCCGTAAGTGATACCTGGCGTCCATATAGTTATGGACAGACCAAGCAAAAGAGGGGCTTGAACAATGTTGGTCAAGTGAACCCGGAAGATTGATACTTAAGCAGAAAGGACTTTGGCCTGCAAGGCAGGGACATACAGGTTGTAAAACCTTACAAATGTGGACGGCGAGGACCAGCCGGCTGCCTCACAAATGTCTGAAATGGACACCCCGCTGGACCATACCCAGGAAGAGGCGATGTCTCTGGTGGAATGGGCTCTGCAACCCCAAGGAGGAGTATGCTAATGTGATAGCATCCACTAACCACCTAGAAATTCTCTGCTTCGTAACAGAGCCACCGGTTACTGAAGCCAACAAAAAGCTGTTCTGACTTTCTGTACGAGGCAGAACGCTCAATGTATACTTTCCGGGCCCTGACGGGGTAGAGCAGTGGTTCTCAAACTGGGGGCCACTAGATGGCACTAGGGGGGCCGCAAAGAAATTCTAGAATATTAAATATTTTGTAATTATTTTAGCTATGCGAGTCAGGATTTTCCTATCTGAACTATGATGTATTTAAAAAAATAGAAATATTTAAAACATAATATCAATTATGCGCAGCACACTACGCTGAAACATCACCAAACCGTTGACGTACTAGTGAACACAATGACATGAACACGCTGATAAATGCTAAGACTATTTAAAATCCATGGATCCATGTCTCAGCTGAGAAGGTAAATACAGAAGAGCCCAGCGTGAAAAAACGAAACTGCGTAAATTTGACGACTCGTACATAAAATATGACGTAATGGAATATAGTGATGGCAGAACACAGTGCACACTGTGCTTGAAGATTGTATCCGTTGAAGCACTGAAACTCAACCGACATGTCACAACAATTCATCCGGAGCATGCAAATAAAAGTAAGGATTTTTTTTCAGAGAAAGAAAGAAGAATACGTCAAGCAAAAGGTACGACTGACTAACATCACAACAATACACGAGAAAGCACAGCATCGTATCTTGCAGCCCTGCGAATAGCCAAATGTAAAAAGCCTCACGCGATCGGGATATATGCCGAGTGATGGTCGGGGAGGAGCAAAATCTGCATTGCAAGATTTATTTTATATTGTAAAACTTGTATAATATTGTATATGTCTTCTATATTGAAAAACTATTTCTTTTTTAAGTAGAGCAGACATTTTTGTATGTTTCTTGCAGAAAAACAGATTGCTGAAAAAACAAACAGATTGCTATTCAAATTGCAAACCAAACTTGAGTCATTGTAATTTACTCCATTAAATGTAAGAAGTTTAATGCACTTTTTTTTACAAATCAAATGTAAATTAACTTTTCAGTATTGATCTACTATGGACATCATAAATAACTGTTCAGTATTCAATACTTTTGTTGCACTTATCAGACAATATTATTGTTAACCGTCAAAACACTTTTATATAAATTTTTTATATTTTATGAAATGTAGACTTGGTACAATCTAAAATTTGTAAGTAAAATTGTAAGTTTGAGGATGTTTTTGTCATGAGTTTTCTTTTGGGGGGCCACAAAATAATTCACCCTACACAAGGGGGCCTCCTCCTGAAAAAGTTTGAGAACCACTGGGGTAGAGTAGGGATTCCTTGCTGCCCGTTGGGGGGGGGCGCAGAAAGCGCTATGACCTGGGCTCTGAACGGAGTGAAGAACACCTTAGAAACATAACCCAGCCTTGGTTTCAGGACGACCTTGGAGTCGTTAGCCCAAATACCAGGAAAGCAGGCTTGACAGAAAGGGCCTGCAGTTCTCCTACTCGCTTGAATGATGCCAGTGCTAACAGCAGGGCGGTTTTCACGGAAAACCGCTGAAAGAGCTATGACCTTAGGACCCGTCGAGCGGCCACACACGCAGGGCCCATAACTCGGGCCGTGGATGCCATATCTTGCCGTTCGCTTGAGAGAAGAGGTCCCGTCTCAAGGGGATCGACCACGGGGCTGCTTTCAGCAGCTGGAATAGCTCTGACACCCACGGCTGGTTCCTCCAGAGGGGGGCTATTAGAATCAGCTTGTGCCGTTGTTACCTGACTCGCCTGAGTACTTGCAGTAGCAGAGCGACTGGGGGGAAAATCATAGAGCGGAAGGCTGGGCCATTCATGGGCCAGGGCATCCGTGCTCTTTATAAAAAAGATTGGGCAGTGAGAGTTGTCTTCGGAGGTGAAGAGGTCTACTCGAGCTCTGCCAAAGAATTCCCAAATTCTCTGAACCGTGAGCGGTTGGAGCATCCATTCCTCTGAAGAGACATTGTTCCTTGACAACATGTCTGCTCCTTGGTTCATTTTGTCCCGTTTCGATACGAGGCCGCCCTGGTGATTTATGTATGACACCATGGACCTACTGTCTAAGCGTACTAGCACATGGTGTCTCCGAATGTCTGGCAGGAAGAATTGACAGGCCTGACACACTGCTAGCATTTCTAGGCAGTTGATGTGTAGACCCGACTCCTCTTCGGACCAAAGATCGAAGGTCGGTTTGCCCTCGCACAGCGCTCCCCAACCCTTGTTGGAAGTGTCTGTCGTGACAACCTTCCTTCTGTACGCCGTGTCTAGGATATCACGCCTTGCTTTAGCAGGAATGGGTCCCTCCAACGGGCCAGGGCTGATACACTGAAGCTTTGAGCAGATGGGCGCTACCTTCCCTGAAGGAAGCTGCGTGGCGCTGAATTGTCGTGGCTCGCTCCGCTGAGACAGTTGCTGTCATCTGCACATGTGTCACAGTGCCAGACAGGGCAAGCCTTTACACTAATGCATTAACTTAAAGCTCAAAATAAAGAATGATCATGTTTTGGGCAGCTCGGATCACGTACTTCTCCCGCAGCATCTCATTCTGTTTCCTCCACTATTTTTAGATGCATTTTGTCGATAGAAATGCGTTATTCAGTGCTGTAATTTGAGCAACCGGCTGAAGCTGGACGTGCACTGTGGGCGGACCCGACTAATCGATAATGAGAATCATTGTCGATGATTTTTCATAATCGATATAATCGATTTTATCGATTAGTTGTTGCAGCCCTAATATTGAGCGCCCGATGGCTTGGGCGGTGGATTTGGTGGTGCGTAGAGCCAGGTCTGTTGCGCTCCTCAGGTCCCTGAGTGAGGCTGAATCCAGACCAGCTTCCTCATTGGCAAGCATCTTGGCCTGGAACACCTGGAGCACAGCCATCGAGTGTAACGCTGGCTTGCTTGTCCAGCCGCCGAGTAGGCGCGTCCAGCGAGTGCAGATATAGCTCTGCACAGCTTGGACAGATGACACGCCCTCTCCTTCCATCCGATAGCTGTGGGCAGGCAGAGATGTGCGGCCACAGACTCATCCAGGAGGCAGGTGCTCGTATCCCTTCTCTTCAGCATCGTCAACGGATGTGAGAGCAGTTGAAGCAGAAGGACGGATGCGAGACGAGTAGGGGAAGCGCCACGATTTTGTGAGCTCGTTGTGTACTTCGGGGAAGAAGAGGGACGAGCGTTGGCGGAGGGCCTGATGGCGCCCCGGAAGAAACCACTCGTCCAGCCTGCTGTGAGATGGCTCCTTAGGCGGAGACCATTCGAGCCCGAGCTCGTTGACAGCCTTTGTCATAAAGCAGATGAGCTCTTCATCCGCTCTGAGTCTGGCGTTGCGTGAAGCAGATGACGGCAAGAGGGCGGGGTCAGTCAAAGAGCCCGATAACTCTTCCGCGTCTGAAGCTGCCAGAGAAAGGCTGTCATCTAGTTCATTGTCACTCACACTGAACGAGATCATGTCGCTCGCACCCGCAGAGGGACACTGATCGTGCTGGGCGAAGAGGACAGGCGAATGCTCTCTCTGTGGTGATGGCGAGGCAAGCGGGCATTGAGCCGACGTGAGCTCGCTTGTCACCGGCTACTCAAATCCTCTGCCCGCTGTTTCCTGGGAGGAAGAAAACGGGAGGGTGCGAGGGGCTGAGTCGCTCTCTGAAAAGAAAGCTATCCGTGAGCGCAGAGAGGCAAGACTGAAACTCTCGCAATGAGAGCAGTCAGTCCGGCTGAGCGCAGCGTCAGCGTGGGATTTCCCTAAGCATGACACACACTCAGCGTGAGTGTCATACACGTGCAGGGGAGACCTGCACGTCTTACAATGATGGCGCGACATTTGCAATAACGCTGTGAAATTTGCTCTTTTAGTGAGGCTCTTTGGATCGACGCCGAATGGCTGCAGGGGATGACCGAGTCTGCAAGCTGGTCGCTGCGAGAGGTCCTAATCCGGCTGCTTGAGGCGTTTCAACACCGGATCCCGGCGTCAGTGAAGAGTCAGCGAAAAAGGGAGTTCGTCGCTGAAGAGAAGAAATCTGAGATGCGGTGGCAGGGCAGCTGATTATATAGCCAGACGCCCATCCCATTTTGGTGGGCTATGGCGGGCTGCATAGCCATTGGCTCGCTCGACACCACCGTGCATTGGTTTGTTTTTTAATCCTACACAAACCAATAAACATGCAGTTATAACTGCGTGATTGAAATATGCTTCAGTTGAAGAGGCAAAAATAGTTTTTCCCATACAAACGTCGATACTCGAAGCAGTACGAGTGAAATATCGAAAGGGAACACTTTTGTTTGCATGATACATCCACACCCATAGGTGTCATTATGGAGTACAAAACTACTTGCATAACATTTATGCATTTAGCAGACGCTTTTATCCAAAGCGACTTACAGTGCATTCAGGTTATACATTTTTTTGTCAGTACGTGTGTTCCCTGGGAATCGAACCCACAACCTTTGCGCTGCTAACGCAATGCTCTAACCACTGAGCCACAGGAACACTGCCAGTGAAACATAAAACCTTTTAGCGCACCTTTACATAACCTTTGTGATACCATTAGACCATTTTTTCAAACTAACTTTTTTTGTTAGGTGTGGCATGTAAGATTTATCGCAAGTATTTTTAAGAAAGAAGATGATTAATTATTGTATCAAATGTTGTACTGTGTCAGAGTGAAGCAGTACTTCCAGATTGGAATTACGGCCCATTTATGAAACATTACTACCTCAGACGTTATTTGCAAGTTGGAACACAACTTTTTATTGAAGGTCATTGGTTGAACTTATTCATTTTTAGTAATTTCTGGCTGTTGATTTGGAGTAAGCTCTACATAAGAAAAGCCTTATGCAAATAAATCAAACTTTCAAACAGTACAGTGCATATGGGAAAAGTTACATTACAGACTAGCTAACTATACATGGAATCTACTTAAGTGATTCAAATCAGTGAATAAGTGAAATCAGTGAACTGCTGCTTAAAATCTCTTCTCAAATAAGATGAATAAGACTTTACAAAGGTACATATGAGATTAGCTATATTACTGATGAGTTAACTACATTGAAGTTACTTAAGGGACTTGTGAAGTAAGTGAACTGTTTCTTAAAATCTCTTCCTAAATGAACTGATTCACTAAAATAAATCAGACTTTCCAACAGTACATCTGAGATTAGCAACATTACTGACAAGCTAACTACAATTAATCTACTTAAGGGCCTTGAATTAATGAACTGTTTCTTAAAATCTCTTCCAAAACAAACTGATACACTAAAATGAATCATACGTTCAAGTGGTATAGATGAGATAAGATACACTACTGATTAGCTAACTACATGGAAGGTACTAAGTGACTTGAATCAGTAAATTGTTTCTTAAAATTTCTCCCCAAACAAAGCAGTACATATACGATTAGCTACATTATTGGCTAGCTAGCGGAAAAAAAAGAAAGTTTTGCCTTAACTACTGTTAGTAGCCCTCTCCCTGACTGCGATGCATACAATCCTCTCTGCCAATACATTTCCATCCATGTTAGGCAGTTCCTCTCTCTTGCCGACTGAAAGAGGCTTCTTAATCCACTCATTATTCCAGCTTTAAAAGTCTACTTGCTGTCACGGAGACGGGTGACTAATGCAACTTCGCAGTTTTTTTTCCATCTCGAGTCAACTTCGACTCTTACGTTTACCCTTTTGAACTACAATAACGATACTTTTTGTTGGTTGTAATAAAGACTCAGAGCAATTATTTTTTGTTGTTGCAAAAAAACCCCCACAGAATTAGAAATTTGTTATACTTTACTGCGTGTGTGTTCAATAACAGGTGCATTTCTTCAGCTTTGTTTCAGTTTTTTTCTTCACCTATCACTCACGAAGGAATTCATGATCACTCGCTCTGTTTCTGGCGGCTGAGGTAACGCGTAATGTTTTTTTTTTCTTCCACCTTATTTCCCGCTCACACTTTTCTCATCCTACAAACTACAAGTTACACACACGAATGGTGACTGACGCTGATCTCTGGCGTGTGCGTTGTTCTCCGATCGACAAAGTTAAAAAGACCCGGGACCCGAAGTAATAGATTGGAACCTGACCCGGACCCGGCTGGCCATTTAAAATATAGACCCGACCCCGTACAGGTCGGGTCCCGGGTCCTCCGTGAAGACCTCTAATCCAGACTACCTAACTACATGAAAGCTACTTAGATACTTATGGAAGACTTGAATCAGTGCATTATTTCTTAATCTCTTCCCAAATTAACTGATTCACTAAAATGAATCAGACTTTCCAGCGGTACATATGAGAGGACTACTTAGCAGGGTGTATTTGACTTGCGTCAGCTCGCTTGGCAGTAAAGCTGCACGCAATGTGAACAACGTGAAATGCGAAATTCAAACAGCGATGTAACATTTGGTCACACTACAATGCTACTTGTTGGAAATAGTAGCTTGTTACTGAAAAGGCTACACTTACTTACTCCCCACCACTGATGACTACAATGTAAGACTGACTGATCTAAGAAGCCCGGTCCTCAGGGTGGGATATAGTTTCCCATTATAACTCTTCAGAATCGCACACATATAGACAAACGAACACATTTTCCAACACAACATGGTTGAGGCAGCAAGGAGCCGGACATTCCCCATCATCACCGTCAGACCACAACCAGTTGTCGTGTCTCTCAGACGAAGAGCGTCACCTCATACTTCACTTCTCCGCCTTGAGGCCTGCCAGCTGTGTTGAGTTTACAAGAACTACAGTAATAATGTGACAGCTGAATTTAACACCAGAAGCACAAGACAGGTGAAACCGAGACAGACACACAGAGAAAGAGAGAGAGAGAGAGAGAGAGAGAGAGAGAGAGAGAGAGAGAGAGAGAGAGAGAGAGAGAGAGAGACTGTAAACACTACAGAAAGCATCTGCTTTCCTCACACATTTTGACCTTCTTCCGTTTCAACTCTCCTTGTTTCACTGGTAAACAAATATGCTTTTTGGGAAGACGCACATGGAGTTTCTTCAACTCTTATGTCTTTAAAACCGACCTCAACAATAAGTCCAGTAGAACATGAGTGCGAAATTACTTTGCAACTTTAAAATATGAAAGTACTATCATGTAATTTAGTCAAATTATGCAAAAACTGTAACTAGATTGTGTGCAGTTAGGATACATAAAAAGCTTGCTATGAAATTAGCCTATGTTGTCAGCCATTTTATCCACTAGTAGAAATTGTGAGTGGAAAATTATTAAACAAATGAGTTTGAAAAGTATGTTTATGATAGAGTCTAGTCTCTAAGCCAAAAGAGCCCAGAAACCTGTGATATCCAAATGTAGCATGAACTTACTTGAGTATAACAGTCATAACAGATGCTGTCAGTCAGCCATTTTAGTCAGAGAAACCAAACTGTTGCTCTTCAAGGCTTTATGGCTGCTCCTATGCCTCTAATTTAAAGGCAAACTGTCATTTGTGTAATTTAACGGAGGATTGTTTTGTGTTTTTAATAGAAGTATCTGTCGCAGCTGGCGGAGGAAAGTCTCTTGAACTTCCACACGGAGTCGCCAAACACTGAATGAATGAAGCTCACATGAGACTATCAGGACTGCACCACTGCTGGGACATGCCGAGAGACTCAAAACAAGGACAAAGAGGAACCAGAGCAATTTGATCCTCGTGTACTCATTATCCAAATTAAAAAAATCGGCTTATTAAATGTCATATATTTTAAAAGAGTAGTTCACTGAAAAATGTAAGTTCCAAAAACATATTACTTTTTGTTCTGCGAAATACTTTTTTTTCAGAATGTTTATGATGCTGTTTTTCTATACAGTGGAATTGAAGCGTTTTGTGGTTACAAAATTTAAAAAGCACCATAAAAGTATCATAAAAGTGGTCTATGCAACATGTGCACTATATTAATTTAGTTGCATCATAGCCACGATTCAGCTAAAATGAGGGAAAGTATCAGGGTTATTGTAGCAAACTAAAACCAAAAATGTGTTACTTGAAACAAATGTTAACTGAAATAATTTTAACTTATAAATAAACTTATTTTATTTCAGCTAGTTTCTTATTTTCATTTAGTTTAACTTTGAGTACTAAAATAATAAACGAAAACGAATAAATAACAAATTAAAAACTATATAGACATATATATATTTATTTATTTATTTTACCCCAAAACTACAAAAAAGACAAAACAAAACCAAAACAATTACTAAAATGAAAAATGTAAATCTAATTTACAATATAAACAAAAACTTAGTATAATATACGGTAACACTTTACAATAAGGTTCATTAGTTAACATTATTTAACTACATTAGTTAACATGAACTGAATGATCAATACTTCTACAGCATTTATTAATCTTAGTTAATGTTAATTTCAGCATTTACTAATGCATTATTAAAATCAGTTGTGCTTGTTAGCATTAGTTAATACACTGTGAACTAGCATAAATAATCAATGAACAACTCTATTTTTATTAACTAACATTAACAAATATTAATAAATAGTGCAATAAATGCATTGTTAATTGTTTGTTCATGTTAGTTAATACATTAACTAATGTTAACAAATGACACCTTATTGTAAAGTGTTACCGATATAACATTAGAAAGAATTAGTACAAAATGGCCATTTACTTAACTGAGGAAAATAATTAACAAGTAATGGGAACTAATTGTTAATTCATGACCACTATATATTTTTCTATCCAACATGTTATTTGTACTTGACAGCCATAGTCTCAATTCACTTTAATTTTATGGAAAAGAGCAGCAGGAACATTCTACAAAATATCTTAATTTGTGTTCCACTGGGAAAAAAGTGTACAAGTTTGAAACATGAGGGAGAGTAAATGATGACAATTGTTCAGTTTTGTGTGAACTCAAAGTGCCCTGTCCTTATTTGTAGGACAAAACGCAGTATGCTTGTCCTCTGTAGTCCAGCATGGAACTTTATTACACTGTGAAAAATATGTATCAGAATGTGAAATGCACTGGTAAGTGTAGTGTTTACATCATCTGCATCTGCCTCATTCATACGCTAAAGCTTGCACATATGTTGAACTTTCTCTGTGGTGGACAAATATAAACTTTACTTCAGAAGTGACCAGGGTTGCAAAATTCAAGGAATTTTAAAGACTGGAAACGTTCCATGGGAATTAACGGGAATATATGGGAATTAATGGGAATAAACTGAAAATGTTCTAAATTTGCAGGAACTGGGAACTTAAATGTAGTTGAGAACTAAATCTTGCAGCAATAATCTTGGCTAAACAACCAGATTTGATGCAATTTCGTTTAATTTTACCTAACATTGCTCAATCACATGCACGCAACATATTGTTTACTGCAGGGCTATCGAGGCCAACCCTACATGCACTGTGTTTCTATAACATGACAGATCATTTCTTAAATCCTGCACACAAAAATCAAATGTCCATTTGGTAAGTGTTCATGTAAATTACACGAATTGTTTAAAATTCTTGTGCTTTGTCAATATTGTGCAACTAAATAGGCTATACCATAGTAAAAAACAAATACACTGATGAACAAACATTTAGGTGAGATAATGATACAAAAGTCTAAAAATGACCACACACACACAATCCCTTAGTCACTAGAAGCGGATTCCTACACTGTAAAAAAAACAAAAAGTTCAGCAGATTTTTGAGTTTTATCAACTTATTGTTAAAAAAAAGTTGAGAATCTCCTGCAAAAATAAGTGGAGAGAACGCAAAAATCTGCTGAAGCTGGTTGGCTTAAAAATTTAAGTTGGCTCAACTTGTTTTTGTTTTTTTTACAGGGATTTTCTCTGAAGCACACTTGCTGCATTTGAGCCCAAAGACTATATCTAAATATATTTGATCTATGGGATTCAAGTTTAACTGGTAAATACCAGTAGCAAGACAGTTTATGAGGTATTTACTAGCTCAGCTGTGATGCTCTTTCTGCAAGCCAGTTTTCTGTTATCATACAGAAGTACAGTACTGGTCAAAAGTTTGGACACACAAACAATCATTTACTTTCCGTGGCATTTTAAAATGGATGATGTTTTACGAATGAATTAGTTTTACAAATTATGTTTGTATTATCATTATGTTGTGGTATTATTGCCTGTTTCTATTTTGTAAAGTACTTTGGGAAACTTAGTTGTATTTATACAGTGCTATATAAATAAATAAAAGAAAGAAATAATATAACTATTTTAATGTTTTTGGACAATTGCGTTTCACAATACCTTCATTTGATTTAATCAAAAATACATCAAAAATATTTTGTGCAATATTTGCCGGTATTTAAAATTAAAATAATGGTTTTCTGTTGTAATATACTATAAAATTGAATGTAGTTCTGTGATGCAAAGCTGATTTTGAACATCATTTTCTCAGTTCGTTCACATGACTCTTCAGAAATCATTTTATTATACATTTTGGAAAAAGTTGTGTGCTTAATATTTTTTTATTGCCTGTTATTCTTTTCAGGATTATTTGATGAATACATAGATAAAAAAAAAAATTTTATTTAAAATATAATCCATTTTTTTTTACAATACACTACATCCAAGTTTGGGGTCAGTATATTTTCTTTTTTTTAAATGGGATTAATTCTTTTATTCAACAAGGATGTTGTTCAATTAATAAAAGTAGTAGCAAAGATTATATTGTTAGAACGATTTATACTTGAATAAACATGTTCATAAGTTCAATATATCTTGAAAAAAGCATCACAGATCCAATTTTTTTTTCTTTTTACATTTGTATTAGTTTGCATACATGTGAGCCTATGATAAACAAAATGTTTATTATTTATGTTTGTTATATATAATTTCAATTTTAATTCCCATTAAATATTTCAAATTGGAATATTTCCAAAGTTCCCAGACGAAGTACCTTGGACATTTCCACCTCTGCAACGAGTGATAGTTTAAACTTCTATTTAAATTTAAAGAGCTATACAATTGTCATCAGGTTAATAGGCTACTTGGGAATATTCATTTGATGCTCTTTAAAATTATAAATTTTTGTCATTAAGTCTGTTTCATGCTTGGAACATTCACTTTTCGAAGTGCCTTATAATGTATTAAAAGCCCCAAATGCTTAAAAATCAGCTGAACACAATGGAAAGCTGCTTCTGTAATGTCTGCCATTCTATTTTGCTTTTTGCCTTTGCTGTACACAGAGCTCAGACTTTAGGGATACTTGAACTGGACCATGTTTATTTCTCTAATATCAAATTTATATAAAGCTGAGTGAGTGTTATAATGCTAGTATATTATTGGAATGGTTCTGGAAAACTTTTTCTGTTTTATATTCTGTTTATAATAGCACTCAATTGTATGGAAGATAAATGTGTATAAATATTTTGGGTGGCATTGAAGCAAATATTAAATAAACATTTTGGAAAATAATTTTGCCTGATTATGTTTATGTGAAACGATTGATTGATATGTCTGGGCCTGTACGTTATAAAATAACCCCTAAAACTTTTTTTTAAAACTGGGTCAGATGAATAATATAACAAGAGAGAGGGAGTTCTTCCTCATCCATGCGCAATCTGTTAGATAATTATCACATATGTTCCAGCGTCCATCGCAGAGCGGCGGAAAGTCACGATCTTAACCGAAGAACGCATAGAAAATACGAGAAAGACAGGCTTCATCTGAACTCAATTTTCATTGGTCATATTGTCATCCGCCTCTATTATTCTAACCAATCAGAGAGCTTGCAGGACAGCATTACGCTATCGAGTTGCTGGGCAGAGAATACAAAATCAACAAACATCAACGAAGAGTACGCTCTAACTTGGACTGCGCGATTAAGCAGGTTAGTAGGATTAGTTCCTTATCGACTGCCCGTTGTTTTAAAAGCGACTTATTTTGCGATATTCAATACTTTTGGAGGGTTTTATTTCAGACGCCGTGTCAAATAAGGACAAAAACGGCGTTTGTTCGCTGCTAGTCCCGCGGCTTTGTTTATGTTTATGCTGCGCTCGTGCTTTTGCGCGTGCAAATAACGACATGCATGCTCTAAACACGTTAATAGCAATTCAAATAAAAATGAGTTTTTCTTTGCTAAAATACACTTTATTTTGCAGACTGCAGGTCTTCTGTCTGTATGGTAATGAGATCCATTCATTGTGTCAGGCTTGTGTGAGCCAAACAGACGCTCAGATGCTGTTTATTGGAGCAGCTGCTTGTTCTCTTTTAACGTTATTCATTCATTTTTGCTTCGCAAAAAATATTAATGTTAATATTCCTACGTCCTAGGCGCGAAGGCACATTTCATACGCTGTAAAACGTAATTTTCTAACCATGGCAACTGACTGTGAGACATGGCTGAATGCAAACCCTGTTGGTAAGTTCAAGTTTATTTTTATCGCGATATTTAGTTATTTTATATCACAGTACATGGTTTTAAGTCAGTGTTTGAGTACTGTTTGCCCTCATATTTGGTATATAATATGAAAAGTCTTGCATAATCTGCCAAGGTCAAGACTATCACTTGTTTTTTAACTCCCACTTTGGGAAGAAAAAAATATATGAGGGGCCTAAACTTTGGCCCCTAGTGCTAATGCTGTGTTTTTTAATGCATATTTAGTCTCAAACTACAAGTTTGATTTGCGTATTAGCATGTAAATGGTTCCAAACACTCTCGTCATCCACAGAAGCTGGAGATCTCAGTGATTCATCCCCCTTCGGGGATGAGGATAACACCTTCACTGGAAATGTTAATAACGAGATCAACGGAAACTGGCTATCGGCCCCCACCGGCAGCATCTACGAGGCAAGACTCAAGGCCAAGGTGAAGAGACGTCTGAGGAAGACCTCCTCCAGGGACTCAGGCCGGGGCGACTCGCTGAGCGATAACAGCGAATCAGTCCGGTCCGTGGTTCCACCTACCAGCCCTAAGGGCAAACTGCTAAACAGGAGGTCAAGGATGGGCAAGGGACGGGGCCTGCCGAAGAAAGGTATCAGTGCTGTTTGATTCATTAATCTAGAACAATAGGGGCTTTCACACCAGAGTAACCTTTTCATAGTTCCTAGAACTGCTGGTGGAAGTTCCCGCTTTCTGGCGTGTTCGCACCGCAGGAACAAGAAACGCATTTAGTTGTAGGAACTCTGTTTTTGGGAACTAAATTGGCTCCTACTTCAGAGTAGGGTCTAAAACGGTTCCCTAGGAACTACCAGTGACATTAATGTACACTGATTAGCCAAACGCATACGAAACGCCGGCTACCCGTCATTTTGAAAAAGCCAAGTAAAAATATTTTCTCCACGAACATGGAAAACA
>CM049815.1:522459-597468 GCA_027422405.1 Ptychobarbus kaznakovi
ATATCTGTTAGGCTACCTTTACACTGTAGTGCGTGTTTGTTTTAAAACGCATAGCTCCCGACAGAATCATCATTCCTATTCATTATTCTAGGTTGTTAAAGACTTCAAGAAACTAAAAATCTTTATCCACTTTCATAAGTGTGTTTTATTTTCTTTCACCATATGTTTTATTAAATTCTGTGTTTAGTATTCTAATTATTTGAAAGCATAAAAACTGCTTAGTTTATTTATTCAAATTAGGCTTATGAAATGTTTTCTTTTCATCTAATGTTTTATGCCTTTTTGAAAATGATACATAACTTCAGTTTAATTTATCTTTAATTATTGAAAATCTAACTTTTTATTTTGGCGAACAAAGGGGGTTTACTATTAAAATTAAAACATGGAAGAAATGTTTTGTGATCGTTACTTAAAAAAATACAGTTTTAATCATTTTAATAGTAGCCTAGTAGTAGCAGTGTACATTCTGCAGAACAATATTAATATATTTCTGCCACAGTGTCTTCCAAGTTTAACCAAACTTTTATTTTGACGGGTTGCCGTGAATACCCTCACAGTTCTGGGTGTATATGATATGACGCTAGTTTTACTCAAATCAAATGGTAAAAATGCTCATGAAGTGACTCTCAGAGCAGTTCTGCAGATGTTGTTCATTATATCCTCATTTAGTGAGACGGCAGACGCTGAAGTCACCGCAAGCGTCACGCGCTTAAGTCTGTGTGTAGTAAACAAAAGCGCGCGATATAGAGAGCTGACTGCTCCATACGGTCAAAGTCTCTTTAAGACAAGTCATGTCACTCGACGGCCATCTTTGAAACGCCTCTCGGGCATCCAAGTGCAGCAACTACCACTTTGTATGGGGAAACATCAAATTCTCCAAAACTGTTCGCTAAGCTTACGATTAAATTTCATTTTTGAAATCACCAATGAAATCGGACAACAACTGTCAAATGTTGTTTCTTTTGCTCAAATAGCGTTATAAAAAGCGTATTTCTCAGGGTAGATCAGCCAGCGTGCATGCGCACGTCTCAGAGCGCTGACTGTTTCTATAGTAACCAGGACTTCTAACGGCAGCTGCAGTGACGCGCTGACTTTAACGTTTAGCGATTGGCTCTTTCATTCAGAAGGTGGGGCTTTATGCGATTGAGCGGCCATATTAAGCGTTGCATTTTTCCCCATTCAAAACTATATGAGTGACATGTCTTAGGTATTCTATAGTTTTTGATATGCTTTCGAATTGCTCTCGCAGATGTCAAACACTGATCAATCTGCGACGCATCGCTTCTAGTCGAACACACCTAGTGCTGCAGGCTTATTGCCTCACTGACATTGATGAGATTAACCCCTTAGGTATCGAAATTTGGTACCGAACGGCAAGACGTTTTTCAATACTCAATGGTATAGAGGCAAAATGCCAGTATCGAAGCGATACCGAATATCGGATCGGCGCACACCTAGTTTGGACTCATTCTGACGGCACCATTCACTGCAGAGGATCCATTGGTGAGCAACTGATGTAATGCTACATTTCTCAAAATCTGCATGTCCATTTTAACGATGAAACTGGATACAATCCATCAAACTTTGTATTTCTCCAGGAGAACTGCGTATATGAGACGGTCGTCCTCCCTCTGGACGAAGAGACATTTGAGAAGACGGTCACTCCTATTGTTCAAGAGTACTTTGAGCACGGAGATGCTGATGAAGTGGTGGTGAGATTTATAACCATGTTGTCGAATGAGGAGATGGATTTTGCCCTTTCATATCTAATCAGTGCCATGCAGTCCTGTGCACTTATGAGTAAACAAACCTGAGGAACGCTGCATTATCATTATAATCAGAAAATCTCACTCTGTTCCCTCAGGAATTGCTTGCCGAGCTGAACCTGGGCAGCATACGTGGCGACGTGCCAATGCTAGCTGTATCGCTAGCGCTGGAGGCCAAAGCCAGCCACAGGGAGCTGACGTCACGACTGCTCAGCGAGCTCTGTGGGCGAGTGCTCACAGCTGGCGACGTGGAGGCCTCCTTCCACAAACTGATCAAAGAGCTGCCTGACCTGGTGCTGGACACGCCTGGGGCTCCACAGGTAACATGCTACAGCTTATATACACACACTACCAGTCAAAAGTTTTTGACCAGTAAGATATTTTATATATATATATATAATGACACACACACAGAGGTGGGTAGTAACTGATTTTATGTGATCAGATTCCAAAATTATGTACTTGTAATCAGAGCAAGTTACATTTTTTAAATACTCGTAATCACACTACAGTTACTTTTTTAATGGATTGCATGATTACATGTTATTCACACAATAGCAATACATTATTCATCATTCATTGATTCTCCCTAATTTCTCTTTTTCATCTTTTAAATGTTCCTTTCTAAAATAGCCTACTGATTATTTATATATTAGTCCAGTTTTGTGGACATTCACACAAAGATCAGTCATTAGTCAGGTGGTGACATTTGAACACTGGATTTACAAAAATCATTTCAGGTTTAAGAAGGGTTTCAACAGTGCATCAACTACTAACGAACACATTCGTTTTTATTTGAGTTATTACTCTGTAGGTTTTTTAACCATGTATTGGGGGTGGGCGATATGAGCTAAAATTCGATATTTTCCACTTTCCAGACGATATCGATATTATATAGTTTGTTAAAAAATAAAACCAATTTATTTCACAAAAATCATGTTACGACTGTTAAGAATATGACTAATACAGAGTAAACAGCCTATAAGCTAAGGCTAAATAGCAGTTCCAAACTAGTTTTTGTTAATACAACTAAGTTGGTATGAGCCACCATAGTCTTTTAAACATATACAAAGTTAAAATAACATGGTATTTTGGGTTATGAAAACAACCGTTACCATGGTGAATATACAATAGGACTATGAACATGAACCGTTAATGAAACGTGGAAACTGCTCCTGAACAGAATTAATATCATACCTTCATGCAAATCTTTCCCACTTAAAACACGCATGCGATTTTTTTTTCAGTACTGTACTTTTATTTCACGCGTTGCATGCTCGTAGTTTCTGCGCTTTAGTGAAGTGATGTACAGTAGAGGTCTGCGTGGGACTGTTTTTTTTAGAATAGTTGCTCAGAATAATTTTCTTCCCGACCGTTTCGCTAAATTTAGATCTCGTTTCCAGAATCTCACATTTCAATTTCTGCTACTGAAAGAAAGATAGAGGCCACCAACACAGTAGTAAAAAAGGGTCACAGAGAAAATAAAAATGTTGTACACAAATTGTATTCCTTATTTTTATTCGTATCGTCAGGATACAATTAGTTTAAGCTAACATTTAACCTAACACAATAGGGAAAAGTGTTGCAAAAAACAGGAAGGTTGTACAAAACTAGACTAGCTTATTCGTCTTGTCAAAATATTAAATCTGTTTAATATCTTGCTGTTAACACAGTAGGAAAAGTGTCGCAGAGAAAAATAAAAGATTAAATTTGACACCTGTCATTTTAAAATTATAGTCTAAGCAAAAAAAAATAAAGTTGAATTTTCTTCAAGGACAGCGCATCCACACTTTGCTCCATCCTTATTCTGCTCTGTCACTCATCGACATCCACTGGTAGGCATGCGGCTAGCCTGCTCTGAGCATCGTTATGCACATGCTGCGCACAGACCCCGCAAATAAAACGAAGCACTGGTTCATAACAGTCCTGAGTCCAGGCTGTACCGGGTGCTCGATAAGAATAAAGCGCAGATATGCTGTTCTGAAAGGACGTCGGGAACAGGGTAATGTTAGACCGCCCGCTACCGTTCAAATTGCACCAGAGTTACCGACCGTTACCGCGTTTTATTCTGGAATTTAATCCCGCGTCGCAAGAAATCTGGTCGTCTTTATTCAGCCATGGGAATGCAGACCTCTACAGCGCGGTGCCGCATTCGCGCTTGCTATTGAAGAGTGCGCCCTACGAGCGCGATAACATATCAGCAGGACAGGATAGTTTGTTTTTTCTGAGGTGAGATACTTTTTATTTCATAAGTTACGAAATAACGAAGGATTGAATGATGACACTGTCATTAAGCCTGTCAACATTTCATCTGACCGCATGCTGATCGGGTCAGCGTGTTTTTTCCAGGTATCTTTACTTAAACTGCATCTGACAGAAGTTTCAATGACTTTCATGCACGTCTTTTAAAATTAAAGTCTTGCATCAGAAAAACATTTAGAATGTAAATTTTTTGGTGATGACGTTCCTTTGGCCGTCCACTCCGCGACCCACTCAGACGGTCTCGCGACCCACTTTGGTTCAAAACCCACCAGTTGAGAAACACTGGACTAAAGTTTTCTGAAGAGAGTTCTGATTCAGATACTCATTATACTAACCCGCTGCCCCCAATTATTATTTATATTTTTCTTCCTATATTTCGAGCATTGTGAACTGTGATTTTGCACTGCCAGCTACAGTATTTTCTCTCTTCGTGTTTGAATTTGTTTTGGTAAATATGTTTTGGTGTCACAATGTATCTGAGGACCATAAATATCATCTAAACCTTATTCACCAAATGTATTTGCTTTAAGTACCCCAGAGATTTTAATATAAATATTTCAATAATCAAATAACGGTTTCTTTGATGTTGATTAATGATCACATGGCATCAGAATCAGCTTTATTCGCCAAGTGTGTGCAAACACACAAGGAATTTGTTGTGGTTTTTAAGAAGCTATGGTACATACACGCATACATACACACATACATACATATCTGAGCATTAGAACAGAACATTTAAATAAGCCTTAACAATAATAATAATAATAATAATAATGTGTCTGAATCTGGAACAGAAGATTATTGTACAGATTTGTGCCTTATTTACTCTATATATACAGCTGTATAGAAAAATTATGCATACATATTTACATAGTACTAGAGAGAGTAAATAATTAGAGATGGGGGATGAATTACAGGCAAGAATTAGGGTTAGAGAATTACAGAACACAGGTAATAATTCCTGTGTTAGTTGTTTAGGCTGGAGATGGCATAGGGGAAAAAACTGTTTTTATGCCTAGATGTTTATAGTGCACAGAGATCTCTAGCGTCTGCCTGAAGGAGAAGCGCCAACAGGTCGTGTCCAGGGTGAGAGGGGTCTGTGATGATGTTACCTGCCGTTTCTCACTCTGGAGTAGTACAAATCCTGAAGGCTGGGCAGGTGCACACCAATGATCCTTTCTGCTGTCCTAACAGTCCTAACAGTCTTCTTATATCTGAATTGCTGGCTGACCCAAACCATACAGTTATAGAAGAGCACAGAACCGACATGCAGGTAAAGCAAAATATATATATATGTTTTTTTTTTTTTTATACAAAGACGGTTTCTCCTATATTTATGAATGGGAGAAACTGCAGCGCGCAATATGGAGGATTAGTCCCATCTTCTAAATGAAAAAGACAAATTTCCCATAGAAACCTGACTAGACCAGCCAATGCACATGCGCTGTATATACACGTTGAGCATAAGAAACAACATTCACGGGGCAAATTAATTTCAGATTTTTGTTGCTGATTTGACATGTAATTTATTTAATTTCAGAATTCCCCCATTCATTAAGATAGGTCTTGTACGAGCTGCCCGGAGGCGTTGCAAATAAGGCTGCAACAACTAATCGATAAAATGGATTATTATCGATTATGAAAATCATCGACAACGATTCTCATTATCGATTAGTCGTGTCTGCCCACAGTGCACGTCCAGCTTCAGCCGGTTGCGTCAAATAACTGCACTGAATAACACATTTCTCTGGAGAAAATGCATCTAAAAATGGTAAAGGAAACAGAATGAGATGCTGCAGGAGAAGTACGTGATAAATATCAGACGCTCCATAACCGCCTTTTACAGGATACAGAAATGACAGTAAGACATGACTGTGATCAAAGTGAACGTGTGTTCCTGCAGAACATTCCTCTCACCTGTTGGTTAACACCGAAATTGTGTTTTATTCGTTTTTATTATTATTTACATTTTTAATAGAGATTTAAACTATATACAATGCTTAAATTTATTAAAACAAATGCATGTAAGGTTTTTAACTAATTAAGGTTTGTGCCACTGCTGCTATAATATAATTATTGCTGTTTATCTATGAAAAAAAAGGCAGAGCGCTTTATAGTGTTTTTTTTTTCCAGATACTCAATTACAGTCAAAAAGTATATAAACAAAGCCAGCAAGCTGTTGCAAGGCATAGGAGGCCATTTTTGTTGTTATGTGAATTAATACTATTTAGTTGTTTCAGTTTGTTATTTGCCCAATAAATGACAATAACATTTTAGATGAATTCGTTTTTGGACCGATTCCTAAAATATTTGTTTTCTCTTTATTATGACAGGTGGTCTAATAAATTGCAAAGCACTGTATGTTTTCATAGCATTCAGTTGGCACGTTTGTTTGAAGGACATTGGGCAGAATGTGGAAGTGTTTTTTTTGTCAATAAAATAAAAAATATTTTTTTATCCGATTAATCGTAAGAATACCGATTATCAAAATATCCGTTAGTTGCAGCCCTAGTTGCAAATATGGCCGCTGAATGAAGAGACTTTCCTCGAAAGGGAGTTTGTTTAAAAATAAATAATAATTGATTTAATTAATTTTCAGCTTTTCATTAAACTCACAACCCCCCTGCAGTTCCTTTACTAACCCTAGTTTGGGAAACCTTTATGTAATATAAAGTTTAATGCACTTCGTTGTAAATTACAATGAATGGAACAAGTTTTGGCTACAAGCAGATGGGCCACAGCAGCAGAAGATTGCACCGGGCTTGCCGCTCCTGTCAGCTAAGAACAGTAAAAGAGGCTACAATTCACACAGGCTCACCAAAATTGGGACTACATAAGTTTGGAAAAACATTGCCTGGTCTGATAAGTCTCGATTTCTGCTGCAAAATTTTTCATACTATTTCAAAAAAAAAGTGGAGTGTTCCTTTACTCAACCCTAATAATGATTGTAATGATTGTGAAATATATTAATATATAAACGTAACAGAATGACAGCACTTATTAACATAGCATCCACCCTTTAGCATAAAGCAAACTGCTCATAAGCTATTAAACTGCTAAACAAATATATTCCAATACTTTCTCTCACAATAATATTGTAATTATACTGTATATTAACCGTGTGCCATCAGTGAGCTGTTATTAATATGAGAGGCATTGAAACCGCTTTTGAATGCGTGTGCGCGTTTTACTTTCACGTTGGGATTTGTGATCACGTTTATACTATGGAGCGGCAATACTTATCACACATTTTACAAGATTAGATGTTTGTCAGTGGTGCTCAGGATCTGCAAATCATTCGTCATCGTCCTACTCTGTTGCTGGCAAGTGAAACTGCATGTACTGTAGTGTAACAGGCTATCGCTAGCATGCGGCTAACCACACGTCCCTTTAGTGGCTCCGTAGACCACGTTATTCGTTTTCCATGCCTTTCCCAGAACGGATTCAGCGCACCTCTAACCCAGTCGGGGATATTTGTGGTCCACACAGAACTCTTATTTGACATTGTTCTTAGTTGCAAGTCTACAGCGTGAGAGAGTGTGTTCTTCTGTTGTCTTTGACAGCTTTTAGGGGCGTTATTGGCAACGCTTACCTTTGCTTTACACATCACCGCCACATCAGCACCGAAAACATGGAGAATATTTAGACAAATATAATTGCACAAGCCTATTTGATATTATATGAATAAATCGACTAATCGAATATTCGAAAATCATGACCATCCCTATATATACTATTATAATTAGTGTGTGTATGTATATATATATACACAGTGGGTACGGAAAGTATTCAGACCTCCTTAAATTTTTCACTCTTTGTTATATTGCAGCCATTTGCTAAAATCATTTAAGTAATTTTTTTTTTCCTCATGTACACACAGCACCCCATATTGACAGAAAAACACAGAATTGTTGACATTTTTGCAGATTTATTAAAAAAGAAAAACTGAATATCACATGGTCCTAGTATTCAGACCCTTTGCTGTGACACTCATTATTAACTCGGGTGCTGTCCATTTCTTCTGATCATCCCTTGAGATGGTTCTACACCTTCATTTGAGTCCAGCTGTGTTTGATTATACTGATTGGACTTGATTAGGAAAGCCACACACCTGTCTATATAAGACCTTACAGCTCACAGTGCATGTCAGAGCAAATGAGAATCATGAGGTCAAAGGAACTGCCTGAAGAGCTCAGAGACAGAAATGTGGCAAGGCACAGATCTGGCAAGGTTACAAAAAAATTTCTGCTGCACTTAAGGTTCCTAAGAGCACAGTGGCCTCCATAATCCTTCAATGGAAGACGTTTGGGACGACCAGAACCCTTCTAGAGCTGGCCGTCTGGCCAAACTGAGCTATCGGGGGAGGTGAGAAGTAGAAGAACGAACCAAAGTATCACTGTGGCTGAGCTCCAGAGATGCATTCGGGAGATGGGAGAAAGTTGTAGAAGTCAACCATCACTGCAGCCCTCCACCAGTCGGGGATTTATGGCAGAGTGGCCCGACAGAAGCCTCTCTCAGTGCAAGACACATGAAAGCCCGCATGGAGTTTGCTAAAAACACCTGAAGGACTCCAAGATGGTGACAAATAGATTCTCTGGTCTGATGAGACCAAGATAGAACTTTTTGGCCTTAATTCTAAGCGGTATGTGTGGAGAAACCCAGGCACTGCTCATCACCTGTCAATACAGTCCCAACGTGAAGCATGGTGGTGGCAGCATCATGCTGTGGGGGTGTTTTTCAGATGCAGGGACAGGGCGACTGGTTGCAATCGAGGGAAAGATGAATGCGGCCAAGTACAGGGATATCCTGGATGAAAACCTTCTCCAGAGTGCTCAGGACCTCAGACTGGGCCGAAGGTTTACCTTCCAACAAGACAATGACCCTAAGCACACAGCTAAAATAACGAAGGAGTGGCTCACAACAACTCCGTGACTGTTCTTGAATGGCCCAGCCAGAGCCCTGACTTAAACCCAATTGAGCATCTCTGGAGAGACCTAAAAATGGCTGTCCACCAACATTTACCATCCAACCTGACAGAACTGGAGAGGATCTGCAAGGAGGAATGGCAGAGGCAAAGGTGTGACAAAACTTGTTGCATCTTTCCCAAAAAAGACTCATGGCTGTATTAAATCAAAAGGGTGCTTCTACTAAATAATGAGCAAAGGGTCTGAATACTTAGGACCATGTGATATTTCAGTTTTTCTTTTTTAATAAATCTGCAAAAATGTCAACAATTCTGTGTTTTTCTGTCAATATGGGGTGCTGTGTGTACATTGAGGAAAAAAAATGAACTTAAATGAGTTTAGCAAATGGCTGCAATATAACAAAGAGTGAAAAATTTAAGGGGGGTCTGATACTTTCCGTACCCACTGTATATGTGTATGTGTACACATATAATATATATATACACGTGTGTGTATTATATATGTGTGTGTATATATACACGTGTGTGTGTATGTATATATATATGTGTGTATAATATATACATGTATGTGATTATATATTTATACGTGTATGTGTATATTATGTACATTTTTTAAGTATATAATATATATAGACTTATTTATATTTTTTTATTTTTTTAATATAGTTTTGAAAGCCTGAGTTTGATTTGGATACATTGACTATTAATGGTTTCTGATTTTGGACCATACGGGGAAATACAAAATAAAATTAATGTCATTAAAGTAATTATTTAATATTTCCAGTTGTCTATACAAGGATTTCTATTATAATATTTGCAATATTTTATTTTTTTTCAATTTATTAATATGTACAAACTATTTTAGTATATGTTAGTATTTATAATATACTACTGTAATAATATTACTTTTATAGAATCAGTAAAAAGATTACAATATAATACAATATTATTATACTTAAGTTAAGTTATCATTATATTATTTTGACAATATGATCAGAAAGCAGACCAGGTTGAACACAGAAATATTCAATTTTTTTGTTAATATTAATTAATATGATATTACTTCTATAAATATATATTAATAGATTTCAAATATAATATTGAATATATACATATACATACATATGTTATCATATCACAAGATATCATATCTAATTTAGATATTAAAAATGTATATTTATTTATATACAGTGCTCAGCGTAAATGAGTACACCCCCTTTGAAAAGTAACATTTTAAACAATATCTCAATGAACACAAAAACATTTTCCAAAATGCAGGTTTCATTTTTGCAGTGTAACATTTTGCAGTTTCCAAGCTTCGGTGCGTCTCTCTGCGCTGCATGTTTACTTTGCTAAAAGCATGTTTGGTAAGCTGCGGTTGACCGTGAAAACTCTGTGGTCGGAGTGCGTCTGGTGGTGCAAAAGAGACTTTCAGCTGTTTTCTTTGGCTTCATCGAAACGCCAGAGCTTGTGCTTTTGTCTGGCGGTGTGTAGAATGCTGGCTCAGCGCTGTGCCTCAAACACACTGTCTGCTGTACAAACATCTCTCCTGTTAGCACCAGAGCCAATGTCGTTCCAGCAGCAGGACTTGGCAAACACAGCACTTTCCAGCCCTTAAAAACCAATACAGTCCGAATAAAAAGGGTAGATGTGCCAAAACGGCACGTGAACCAATATTGACCTCCGACTGCATTAGTCTGATCTGATGTGTGTCACTGCATTATCTGACTGTGTGTGTCCTCCAGCTGCACACACGATTGCAGTTTACAGTACAACAAATCCAGTCGCATTTAAACATGTCATGATAGGGAACTTAATGGGCTTTCAAAAAAAGTGTTAAATGATTTAGTTCCTTTTTTGTATCGCATGAGGGGTTTTGTGCGTGTAAACAAGAAATGAGGAAATACTTTCAGTGGAAAGCTCTTGGAATGAGTGAACTTTAATATGAAATATTTCTCTTTTCTTTATTTTAATTTATTTGTGAAAGCTTTAGATTGATTTAGACTTTTACTATTAATGATTTCAGTTCCTTTTTTGGACCTTGTGAAAAAAAAAAGATAATTTAATATTAAATGTAATTGTTATATTTCCAGTTGTCCGTACAAGTGTTTTTAATATAATATCTTCCTTTTTATTTAATTTCCTATTTATTTATATATATATATATATTAGTGGTGTCAAAATTTGCTTGTTAAAGCAGGAGATAATTTTTTTCAGATTAAAAATATTTAATGCAATTAACTCCGGGGCAGGGCTGGGGTTGGCCACCCTATTCACAACTGCTGCCTCTTGTCTCTTTTTTTTTCTTGAAAATTATTGCGTTTATTTAGATGTAGAACGTCTGCATGACCACATCAAACGGGAGACGTTTCAAATGTTTAAAGAGGCGGCCACCTCCAACAAAACAGACCTGCAGGCGTACACTGAAACTGTGACTGCTTACATCAAAAAGTGCATGGATCATGTGACAGTCACTAAGACCATCACAGACCTGCAAACGGAGTACACTGAGTGACTGTGGATGACAGCAGATCAAAAAGTGCATGGATGATGTTCGTGACAGTCACTAAGAATCACCACCAGAGATGAAGCAAACAGAAGCCGTGGAGACAAGAGTTAAAACGTGGGCTGCTAAAAACCAGAGAAAGCTTCGTTGGCATCAAAAAAGCAGCCCTCAAAACAGCACGGTAAAATCTGTCCCATGCTCAAAAAAATCATAATCATTCAAAAAAATCATGCTCAAAAACTTAATCACGGACAGAGACACACGGAGCCTGTGGCAAGCCAAGCCATTTCAGACCATCACTGACTACAAGCCCCCGCCACAGGCCTGTGATGATGACACATCCCTCCCAGATGCACTCAACCACGTTTTACTCACGTTTGAAATGCAGAACGACACACCTGCACCTGCAAAATGCCAACTCCCAACTGCCCACCCACCTCCCAACGACCCAGGCGCTCTTTGTCTGCAGCGAAGTAAGGAAGACCCTATCCAGGATTAACCCACACGAAAGGCTGCGGGTCCTGACAACATACCTGGCCGTGTACTGAAAGATGTGCTGTATGTGCTGTACAGGACGGATGTCCTAACAGATATCTTCAATACCTCGCTGAGCCAAGCAGTCGTCCCCACATGTCTAAAATCCACAACAATCATACCGGTACCAAAGAAATCACTTGTGTCCTGTTAAAACGACTACCGTCCCATAGCACTGACCCCAATCATGATGAAGTGCTTTGAGAGGTTGAGTCATGCAAAAAATCAAAAACAGCCTCCCCACACACCTCGATCCGCTCCAGCCTCCCCACACACTCGTTGCTCCATACCGTCCAACCGCTTGATACCGTCCAACGTATACGGCGACGCATTTCTCTACCCTCCACCTGGCTCTTACCCACCTAGAAAACAAGACTCCTATGTTAGAATGCTCCTATGTTAGATTGATTGTTCATTGACTTCAGCTCGGCATTCAAACACAATAATCCCAAACAGCTCAAAACAAACTAAACAAACTAAACTGGGCCTTAACAATTCCCTCTGTAATTGGATCTGGACTTTTTAACGGAGGACTCAGTTAGTTTTTACCGGAAACCTCAGTTAGTCTCGGTCGGCCCACAACACCTCGAGCACTACCACACTGAGCACAGGTGCCCCACAAGGCTGTGTGCTCAGCCCGTGCTCTTCACGCTGCTGACCCATGACTGCACTGCCAAATTCAGCTCAAAACCACATCATCAAGTTTGCTGATGACACAACAGTGGTAGGTCTCATCAGCAACAACGATGAAAACACACTACAGAGAGAAGTGGCACAGCTGGCGAAAAGGTGTGGCGCTGTGGCGCTAACAATCTGTCCCTCAATGTGAGATGGAGAAGACAAAGGAGGGTGTGGTGGACTTCAGGAAACTCTGTTGAACCCCCCCACTCGGTTGACCACCCCCACTGATCGACAGCTCGACTGTGGAGAGAGTCAGCAGCACAAAATTCCTGGGGGGTGCAATCATGGAGGATCTCACCTGGTCCCCAACACCATGTCACTCTCCAAAAGGCACAACAGCGTCTACACTTTCTCCGCCGGCCTGAAAAGAGCAAGTCTCCCTCCACCCATCCTCATCTCACCACATTTAAGGGGCACCATTGAGAGTGTGCTGACCAGCTGCATCTGTCTGGTACAGGGGCACCATTGACAGCAGTGTGCTGACCAGCTGCATCTGCTCTAAGACCCTCCACGGAAGTGAAACCGGCTGCAGTGCAAAGATCTGACCGTAAGACCCTCTTCCCATCAGCGGACAGTGAACACGGCTGCAAAGATTCGGTGCCCCTCCCCATCCATCTGACATTTTCCTTGCACGATGCTCCAAAAACCAACACATCAGAAGGACCCCACCCACCCCTCACAGAAGGACCACCCACCCCTCCCACAGTTCCAGCTCCTACCATCAGGAAGACGTCCTGTACCGATCAGGATCAGACGGTACCGGAGCACAGACCCGCTCCACCAGACTGCTCAACAGCTTTTTCCCCAGGCTGTGAGAGCCCTGAACTCAGATCACCCCCCCGCCCCCCTTTGAAACCCCATGCAAATCCCTACCTCCTGAAAAACATGGACATTGACCACCCCCCCCCACCCCCCACACACCCTCCAACCTTACTCACCAAAGAAAAAGCTGTGAACTTTTTTGAAAAAGTGCAATTCAAGAACTTTTTTGTGCAATTCAAGTACACACAGGTGCTACAACAGTGTGAGTGTACAAACCACCTGTAGCAGCACACTCTCTTCTATGCACTAGACACTTTTCCTAAAACTGCTATGTTTACAGCAATCCCACAAAAGCTGGGCAACTTCCTTAAGTATGTTTACACTTGCACTACCACAAATCTTTTTGTACTGTTCCTCAGCTAGCTGCTTGACTCACAATGTTTCTCTCTGCACTGCTATGTTTACACAATACACCACAAAATGGGCATATATGTATGTTTCATGCTCATGCACTTACACAAATCTTTTGGTACTGTTCCTCAGCTAGCTGCTTTGTATACTCACAATGTTTCTCTCTGCATTACGTAATTTTTGTGAATCATTCGCATGTTTATTGTTTGTATTTTTTATCTAGATAGTTGTAAGATAAAACAATATATATAGTATACTTAGTCAAATCTGTCAGTAGGTTAGTTGTTTATAGTGTTTTCACATCTTTGTGCATGTCTGTATTTATATAGCACCGTGGACTTGCATGAGGCACGACATTTCGTTTTATATCATGCATGTCCAAATGTACGCCCATGAGGACGACATTTCGTTCCACTGTAAAGCTCACCCACTTGACTTGAACTTAGCGGAATTGACTTGAAATAAACAAAGCTGCGGCTGTGCGCTGTAACTTGCTGACTTAATACAGCACAAAGGTGCCGGCGTGCGCTGTAGCCTGTATCATTTCATCAAACAGCAAAAGAAACAACCTCCGGTCACTGATATTTATGCATGTTGAATGTTTTGTTTGCACTTTATCATGAAAACTACCCTACTGCTATCTACAGAAGAGCAAGATGTTAAAACTTTTGTTTAAAGAGAACTTATCAAAAAGGGTCACAGTTTTAGGTTTTAGTTATGTTACATTTTTTTATGTTACAATGGCAGGGCCTGCCCTTGTTACATTTTCACTGGCTTGTTTCAATGGCAGGGCCTGCCATTGCACTTTAACACAAGGGGGAAATCCAGATCAAATCACAGAAGGGAAAATCAAAACAAAAAAAGTTAAAACTTGTTTCTGAACAATTGCACTTTAACACCAAGGGGAAATCCAGTCATCTGCAGATTGATTTTAAGTAGGGGACAGAAGGGAAAAATCAAAACAATCGATTTAAATGTAAGTTACAACTTGTTTTGAACAATTTTTGATTTGTCATCTGCAGATTGAGGATTTTTTCTTAGGCCATAGGGGAAAAAAATCGCCCAGCTTAATTAAATACATTTTTTTTGAAATTCGGGATTTCTTTTTCTTAGGCCATTCGCCCAGCTCAGTACAATATATTACAATGTTTATAATTAATAACACTCAAGTTTTCTAATATTCTTTGTGTTACATATAAGAAATATGTATATACTCAAGTTTTCTAAATTCTTTGAGGACAAGGTGTTAATTTGAGATAAGAATAGTGATCTTGAAAAAGGAAATATTACCAGGTTGATTTGAGATTTCTCTTTTTTTAAATTACAGTGGATCGGAAAATTGGAAACTGAGAAAGATAACTTGGTTTACATATTTCTCTTTTGTTAAATGACAGTGGAATTGAAAATTGGAACAAGAAAGATAACTTGGTTTATATTTAAGTAATCTTTATTTTAATCAGGACAGTTTGATTTGAAAATAGATAAAAGTTGTAAAACAATCTTAAAATATGTGTATATATTTTAACATGTAACATTTTTATATTAATATTACAAATATGGTTTAATAATACTTAATACTTGTATTATTTGTCAAAGTAATAAAAAAAAGAATTATAGACCTATTTGAATTACAAATGATTCAGTTCCTTTTGTCAAGAAGAAATTTGTCACATGCACAATTATACAGAGTATAACCAGCAGTAAATATTGTGCTCTGCATTTAATCGATTCAAGTGCACACACACTTGGAGCAGTGGGCAGCCGATGCCCGGGGAGCATTTGGGGGTTCGGTGCCTTACTCAAGGGTCTCACCTCAGTCGTGGACAATTCCTGCCGGAGCCGAGATTCGAACCCACAACCTCGGGTTACAAGTCCAACACTCTATCCATTAGGCCACGACTCCTTAGGGGGTTTATGGAGATGTTTTGAGCTGAAAGCGCTCTGAATGAGTGATCTTTAGCTGGAAATGTTTATTTTTGTCTAACAGATGCTCGGCCAGTTCATCGCTCGAGCCGTCGCAGACAACATCCTCCCAAAAAACTTCATAGACAGCTACAAAGGACGAGTGGACTGTGAATATGCCAGGTACTGAGTGTTTTCCTCTCAGCACGTCTCTTCTGTGTTCTGATGGCGAGTTTGACGTGGGTTTGTGTCGTTGATCAGAGCGGCTCTGGATCGCGCAGCTGTGCTGCTGAGAATGAGCCAATGGACCGGTCTGCGCATCGACAGTCTCTGGGGCTCAGGCGGCGGCCAGAGACCTGTCAATCAACTTATCAAAGAGGCAAGGACACACCCATTCGCCACCTGCGAACTTACATAACATCTTTTGTCTACGAGCAGGAAGATTTAATGCCATATTAAGCATCGACACATGCACTCATCCTCTAACTCTGGATTGCATAATGTCTGTTGTTGCAGGTTAACCTCCTGCTGAAGGAGTATCTGTTATCTGGAGACACAGTGGAAGCCGAGCGCTGCTTGAGAGAACTGGAAGTCCCTCATTTCCACCATGAGTTTGTTTATGAGGTAATAACAGCAGTAAAACGGGGACTAAAATGGAAAGTTTGTGCCTGATTGTTAATTTTGATTGCTAATTGAAAATAGTTAATTTTGCTCTTTTCACATTGTTTTTTCAGGCGGTTATCATGGTTCTGGAGTCTAAAGGCGACCGGACGCTTCAGATGATCCTGCAGTTGCTTAAGTTTCTCTGCGCCTCCACGATCATCACTGTGGACCAGTTGAGACGGGTATGACGCCACCTGCTGGTCAGTGTGGATCCCAGCAGCTGTGAAAGCACATTTAAAGTGAATGCTGTCCTCTTGCAGGGATTTGAGAGGGTGTATCTGGACATGGCAGATCTCAGTATTGACGTGCCGTGTGCGTATTCGCTCCTGGAGCAGTTCGTGGAGCAGAGCTTTAATGCCGGGGTTATCGATAAAAAACTCAGAGACCTCTGTCCTTGTCGGTGAGTGGAGTATTTTTTATTACTATAATAATAATAATAATAATAATTCAATTTATTATATATAAATATACGTTTATGAAAAGTAATGTATACAATTAGATGTTGTTGTTGTTATTATTACTACATTAAAATGATGTACCAAATAAACTTGTTTTTCTTAGTTGTCTTTTTATGAATAGTAATGTTTATTATTAATATACAAATGTATAATGTTATTATACATCAAAATTATTTGTCATGTATCTAGATTAACTTACTAATTGTTTTTATTGTTGTCATGTTTAGTATGAATAGTAGTTATGTATATATATATATAAATAAATTAGGGCTGTCAATTGATTTAAAATATTCAATCGCGATTAATCGCATGATTGTCATGAGTTAACTCGCGATTAATCACACATTTTTATTTGTTCTAAATGTACCTTAAATTAATACTTTTCAAGTTTTCAATACTCCAATCAACATGCATGGACAAATATGGATGCTTTATGCAAATGTATGTTTATTATTATTGAAACAATAGTCAACAGAGCATGACGACTTGACATGTTTCAAAGGTAATAGATGTTTTTCTAAGAACTTGTTCATGTCTATTAGACATATGAAAAAAGAAATACAAGGTTCCCATTACTTCTCTTTCTTTGCACTGAGCAATTTACTGACACAAACCGGTTTACATTTTTGCACGACAGGGCAGCTATTCTTCTGAACATGCAAAATGTACATTTATTATTACATTTGTTTGCCTCTCTGTATTTAGATGCAGCTAAATTGAATATCTTCATTGATATATTTTACTGTTTCTGTTGTCAGACAACGGAATGAAAGTGATTGAAACGCGATTCATTAAGACTACATAACTAGCTCTCCTTTAGAAGATGTTAATCTGCACAAAAATCCTGATCAAGCTGTTGTCTGATTACATAAAATACCCATAAGATAATGACAATAGCTGTGCTGTGATTTTGGCTATACTTGCATATAAAATTAGAGACTCAAGCAACAATATCTGTGTTTAACTTAATTAAGCTCTGCGCTGAACAGGAAACTGAGCAGATGGGGAGAGAGAGAGATGTGTGTGCGCACGCTGGAACAGAAACTGAGCAGATGCAGAGAGAGAGATGTGTGTGTGCGCGCGCTGAACAGAAACTGAGCAGATGCAGAGATGTGTGTGTGCGCACGCTGAACAGAAACTGAGCAGACGCGGAGAGAGAGAGAGCGAGAGAGATGTGTGCGCGCGCTGAACAGAAACTGAGCAGATGTATAGAGAGATGTGCATGTGCGTGCTGAATAGAAACTGAGCAGATGCAGAGAGAGAGAGATAGATGTGTGCGCGCGTGCTGAACAGAAACTGAGCAGATGCAGAGCGAGAGATGTGCGCACGCGTGCTGAACAGAAACTGAGCAGATGCAGAGAGAGAGAGAGAATGTGTGCATGCGTGCTGAACAGAAACTGAGCAGATGCAGAGAGACAGAGGGAGAGAGAGATGTGTGTGCACGCTGAACAAACTGAGCAGACGCTGAGAGAGCGAGAGACGTGTGTGCACGTGCTGAACAGAAACTGAGCAGATGCAGAGAGAGAGATGTGTGCGCACGTGCTGAACAGAAACTGAGCAGATGCAGAGAGACAGAGAGAGAGAGATGTGTGTGTGCGCGCTGAATAGAAACTGAGAAGATGCAGAGAGACAGAGAGAGCGAGGTGTGTGCGTGCGTGCTGAACAGATGCAGACAGACAGAGGGGGAGAGAGAGAGAGAGAGATGTGTGTGTGCGCGCTGAATAGAAACTGAGCAGATGCAGAGAGAGAGAGAGAGATGTGTGTGTGCGTGCGCTGAATAGAAACTGAGCAGATGCACAGAGACAGAGAGAGATGTGTTGTGCGTGCAGAATAGAAACAGATGCAGAGACAGAGAGAGAGAGAGAGAGATGTGTGTGCGTGCACTGAATAGAAACTGAGCAGATGCAGATAGACAGAGGGAGAGCGAGAGAGATGTGTGTGCGTGCGCTGAATAGAAACTGAGCAGATGCAGAGAGACAGAGAGAGAGAGAGATGTGTGTGCGTGCGCTGAATAGAAACTGAGAAGATGCAGAGAGACAGAGAGCGAGGGTGCGTGCGCAGAACAGATGACAGAGAGAGGGAGAGAGAGAGAGAGAGAGAGCTGAGAGAGAGAGAGAGAGAGATGTGTGTGTGTGTGCGCTGAATAGAAACTGAGCAGATGGAGAGAGAGAGAGAGATGTGTGTGTGTGCAGAATAGAAACTGAGCAGAGGACAGAGAGAGAGAGAGAGAGAGTGTGTGTGCGTGAATAGAAACGTTGCAGATGAACAGATGACAGAGGGAGCGAGAGGGAGAGTGTGGCGTGCGCTGAATAGAAACTGAGATGAGAGAGAGAGAGAGAGAGAGAGAGAGAGATGTGTGTGCGTGCGCTGAATAGAAACTGAGCAGATGCAGAGAGACAGAGAGAGAGATGTGTGTGTGCGTGCGCTGAATAGAAACTGAGCAGATGACAGAGACAGAGAGAGTGATGTGTGTGCGCTGCTGAATAGAAACGAGAGATGCAGAGACAGGAGGCGAGAGAGAGATGTGTGTGCGTGCGCTGAATAGAAACTGAGCAGATGCAGAGAGAGAGAGAGAGATGTGTGTGTGCGTGCGCTGAATAGAAACTGAGCAGATGCAGAGAGACAGAGAGAGAGATGTGTGTGCGTGCGCTGAATAGAAACTGAGCAGATGCAGAGAGACAGAGAGAGAGAGATGTGTGTGTCGCTGAATGGAAACTGAGCAGATGCGAGGAGAGGAGATGTGTGTGCGCTGAATAGAAACTGAGTGATGCAGAGAGAGAGAGAGATGTGTGTGTGCGTGCGCTGAATAGAAATGAGAGAGGGAGAGAGACAGAGGGAGAGAGAGTAATGTGTGTGCGTGCGCGAATGGAAACTGAATGCAGAAGAGAGAGAGAGATGTGTGTGCGTGCGTGAATAGAAATGAGCAGCAGAGAGAGAGAAGTGATGTGTGTGTGCGTGCGCTGAATAGAAACTGAGAGAGAGATGTGTGTGCGTGCGCTGAATAGAGAGACAGAGGGAGATGAGAGGTGTGTGTGCGCTGAAGAGAAAAATGAGAGATGCAGAGAAACAGAAGAGAGAGAGGTGTGTGCGTGCGCTGAATAGAAACTGAGCAGATGCAGAGAGACGAGAGAGAGATAAAGTGTGTGCGTGCGCTGAATAGAAACTGAGAAGCAGATGAGACAGAGAAACAGAACAGAGAGAGATGTGTGCGTGCGCTGAATAGAAACTGAGCAGATGCAGAGAGAGAGAGAGATGTGTGCGTGCGCGCTGAATAGAAACTGAGCAGATGCAGAGAGACAGAGGGAGAAGAGAGATGTGTGTGCATGCGCTGAATAGAAACTGAGCAAGATGCAGAGAGAGAGAGGAGATGTGTTGCATGCGCTGAATGAAACTGACATGAGAGAGATGTGTGCGTGCGCTGATAGAAACTGAGCAGATGCAGAGAGAGAGGGAGAGAGAGAGATGTGTGTGCGCGTGCTGAATAGAAACTGAGCATATGCAGACAGACAGGGAGGGAGAGAGAGATAGATGTGTGTGCGCGCGTGCTGAACATAAACTGAGCAGATGCAGACAGACAGAGGGAGATGTTTGTCACGGTCATATATTATGAAAAGTACTTGTATATAAACATTATTTATTTGTATTTATATTTATTATGATATACAGCTATAATAATAAATGTAAATACAAATAGATATATGATCAAATTATTTTTGATTTGTCATGGACCAAATACACATTGTTTTCACTGTTGTAATATTTATTATAAACAGTTGTAATGTGTAAACTATTTTTAGATAGTTTATTATTAATATTACACTATAGAGACAAATAGCTATAACAAATTTGTTGTAAAAATGTATAACATATTTTATATTATATTACTTATATTACTACTTATATTAAGTAGTGTTTTTTCTGTCAATTTATTATGAATAGCAGTAATGTATAAACACACTTTATTTATTTATTATTAAATATTATACAAAATGTACTATTCTTATATGTGTGATTATCATGTACCCAAATTAACGTACTAATTTTGGCTTTATTTTGTCAGGGGCCGTAAGAGGTTCATCAGTGAAGGAGACGGCGGGCGTCTCACACTCTCCAGCTACTGAGTTCAGGAGTCCCGCCAGCCGTTTCCGTGGCAGCTGCTCCAGTCGTGGCGCTCACCGGAGTTTTGCATTTCTTTAAGTTGCTTGTATTTGTCATGAAGGTTTAAGTACTAAAACCGTTCCTCCTGTCAGAACACAATGGGACCGCAGAGCCTGGCACTTTCAATCTCAAGGAGACGTAATCCCCCGATCCTCCTGATGTGACTTATATAAGCTAATCCTGAAAGTGCCACACTTATGACTTAGTCATTCCATGTTTTGTATTCCTGAGTTCACTGCCACTCCTGTTCTCCAGTCAGCAGTGTTCGTAGACAGATTCGTGTACATAGCTTTATAAGTGCAAGTTTAGAGCTCTTTCTCCTATTGGGCTGCTTTTGTATACTGTGCTCCAGTTTATTTTCCCTTTATTTCCTCTTTGACTTCTCAAAGATGTAATTTCTGATGGTCACTGACGGAAGGACAAACCTGAGCAACGCACAGCAGCTGGGATCATTTCACAGAACATGTATTTTTATATGTTAGTAGACCGGTGGATGTGACTGACTTGCTCTTTGTTTAAAATGATTGATGAATAATTAATAAAAAGTTGTCATCACGGATTACTGGTACTGATGTGTGAGGATGTTCTTTGTAGATATAAAAAAAAATCCCATTTTTAGGAACACTAATATCCATCATGACATTATTACTACCAGCATAAATTGAAACACATTTTATCTGTGACCACAAAACCAGTCATACGGGTCAATTATTATTATTATTTTTTTTTAGATTTATCATCTGAAAGCTGAATAAATAAGCTTTCCATTGATGTATGGGTTGTTAGGATAATATTTGGCCGAGATACAACTAGTTGAATATCTGGAATCTGAGGGTGCAAAAAAAATCTAAATATTGAGAAAATCGCCCAAATTAAGTTCTTAGCGATGCTTATTACTGATCAAATTAAGTTTTGATATATTTACGGTAGGAAATTTACTAAATATCTCCATGAAGCATGATCTATAATTAATGTCCCAATGATTTTTGGCCTAAAAAATTATAATTTTGACCCATACAGTGTATTTTTGGCTAATGTTACAAATATACCCGTGCAACTTAAGAATGGATTTGTGCTTCAGGGTCACATATTATTTATCTTTAGGAGTGAAATATGACTCATGCGTTTCCTGAAATTTACAGGACTAAATGTTTTTATAGTTTGCGATCAAACGCTAAAGAGGGTGGATGATAGATGACAGACAATACAAAGAAAAATGGAACAAAATATTGAAATTAATGCATTTTTAATCAATCTTTACATAATTTTCACTACATACTGAAAACAGTAAATGTTTATTATCCATAATCTCAAAATAGTAAAATATCAGCCTAGTTATATAATTGTGAGATTTTCTTTTATGCTTTTGAAAGTCTCTTCTCTCCGAGGCTGTATTTATTTGATCAAAATACTGTACAATTATGAAATATTACAATTTAATCTCTGTGAAAACCCAGCTAAAGTCATTTTTTTAGACTTCCTATTTTCTAAAATAAATTCACATATCGTAAAGAACATTCTGTGAAAATCTATTCTTGGTATGTTTAATAATAGTAAGGCCATGTCAAAGATTGAAATCATAGTGAAATTAATGCTTGTAATCAAACTTTGATGCTCGTTATCTCAGAATTAGATGTTTAGACTTTAGCCTGGTTTTTACAGAGAGGGTCACATATTTTAAAATATAACTTATTCCTGTTATGACAAAGCTGATTTTTTTAGCAGTTTTAAGAAAACATTGACATGTCTTTTCATGATTAATTGATGAATAAAAAAGAAAACAGCATTATTTTTTAACAGTCATTTTTTATTTATTAAATGTGTTCGTTGAATAATTTTACACATTTCTTTAAAACAAGACATAGTAGTTTTGAAGTTAAATATATTTAAATATGACATTTACAAAGTGCATGTACTAGACAGAGGAATGTAAAGACCTGTGCATAATCGCAATTTCATGCATTATTAGATGCCATTTTATTTAACAAAAGCCCAACAGTGAGCTAATATATATATAATTTTAACTTGAGAATGTAGCCATTGAAACCATGCAACTGTTACGAATAAACTTTCTGGCTTCTGAAAAAAAAAATCATCTGAAACTGAACTAAATAATTATTAATGTGTATATGAGGCCTTATGAACTAAAGCACACCTAAACTCAAGCATAAATATAATTTCAACCAAACCAGCAAAACCTACCAAAACCTTTCATCTGAAAGATGACCTATGGCTGACTATATTAGTGATATGTGCTGATATAAGGTTGTGATGGAAGTGTGCCCTACTCTGCGCTCTCAGGCTGCTGCTGCTCCTTCAAAGCCAGTTCTTGCTGTTTGATGATCTCCTGAGCTTCCTGCTGCATCTTCTCCAGTTTCTCCAGCGTCACAGACTTCAGAGGGAGGAGTTTGGGTTTGCACAGGACCATGGTGGGAACGTCCTCCATGGAAAGCTGACCTGCACAGATAAAACACAACCCTCATGCGCTGGGTGTTTGCAGCTAACTATGGACGAAAGTTGTGGACTCCAGTGCTGCGGTTGTTTTGGTTGTCATGTGGGCATCTTTCAACTCAGTCTGTATAAGGGTGAGATCTTGAAAGCTGTGCGCTACAACAAATGCAAGTCTGCAGAACAAAACAACAGCAGCAGTAGAAAAACTCACCTTGTTTAGGCAGAACCTCTCTAAACATCGACTTCACTTCAGGCATTGTGCTTCAGTGAGGAACCTGTTCATGTAATACAAATAAATGAAGCATTTTATATATATATATATATATATATGAAAAGCAATACAAATCAAATCTATCATGTATCACATACAACACACATAAATCTTAATTCATACATAAAATCTTAATAATATATGTCTTTCTTTTACTTCTGAGGTGAGATTTGCCAGAAATGTCTTCGTGAGATTCACCTTATTAACTTTATATTATAGGAGCATCAAGAGGGCCGGATTTCTATTAGTTTGCTGACTAACGAAAAGCAAACGTTACTGCTCTTAACCGACTGTTAGCTTACTATACATTTACAAAGACAGTGCACTGTAAATAAACATTAAACGCATAAAGTATTCTTCGCTTAGAGAATTTACCGTTTATCTCGTCAGCTGGTGTTCTATGCACTTCCGGTTCCGTGCGCTCTACTCGCACGAGCTCCTCCGCTGCTGCCGTCTAGCGACGCTGGGAGCAGACAACGGTAGTTATTATTTTTATAATCAGTAGATATTGCCATCATAAAGCCAGCTGTCTAAAAGTCAAACCTATGGCTGTCTGAATTTGCTGAGGACATGTTTTCAGACGAAGTTTGTTTCACTTCAGAAAATCTACTCTGATACAATTTTATTTTTTCTTTATTAATATCTTCTTGTTATTTTATTATTGGGTTTGAACACATTTTAGTTATCTTTCACACCCAAAATTATTGTTGTTATTATTATTAGTGTTGTTTTATTTGAGTTATTGTTGTTGTATTGTTAGTTTTTAACACTTATTGGTCATTTTTCACTCCAAAATGAAGAGAATAATAATTGGAAATGTTATTTTACATAAAATATGCATACATCTAGACTATTATCATTATTATTGTTGTTGGTGGTGGTTTTGAACACATCTGAAGTTATATTTCACTTCAAAAGTATTATTATGTTTATTATTCTTATTTTATTGTTTTAAGATGTAGGCTATTTGTAATTTTACACTCTATAATCAAAAGAGAATAATAGTTGGACTATTAGTATTAATATGTTGTTGTTTTGTGCTAGTGTGATGCTATTTTTACGACATTAAAGTACATTTCTCAATTTCATGTCTACACTTGTGACACTTCCGTCCCCCCAAATGCCTTCTTCCACACAGGGCACTTTATTGCGTGTGTCATCATCGCTGCGATATTTCCAAAACAAAAATAACGCGGAGCCCCAGCAGTCTCGTGACGCGTCAGTGACGCGCGCTGGGGAGGGGAGCGCGAGGCGAGCTGCAGCAGCGCTGCTGGAAACAAGGAGGAGGAAGCGAGGATGGCGACGGAGTCACATCTCTGAAGGTAAAGCGTTTTTGCGGCTCGACGCGGCTCCGGATCGCACCTTCCGCGGCGTGGCGTTGATGTTCGGCGAGATGAACGCCCGCGTGCGGCGGCCAGGCGCGATCGACGCGGCGCGGTCTGCGTGCGGCGGGTCTGAATGCGCTCTTTTGTTCAGTCCCGGAATGGCCGCTGCTTTATGTATGTGTGCGTGTGTGTGTGTGTGTGTGTGTAATTTTTTTTTTACCTATTCCGTAGGCTTGCGAAAAGAACGAGAGAGGGAGGGAGAGGGAGGGTAGAGGAGAGGGGGGTGCGTCTGTACGGTAAACAAAAGAGTGATTTGTCCCAAAATGGTCATAGAGTCAGAGTCAACAAAGCTTTATTGGCACGATTGTTACCATTTACAACAGTGCGAAAGTCTATACAATACGTATAGCACACAGATATTCATTACATAAATAAATAAATAAAAATAAGTTAGTGGAAGTGGATGCAGAAATGACGGAAAGGAAAGAGACATGGTAACAAAAAAAGTAAAATTTAAATAAGTATACCCTTCTAAGCTTCAGTTCAACAGACAGTAGAGTACTGCTGCCGCGCGCTCACGCGCACACTGGCAACATGCGATTCGCATTGGCCTTAAAACGATTCATTCGCAGACTGGACAGGATCGAGTGCTTTTGAGTGCAAATTACCCACTGGAACACACTTGATGTTAAAAAGCAAGTGACCTTTTTTAATGAGCTTTTATTTAAATAATTCGATTTCTTCATATTTTGCACTTGGAAATGAAATTCTAAATATATGTAGTCTGTATGCAACACATGGCACAGTTCAACAATAATAATTAGCAGTAAAAAAAAATCGAATTAGCAGTAGCCCATATTTTACTAAATACATACTACTCATTGATGCACTAATACAATTTGTCTAACACTTTACATTGTACTTCCAGATTATAACCCATATCTAATTAATTTAACTTGCAACAGTTCCTAGTGTGAACCCGGCAATTTGACTAAAAAGTAAAATAGGTAATTTTGAAATTTGAATAAATAATTAAAAAGCTAAATATGCCCACATATAGCTTTAAAGGGATACTCCACCCCAAAATGACAATTTTGTCATTAATCACTTACCTCCATGTCGTAAAAGCTTCGTTCGTCTCCGGAACACAGTTTAAGATATTTTGGATGAAAACCGGGAGGCTTGTGACTGTCCCATTGACTGCCAAGTAAATAACACTGTCAAGGTCCAGAAAAGTATGCAAAGCATCGTCAGAATAGTCCATCGGTGGATCAATCTGAATTTAACTAAGTGACGAGAATACTTCTTCTGCGCAAAGAAAACAAAACAACGATTTTATTCAACAATTTGCTTCAGCGTAGCACTATTTTGGAGAATATCCGCTGGACGCAAGCAGCGTACGCTCTTCTGTGTCAGCCACACCACAAGGATACGTCTTCTACGCTTGTTTACGCTTTGAATTGAATAAAAACAGCGCATCCGTGTGGTGCGGCTGACACACACGAGCGTGCGCTGCTATATCTGATATGCAGATCGGTCGGTAATAGCGCTGATGACGTATCATGTCTGCTTGAACAGGGTGTGCCCTCAACTATAGATTCTTCTGGTCGACTAGTAGTCGATCATTTTAAGGATTAGTCGACTAATCGCACATTTATTAATAGGCTATTTAAATCATAATAATGAGCCTTTAATTGCCTACATATCCTAATAAGCGCTCAAGGGCGCGCATAAAGCTTGCAACAGCACCCGGCAGACAGGGCCGCTGCTGGCCAAATGGGTGTCCTAAGCAGAATTATATTGTTGTGGCCCCTCCCCCAAATATTATGGATACAAAAAAAACTACAGGGATCAAACTAGAACTTTAATAAAATATAAAAGTAAATAAATAAATTCTAATTAAACTGTATTATTTACAAATGACAATTGTAGCTCTTGGACAGTTACCTATGGCTATAATTTTATTAATACAGTCGTCTGATTGATTTTATGGTCTCAAGCATTCAGAAAACATGCAAAAGAAAATTAAGCTATTTTACTACGATAAAATTATGGTTATTTTTTGTAAGGGTTGTGATTTCCACATGTTTTTGTTGAATAAATGTGACCCTCTCTGTGAAATCAAGGCTAAAGTCTCAAAATCTTATTATGAGAAAACAAGCATCAAAGTTCGATTCCTATCGTTAATTTCACTATATACTCAATCTTTGACATGACTATACTCGGTCATTATTAAAGATATAAAGGTTCATTTTTCACAGAATGTTCTTTTCCATATGAAGGATGATTTTTTTTAGAAAACAGCAAATCACCAAAACATGACTTTAGCTGGGTTTTCACAGCCAGGGTCACAAATTATAGAGGCATAGCATTTCTACGGTAAAAAGGTGGCCAAAAATAAAAGATTAAGTGGATATTTGAATTGACCTAAATGTTTGTTCAGTATTAAACAAGGATTTGATCGTCCTGTAACTGTAACGGCAGACATTACCGAGATATTTGGTTCTCTTTAAAGGCATTTGTAATAATATGAAATGTATATAAATAGTTTATTTTGTATTACATTATGTATTTTAACAGTGTTATTCAATGAAACCATATAATTATTAGTTAACAGTAAGTATTGTCTCATTGTTTTAAATAATTTTAAAGGCTGTTGTTGGCTTAGGTCTGTTTTTATAACCACAAAAAAATATTGTCTTAATACTATCTTAATTCTTTGTAAACTATTATTTGAAGTAGCCTAACAAAACCATGGTTAATTTGTGGATACCATCCATGGCTACAAGAACTATGATTTTTGGTTTTATTCGTAGTAAAAACCATGGCTAATTTTCGTAAGGGAACATGGATTTAAATGCGTTGTTGGTGGTTAAATTATTACTGATGTTAAAACACGTTATTAACCTCAACAGCCAAAGAAAAGTCTCACTGGATTATGAATGTACCTGAAGGCTTAATATTTTTTTATTTATTATTTTCTCGGCGCCAGACTGCTGAAGTCTTTTCACGGGCATAATTTTATATCAATGATCATCATTTGCATTTAGCCGCAAAAATAGTGTGATCGGTCACGCGCTCGGATGCGGGAATTGCGCTTCACTTGTGCCTGCCTACTGCGTTCACTGTACTTATATAATGTTTATCATTATATATATGTATTCATGTTTAGATTTTTATGTATATGTTAATTTTAATATTAATATAGAACAAAAGTTTTTTTTTTTTTTGAGCAACTGGAATGGTGCCCCCTGGCAATTGGTGCCCTACGCAAACTCTGCGTATAGGGAGCGGCGGTACTGCGGGCAGAAGTAATGATCATGAATGTGTCAGGGAATGATAGGTGAGCGTTTGGCTGCGTGACTATGGATTTATTTTTTTAGTCTGCCACTAAGAAACGAATACAATTTTGGTCGACCAAACCTCTTCTCGTCGACTAACAGTTAGTCGAATATTAGGGGGAAGCACTAGCAAATACATAAGTTGACAGGCGACAGATAGCGTATCTTAGCCCTCGGACCGAGGAATATGATTGGACGAACACTGTATGCTTGTACACCTTCCACAGACAATATAAATACATTTAGAACACTAGTGTTTGCAATCGGGATGTGAAGAGACATTCAAGCATGGCAAAAAAATTTTTTTTAACCAAATTACCCACCCTGCCTTTAAGCGGACTAAATGATTGATCTTCCCAAAATGTTATTTCGACAGAGGGGAAAACTGGAAAAATTGGACTAGTTTTGATTAACAGTTGTTCTGGTTGTGTTTCCAAAACCAGACCTGGCAACCCTGATGTCACCATTGTTCATAGTAAGATCTATAATATGCATTTAAAAAATAAATATGGTTTAATTTCTTTAGGTAGGTCCCACATTACGTATGTATGCACTATTCTATGACATTTTGTAGTATAAATAGTGCGAGTAGTGTATACTGAAAATTCCAAAAGGAAAAAGTGGACTTTAAATACCTGGATAATGCATGTAAAACACAGACTGTAGAAATACAAGGACGGTTCACTCATATACTTATGAATGGGAGAAACTGCAATGCACAATATGGCGGATTAGTCCCGCCTTCTATATGAAAGAGCCAATCGCTGATTGGTAAATTCATTGCATCACTGCAGCTGCCTTTAGAAGCTCTGGTTCCCTTAGAAACCTGATGCTAGACCAGCCAATGTGCATGCACAGTAGTAAGCGCATTATAACTGCGCAAATAAGATTTGTAATGCTATTAGAGCATAAAAAACAACATTCATTTCAGATTTTTTTGCTGATTTGAAATATGTAATTTAATTGTGACTTCAGCAAGCAGTTTTTGAGACTTCTGGATTAATTTAGATAGGGCTTTTGTGTGCGCTCAAGTCATGTCGGATACATCGTATTTACGAGTTGAACGCACATGAACGCCACAACAAAGTCATTATTACGAGTGGGAAACTCTGAATTTTATTTAAGCCCCGAGTTGGGGCCGTGTCAGTGAAAAACGTGTCGGATGCTATGGATGCAGCCAAAGACTAAAGATATTAAAGATAATATAATACTAAAGATAATATAATATATCATTATTCAGTTTACATCATCTTCATAAATTAAATAAAAAAACACAATGATGCACATTCTTCATTCATCATTTTGTAGATGCAGAGTTAAAAAATAGTCATTTAATTTTATGTAGAAAAGTAAAATCGCTATCTTGTTCCGACCAAAGTGACTTGAACATACCCGACGTCGTAATAACGTCTTGTCAACTCGTAAGTACGAACGTCCCCGGAGGACTTGAATGCAGCATTGGTCTTGTTTGAGCTGCCTGGAGGCGTTGCAAATATGGCCGCCGAGTGAACAGACTTTCCTTGAAAGGAACTTTCCCTGCGTCTCAATGTTCATACTATCCATCCTAAATACTATGTTTGGGACACACTTATTGTAATCTCACATACTATGTTGAAAAGAGGATGCCAAAAAGTCCCCGGATGGTCTACTATTTCAGGTCGATTTTTGAAGTACTGATCCATGCACACTCTAATGGCTAAAATTACCCACAATCCATTGCGCTTTGGCGAAGGATTCTGTCCAGAACTACAAACACGTATAAAATGCGTTAGAAAAACTACAAACGTGGCGGATGCGCTCGATCGAGCATTAGGTAGAGAAGTTTGCAAAATGGAGTTTGAGTTACTAATAATCAATATTTAACCTGGTCAAATATTTATGTATTATTATGCGTGTTATATTTAATCTGCAACAGCAATGTGAACTTTTATAAACAACTATTTGGTCATTTACTTTTAAATGCATCATTATGCAGAACATATGAGCAAAGTTCTCCGCATGAAAGACCCACGAATGGCAGATCAACGAGCTACTTCTTTTCTCTCTAATACGGTGGGAAGTTAAATTAAATGAAATGTGGAGGATGTTAACAGTGAGGGGATGATTGACAGGCCAGTTTACAGTGACAGGCTGCGTGTAACAGATGCGACAGAGCCCTCTGTTAAACACGCAGTTGTGTGACGTGATAGTATGTCCCAAAGCTTGCCTACTCTTCTACTACACACTCAAAAGTGTGTTCTTTTTCTTCACCAAAAGAGTACGTACTTTAAGGGTGTAGTATAAGTAGGCACATTGGGACGCAGCATTTGACTTAAGTAACCGAAAAAACGAAGTGTGCTGGACACTGCACTAAATTGTCACAGCTTTAATTAAGTAGCGAAGGAGGGGGGCTGTCAGACTCCAATTCAAAATGAAAAAAAACTAATATAATTAATACACTACATGGTTGAGAACCTAGAGCAGGGGTCCCCAAGTTCGGTCCTGGAGGGCCGGTGTCCCTGCAGAATTTAGGTCCAACCCTAATCAAACACACCTGAAACACCTAATCAAGGTCTTACTAGGTATGATTGAAACGTCCAGGCAGGTGTGTTGAGGCAAGTTAAAGCCAAACTCTGCAGGACACCGGCCCTCCAGGATCGAGTTTGATGACCCCTGACCTAGAGCATAAGTACATAGTGTATAAGTGCATAGTGTATAGTGTGTGATTTGCTGACTCTTTTAACCGATTATTTAAAACGAACTGTTCGAAAGAACCGATTCGCGCGAACGAGTCGTGCTTTCCATCACGCACGCACGCGCTGCGGATTGAGCTGCTCTTCCCGCTTCGAGCTCGCTCTGCTCCGAGCGTCGTTCGGCGGATGACAGTTTGTTTTCACAGAGGGCCTGTCTAAGGAGAAGAACGGACATTTACATGCTCCGCTACGGGAGTCGAATCGCTTTTCATCAAGATGAGACCGCTTATTTACGCGTTTGGTGAGAAGTGTGAGGTGACATTTGTGTTTTGTGCTGTTTTATTTGCGTAAGCTCGCGCAGGGCTAATGCTGCTAGTCTGTTAGCCGCAGCTGAAGGGTGGCTAATGCTAGCAGAGAGATTTCCTTAACCAGCTTTCAAGCTGTCCGTATGTATCGTCAAATGTCACGACACGGCGAATGCGATCAGAGTATTTTCGTTATTTTTTCTTTAGCCACCGATTTAATGTAAATCGACTTTAATTACAGTTGTGTGTGTTTCTGTGCTTTAATAGTAAGAAATGGTTAGCTAGTTAGCCGTATCAAAACAGACACTTTGCACTCTGAGCCCCCTCACACACATCAGATAATACTGATTTGTATTGCTTACCATGTTTAAACGTTTTATTATACTCGTAAATGTGCATTAGGTTAATAATCTGCTCTGTTTGTAAACGAAACTAGACATTAGCAGCTTTTGCTGACCCGTTGATGTGTAGAGAGATATTTAGACCCTCAATCTACACACAAAAATGTTCACAAGGTTATGTCTTAACAAAGCTTTTTGTTGTTGTTGTTATGGTGTTATTGATGTGTCAGTATGCTGTCCGTTTCTCAGAAAGACTAACATTGCATAGCAAGGCACAACTAATTTAAAATCTGCTTCAGAGTGAAGAATAGTCTTCATTTGAAGAGATTTTGCTGAAATGTCAGTTTCTCATTCGACTTTATGCTTGTGTGTGTAGAAGTGCATCTGTTTCCTATTTAGAAAGCATTCTGTGGGTTTCTTGGCCTCGCTTTAAAGCCAACATCCTAGTCGAGCTGAGCATGAGAAATAGTCATATTTAGCAAAACCATGAACTTTCAGGTGTTAAAATAGACTTTATGCAACATTACAGTATTGCACACATTCATGCATTGTTAAAACACAAGAGGCGTTTGCTTTTGTCTTGATGGGATTCGTGTGTGTTTGAGCATATGTTTCATAAATGTATCAGATGCATCATCTTTGCGAGCTGATGTAAGTGTGTTCGAAGCGTGGTAAGAAAGATGTATTTTTTCCTGCAGTCGGATGTAAGATTAGGAGAAAGTTGTGCAGGATGACCCCTGCCTTACAGTGCCGTTCAACAGTCTTCGCCCACCACACACATCCAGAATCGCTGCATATTAACCATCCTGTTTTATTTCCTGTACTTTGGATGTTTCATTGGAGATGCACTGCCTAATAGCTGATAATTATATTATGGCTGATGATGATCAATATTATATGCTTGGTTTGTCTTTTGTGTTGGCACCAATCTAGACATGTACTTGTACAGAATTATTGATTGTGTTTGGTACTTTTGTAATCGAACTGTTCTGATTCCACTTAACCGTTATTTTTATAAATAAATCTTTGGAGGAGAAAAATCTATTTACATCCTTCTCAGTCAGTTATCAAATGATGATTTTGGGACGCAGATTTATAACAGAACAGTTGTAATATTTCAGAAATTAATTTTGAGCAGAGTCATATACAATTGTAACCTTAACCTCAACTTTTGATTTTTCAAAGGAGGGGCAAGTCAAATCATTTGTTTTTGTTGTAATCAACATTATGCTACAAAGGCATTGTACTGTAACCACAATATTTCTTTAAGTACGTTGTCCTAAAGTTGGCATGGAATGAAAATTCGCCATCTTTTTTAAGTGTATATTATAGATATAATTGTGAGTCTTCCGGTGAAAATGTCAGTCATCTTTCTGGTGATGTATGCAGGATTTGTCCAGACTGCAAGTTCAAGTTCGTGTACCTTCACTTTTTGAGTGCCACGCCCACATCTCCGCATCCAATTAACGGCTGATGCATTGAACAAAGTCCACATCCTACATTTTTTTTTCAAATCCGATAATTTGTTTACAAGATCTATTGTAAAATGTATTGTAAAAAGGTTAGGGTGTTTTTTTTCTCTCTCATGAGGTTGGGTTGATTTTAACCCTTTTTCACACATAATGTATATCATAGCCTACATGCTTGCTTTCATAGTCTTCAGTTTGCATGTTGTTTGAAGAGCAACTTTCTTCAAACTATAACAAATAAAGTAAAGAGTAGAAAGTATGCATGGTGATGATCTTTACTCATGTACTCCACATGTCCCTGCTGAGTAGTATGGGGGGTTTACACAATTTTTGTTTGCATCTGTACATACATTTTCTTTGTCAGATGGATGTATTTTGCTCTCCCATTACATTTTTATGCTTTCTTTCAGGATCTTGCACCACGTGGAACAAAATTAACTTTTTTTGACACATTTGTGTATGCTTGTGACTGATTTTCACTTGATACAAACGTTTGAAAAGCTGAAATAATCCCACACTTAATGTACTTTCATGATCAATCATTGTGGTCACTTCTGAGTGCTTGTGCCCATCCCTGTTAGAAAGCGAACCATTTACCATAGCCCATGTTTTAAAAGCCAGAAAAGTATATTTTTTTTTCTTCTGCGTTTAGTTCTGTTTAAATATTGATCTGCAAATGTTTGTTTTGTTTTACTCTTCCCTAATGGCAGACTTTCTGAAAAACCAGTGGCTCACTCAGAAGTGGTATCAAGTGGCTTTTCTGCAAAATATTGTAGCTTTGGGATTTATAGGGAGCTTATCTGAAGTCGTGTGTGCTTACCTGCATCTAATTTAAAGGAGTGTCAGCATCTAAAGTTGACAGTGGAAACATACAGATCCTACAATGAATCAAAGACATCAAAGTAGCTGACAAAGTGACCTGTTTACAATGCAAACAAAGCATTTTATGACTGCGTATAAAGACGCAGAAACTGCAGCAGTTCACTTTTGCACTCTGCTCACCTCAAGATGTAACCAAGATTAGTAGGTGGAAGTTCATGAAGCTGAAAGTTATTTAGTCTAAGCTGCAGGTAAACTCCGTTACACATTCAGTGGTAGTGGAGGTCAGTTAATATTTGACAAATTGCTTGGTCTTAAAGGAATAGTTTAAATTAATAGTTAAAATTAGCTAGAAGTGTACTTGCACCCAGACCATCCAAGATGCAACTGAGTTTTTCTTCATCAAAACAGATTTGGAGAAATTTAGTATCACTTGCTCACTAATGGCTCATATGCAGGAATGGGTGCCGTCAGAATGAGAGTCCAAACAGCTGAGAAAAACATCACACACTCCAGTCCATCAATTACCGTATTGACCCGAATATCCACCTTATTCTTCAACGCGGAAGTAAGCCATTTTCTGTAATAATACAAAATTTGTGACCATTCAGAAAAACAGAACACAAAGCTGCATATGGCTTGATTTAAATGTATGCGCTCGGCATGAATCAAAAAGCATGGTCGCGATGTAACATTTGCCTGCTAACCAATTATTTATCTTATTAACAAAGCTTTGTACCTCACGTGTGTCATAATACTCACATTAAAATGTTTCAAATGGGTAACAGTGTGTTTTGCTGTAGCAACGCCGGTGGTTCTGGAAGCGGATCACTGACCGCACGTCACAGCCCCACGCGCCGTACTTGCATTTTGGGATCATTGTATTTTAAATCCCGATAATGTCAATTGAAAACATTGCTATGATGCTTTTAAAAAAAAAAAAACGAGCACCATGTAACCATTTAAAAAGGCACATTCAGCGGTCTCCGTGGCAGGATATGAAACAGCACTCAAAGTATAATGATCCGGTGCATAACTACGGCGTGCTCTCTTCCTTTTATCAAATGATTGTAATCACATCCATTCATTTTACATCCTGCCACTAGCCTTTTATTTACACTAAAAACCCTTTTCATTCGGGTGAGGAAGCTGGCGTTTTGAGTGGCATTTGCACATCCTGTCATGCCGGTGACTATATGCCATTGCAATAGACGCATTTTGCAGTAGTTAAGGTTAAAGATTAATCGATGAATTGATCGTTAATTTAAACGACGATCGATTATGGAAATGATTGAAAATTGACATCCCTAATGATCACGTTTCCTTACACACACACACACACACACACAAACCACATCATTTCCAGCATTGCTAAAGTTGATAGGCTACTTTATCATAATCAAATACAAACATCAGCGCACCCGCCTCTGTGTCACTGTTGGAATGCGACTGAATTAACGAAACTTACAAAGCCTGTAAGTGTATACATAATACACATTATACACATAATACACGTGTATTATGTACAGTTTGTTTGTTTTTCCCAGAAAGACTAATCTGTCTGCAGTGTCTGGCTTTAAGAGGTAGATTAAATGTGCAAAACGTAAACATAAAAATATACAACTTCTAGCTAGTGAACACAATTTGTAAAACTTTCACATTATTATTATAATTTTTTTTGCCAGGAAGACTTGTCTGTCAACAGTGTCTGGCGTTAAGAGGTACATTAAATGTGCAAAATGTAAACAAAAATATACAACTTCTAGCAAGTGCACACAATTTGTAAAGTTTTGTTTAGTTTTTTTAAATTTACATTTAAAACATTAATTACATTTAACATGCTTTATATATGCATATTTATCAAATAGCGTCAAGCAGGGCTAAACGATCATTTATTTATTTATCCCTGCCTTTACAGGGCACAACCACACGCGAGTTGGTGTTTGTTAGGGCAGTGTGAATACGACAGCATTTTCTAAATTATCCAGTCAAACGTGATAGCCTTAGATGCTGTGAAATTACTTAGGATATGTTATAAATCCTCATATGCTGTTTTTAGCACTGAAAACTTGACCTTTTTTTTAGATGCTTAACTTGCCAATGGCTAGATGCAGCCGGTGACCAAAACACTGTAGGCGAGCCTAGTTTTTAAGTGAGACAGCCTTGACAATGTTTGCGCCGTTGTCCGTTGTGATGCACATCTGACGGTCCTCGCTAAGGCCCCAAGATGCGAGTGCATCCTCCAGACCCGCAGAAAGTATTTCCGCAGTATGGTCGTCCGGAAAATATGCAGTCTGCAAGCATCTTGATTGCAGACCCCAATCCTCGTCGATGTAATGAATGGTGAGGCTCATATATGGCTCGGATGTGCGGCTGGACCATAGGTCGTGATAGTGGCAAAGTATCTCACATTCCTTAGATTATTTTCCAGCTTTCCGCGGCACTCTTCATATAGCTGAGGCAGTGCAGTTTTGGAAAAGTATTTTCTGCCAGGGAGTTCGTACCTGGAGTCAAGCACTTTAACTAATTTCCTAAACCCGTCTCTTTCCACTGTGCTTAGGGGCATCATATCTTTCGCTAGAAAGTAAGAAACGGCCCTGGTTATATCCTTGCTCCTTTTGGAACACTTTTCATAAGGGGTTATGGCCACGAAGGACGACCCGGTCGATTTCTGCTTTGGTACAGCCCCGATGCTAGCCCTGCTTGTTGACGGAGTAGCATCAGCCCGCATTTTCATGCTTTCAGTGTGATCGTTTGGGTGATACTTTTTTAGGTGATGGAATAGGTTTGTTGTGTTGCCAGTCTTGGTTTTCACAAACCAACGACATATTTTACAGATCGTTTTAATCTGCGCCTAGTCACTTTTAAGATGGCCAAACCACTCCCATATAACAGAATTCGTGCTACCTTTTTGTCGACAATTTCATCATCTTTGGATAATAACTCGAGGTTAGTTTCACTTTCGTCGCTGGTTCCACTCATTTTTGACGTCCTCGTGTCGAGCTTGCTTCGCAAAGTGCGGTAGGAAGTAGACTTTGTACTTTGTACATCGACTCGCTGTCGGTGTTTCGTGCTTGAAATGATTTTGACATCTCTCTCTGACAGTTTTAAATTCTTCCACACTGCAGATGTGTTTGCTGCATTAGTGCTCGCCTCTATTTGATCATGTAACGTCATTGTTCGAACAATTTCGGATGCCGAACATTCGGTGCATCCCTAGTTTTCCCCATTTTTTTCTTTAAAGCTTGAAGCTAGTCACTGTTCACTTCTATTATATAGACGAGCACTAGCAGAAAATTTCTCATTTAGAGTCATGAAAAAGATTATGCCATTAGAACAACAAAAAAAGAGCTTTCATTTTTGGGTGAACTATCACTTAAACAGTTTGCTTTAGTACAATGACAATATAAAAGTCAACTGTATTATTTTGGAATCAGACATGTCCAGTTATGCTTTGGTTTTGATTAAAAAAAAAAAAACAGCTTGGCTTTTTCCACATCCTCAAAATGGATCTAATGCATTCTTATCAGTGAAACGCTCCCAAGCTTTTCCTAGTGTAAAAGCACCTGTGTCATTTTTATTCCCGCAAATCCTCCAGTAAATCATCTGATGCATCGCCGAAAGAGATTCAAGATTTAATTGCACTTAATTGCCTGAAGTGGCTGACCATTGACTGCCTGATGCCGCTTCTTCCTGAAAGTGCTTGTGGTACGAGCATACAGGAAGGAACTGTGTGTTTATTAGTTAGCGGCTCACACATTTGCGTCACTGAGAGGGAAGCTCTTACCTTTCTCACATCTGAAATCTGAACGCAACTTTTGTCTGCAAGTCATTCCCGGCATTATGTGTCCTAACTGAAACTGTTTGCTTTGTTTAACAGCCAAAGGATGTGAATCCCGGCAACCCGTCTGTGGACAACATCTCTAGCTGAGGGAAAGAGTGCAGTTCAAACAAGCATGAAGCTGCTGGCCTCTTCGCCACACAGACTACAACAAACACGCGTCGTCCCAGTGGAGTTTTAACCCCTACAGGAGTACAGACTGCTTGGTCCACCGAGGCTGGTGAAGAAACACAGGTATGTATGAGCACCCACAGATATAACCGCCCCTCCCTTTGGTTCGACACCTTCAAATAGCGAACAAAATACTAGAGCGAGTGAGAGACTGAGGGTCCCATGTGCCATTGGGCAGCAGGGCTTTCGCCATGAGCAGTACTTTGGGCAAAGATAAAGACTCTAAGGAGAGGGAACCCAAAGCGGAAGGGAAATCCAAAACCAAAGGGAAAGATGCCAAAGAGGGTAAAAAAGACACGAGCGGCTCTTCGCCTGCGGTGGCCTTCACCTTGGACAGCACGATAAAGCGGCCTAACCCGCCGCCTAGCACGCGCAAAAAATCCAGCAACGCGGAGGTCATCAAGGACCTGAACAAGTGCCGTGAGGAGAACTCAATGCGCCTGGACCTGTCCAAGAGATCCATCCATCTGTTGCCCTCTTCCATCAAGGAGCTGACCCAGCTGACCGAGCTCTACCTGTACAGCAACAAGCTGCAAAGCCTGCCGGCCGAGGTGGGATGCCTGTCAGGACTGGTGACGCTGGCGCTCAGCGAGAACTCTCTCACCAGCCTGCCCGACTCGCTGGACAACCTTAAGAAGTTGCGTATGCTCGATCTGCGGCACAACAAGCTGCGGGAGATCCCGGCCGTGGTCTACCGCGTCACCTCCCTCACCACGCTCTACCTGCGCTTTAATCGGATCACCACCGTGGAGAAGGACATCAAGAATCTGTCCAAACTCACCATGCTCAGCATCCGAGAGAACAAGATTAAACACCTTCCTGCAGAGATTGGTGAGTGAGCTGCTGCTTAACACTATTCCTTTCAAAAAGTACTTTATGTCTGTGGGAAAAAGTTTCAGAAACTTTATACAGTACATTTGTTTTAAATATATGTTTAGTACCGGTACACCTGTGCATGCTCATTATCACTATTTTTACATTTGGCAGTATCTAACATTATCCTAATGGACACATTTTTACATATTAAACATTTAACATTTAAGTTTAATGTCATTTTTAGCAAATCCCCAAATTAATATCCATTTTCATACTGTACATTGTAATATTGTGATGCCTAAATCAGTGTTATTGTAGTGTATTTTTGTATAATGTTGTCTTTATTAACATTTTGAATTAACTATAAGTTTTAATTTGATTTAAGTTTTAATACATTTTTTTTGTCATTTTTAGTAATTTTGTTTTGGTTTTATTAATTTTATATTTATTCAAAAACTATTTTAATAGGTTTAGTTTTAACAGCACTGGCCTAAATTCACTTATAGCATTTAAAATAATTGAATGTATTTTTTATTGTTTTATCTTTGAGTTATTTAGACAAAATTGTACGTAATTATAGTTTCATTGTTTTATGGGGTATAGGCCATTACATATTTATTTATTTATTTTTTACTTATCAGCTTCATTCTTGCCTCTGCTTTGGGATCCCTCAAAATGATCGACAGGCCTCAGATTCTTCTGATTGGTTAACAAATCTGACCATATCTCATTTATACATGAGTATCATTGCGCAAAATCTGTTGCATCATATTGCGTATGAAAGTTCAGTGTTCATTTGCGATGATTCTGCCGGCTTGTGTTATAGGTGAGCTCTGTAATTTGATTACGCTGGATGTAGCCCACAACCAGCTGGAGCACCTTCCTAAAGAGATCGGCAATTGCACTCAGATCACCAACCTTGACCTGCAGCACAACGAACTTCTTGACCTACCTGAGACTATAGGTGAGGATCTACTCAAGGTGCAATCTTTATTGCTGGAAGTGCTTTTGGCCATTTGGTGAGAGTTCAGTTTTACTTTATAATTATGTATAATCTTATCAGTGGAGAAAGTATGCTTAGATGTCCATGTAAATTAGATTAAGTCAACATTTTACACTAGGGATGAGTGATATGGGCTTAAATATATATCATATTTCTGGTATTTATTGCGATAACTATATCAATGACGATAATTCAGGGAATCATGTTTCTTTAGAGAAAAGTATTATCTTTCCTATTTGTACCCAAAATAGGGGATTGTGAGCACACGTAATGTCATAACTGTTTAATTCATACCGGAAGCCAGAGGGCGCCCTTGCACAGAAACGCTACATATCCATATGAGAAGTAATGACGCTCCAGGAAATCCTTAATATGGACAAAGGTATTCAGTTATCCTGTAGCTGAATAAAACGCACTAGGGCTGCACGATAAATCGAAATCGCGATTAGAATGAAGTTGTGATTGTCATGCGTATCTTTCAGTGAAGCACGGTTCTGTGATCAGCAGAAAATCTCCACCCGAAGGCCAGAGGGCGCTCTCGCGCGGTAACTCCAAATATGCCCCGCAGAAGAAACTCAGGAAATCGCTGCATCTGAATAAACAGAAGATTTAAATGCTTCCATTTATTCAACTTGGCTAATAAACACAGGACTTCTGCAATATATGGTTTACCAAAATTTGACCCATGATAATTCCTCAACTGTTTACTCTAGTGTAAATTATTTTAAGCTAGACCAATTGTTTGATTTTAACCCAGTAACAGTTTCAGAGGTTAATAAGACACTTAAATCTTTAGAAAGTAGGAAACAGGCTGGTCCAGATAAGTTGGATCCACATTTCTTAAAGCTGGCAGCTGATTTTATTGTGCCACCTCTAACCTGTCTTTTTAATCTTTCTTTATCTACAAATGAAATTCCTTCTATCTGGAAAACTGCTTATGTTTGGACATTATTTAAAGGGGGTGATCCAACTGTATTGAATAATTATAGGCCTATTTCGAAATTGCCTATTCTATCAAAGGTTTTGGAATTGCTTGTGAATGATCAATTAAAAGAGTTTCTATTTTCTAAAAATGCCTTATAAGAGTCCCGGTTTTAGGAAAAAAACACAGTAAATCCACAGCAATTCTAAAAGGATTAAATTATCTAATGGTTTTATTGGATAATAAAAACCATATTGCTGCTCTTTTTATCAATTTATCTAAGGCTTTTGATTTCGTAGATCATGACATTTTGAAGCAGAGGCTACTTAGTGTAGGTTCATCAGTAAATACTGTTGGATGGTTTGTTAATTACTTATCGGATAGGTCTCAATGTATAAATATAGGACGACTCCCTTCTAGTACTCGGAATGTAAAGATTGGCGTACCACAGGGATCGGTTTTGGGCCATTATTAATTATTTTATATATTAATAACAGGGCTCTAGACTAACTTTTTGCGCTGGTTGCACTGGTGCGCCTAACTTTTTTTCTTAGGTGCACCAGCACAAAAGTTAGGTGCACCCAAATTTTCATATAGGCAATATTGACTAGTAAACGATTAACTAACAATCTGGTCAACATAACGTTCTTTATTTGAAGCACAATTCTACAAGAAAGGTAACTTACTGAAAAAGTGTTGGTGCTTAAAGTGCTTCACTGAGCTAATATTTAAACTTAAAAACATCTCAAGATAAATGAAATAAAAAGAAAATCTAAATGAAGTGTTTTAACGGCGTCAAACTGAACATCTCATGGCTCAATGGCTTGTGGACTATCCTCCATTGCAGTCACATGCCCCTCGGATGGCCAACTCCTGTAGTTTAGCCTTCTTGATCTTTGGCCTTGGCTAAAGCAGCTGGCCTCACTCTCTCTAGCATCAGAATCTTCCAGACTTGGCCCCTCTTAGGGGTGTGCATTATATATCTGATATTACGTAATTGTTGTTTTAACGATTATCAGATCAAAAACCAAACAAAATTCGATATTATCAATTGTTGTTTTAACGATGTGCAATGGTGATGAAGAGTTAAACAATACATGATTTATGTGTTCTTTCAAAAACCAAACAAAATGCCTACCGATTCAGATGCATTAAGAATGATCGCAAAATTCAGTGCATGGTGATGAATGAGTTAAACAGTGTATATATTTACGCATTTAGAGTGTGTTCTAGTTAAAATCAAAAGGGTGTAGTTTTTTTCCAAAATAAGCATGATTACAAATGTGATATTGATTTTATACAACAGGTCAATAAACAATAAGTTAATATAAGATACTTATGTTTTAGACCCATATTGCCCCCCCCCCCTTAAACAAAAAATAATTACAAACAGCCACAGCGCTGTTTTGCGTCTCTGAAAATGAAAAATTGATTCCGTTTAAATGCAGAAAATGTATATATTTACCAGTGACCATAGTTAAAATCCCACCTCAATTAATTTCACATTTAAAGATTTTCTTTTTAAATAATTGTAAATATCAGTATTCAATGTTTTTGTTTATGTGAAAAATTTGATTTTATACATTTGTAACTGCAAAAACATTATCCCTCTGAACTTAAGTGTGTAAATATTGCCTGTTTTTGCTCTATCTAAATGCCAACAAAAAAAATAATTAAAGAATAATTTTGATGATATGGTTTCAGTTTGGTAACTGCCTAAATGTGTATCAATTCCTGATTAAAAGTTCAATTTGACTGTTCTTTTAGAAAAAATCTAAAAGGTTCCATTTAAACTGAAAATAAAATATTAATTTCTCTGAATGATTCTGACCACACAGAATTTAAATGATTCGAATATCAAAATCGCAGTGACTGTATTTTTAGCACAATAACAACGCTACAAAATATCATCAATTATCGCAAAAAAATCCCCCAAAATATCGAGATATATTTTTTTCCAAATTCTCAATTTCCCTGTGTCTGAATTTAAGGGATGCTGTTTTGGTTCTCACTTTTGGTCCCCCCCTCCCCATAAAAAAAATATTTTAAATATCTCTAAACATTATATATATATATATATATATATATATAAGTTTCAGAAAAAAAAACTAATCTTGTCTCTGTGCTCAGTATTAAATGCAACAAATTCTCAATAAAATGTTTTACTTTATATATTTTACTGTTTCTTTGTCATAAATATGAAATAGTGACTGAAACACATCCCTTTAAGAATACATAACCAGCTCTCCTTCTTCAAGAAGCTAGTCTGCACAAAAATCCTAATTTAAATTTTAAAAGATTGAGCCGTTGTCTGATGAAATCAAATAATATCACATGTGAACACAAGACAACAATTCCTGTGCTGTGATTTCACAATAACACACGGCTATATTTGCATGTAAACTTAGAGACGCAATAATATCTCTAAGCCCCTCTTAACTGAACGTGCTCCTCTCAGACGCTCACTGAACAGAGCAGATGCAGAGAAAGAGCTGCGTGCGCGCTGATCTCGTGCCATTGCAGTAGTACCAACGATCACAGAGACTCGCTAAAGTTTGTCCAAGAAGTCGCTAGATTTTTCACTAGTCGCTTTTTTGAAAAAAAAAAAAGTCTGAAAAAAAAAGTCGTAAATCTAGGCGACAAACAAAGTCGCTAAGTTGGCAACACTGCGTGCACCTACTGCAGCAGCACACGTACATGAATAACTGGACCACGGCCAATCAGAGGGGGGTCCGCCCTTCACTATCTGATTGGTTTAGACCATGATATGAGCCTAATGTGTGTCTGTTGTTGAATCACATGGAGACTTTCAGAGTCGCAGAGACTTTTTTTCCCCCTCTCGAACGGCTGGTCGCACCAGTGCGACCTCAGATTTTTTTTAGTCGCACCATTGAGAAATTAGGTCGCACTCTAGAGCCCTGAATAATATTGGGAATAATCTTGCACATTCAAGTTTTCACCTATATGCTGATGGATATGGTGATTTACTCTTCTGCACCAACATTGGATCAGGCTGTGAGTCATCTTCAATCTGATTTTGATACAGTTCAGCATACACTGAGCGATTTAAAACTTGTTCTAAATGCAGAGAAATCTAAATTTATGTTTACAAAAAGAAAGTCTGGACATTAAAACTAATGTTCAATACTCTTCAGGGTTTGGAGATTGAAGTAGCATCTAAGTATAAATACCCGTGGGTTTTAATTGATGATTCTCTTTCTTTTGGGCCTCATGTTCAGTACCTTGTGAGAAAATCAAAGTCGAAACTGGGCCTTTTTTAGAGTCCAGTATTGTCTTTCTCTTGCAGAAAGGAAGAGATTGGTAGCAGCTACATTTTTGTCAGTGTTGGATTACTATGATATCATATATATACAGGAACCTAAGCATTGTTTACAGGCGTTGGATTCAGTTTATCGTGGAGCATTAAGGTTCATCACAAAATCAAAAGTCCTTACTCATCATTGTTTTTTGTACTCTCGTGTTGGATGGCCGGCGTTGTCATCCCGTAGACTTAAGCATTGGTACTTGTTTATATATAAAGTCATTTTAGGTTTACTTCCCTCATATTTACAGCAGAATATCTTTCAAAAAGGTATAAAGAGTTATGGGCTTCGCTCACAGGACTATTATCTCTTAAGCATCCCTAAAGTTTGTACTAATATGGGTAAACAGGCATTCAGTTATGTTGCTCCATTTGATTGGAATCAATTACAAGATAAGTTATGCTTAAAAGAGTTGGTATAACTACATTATTTTAGATGTATTTTAAAGGATCTAGTTGTAGAGTCACCTGATTGTAAATGTTTTGAGTGAATTGTGTGTTTCTGTGTGTAAACTAATGTATTTTGTTTTATGTGTAACTAAATGTGCTGCCTATCTTGACCAGGACCCTCTTGTAAATGAGATTTTAAATCTCAAGAGTTTTTAATTCCTGGTTAAATAAAGGTTTAATAATAATAATCCGAGTTCTTCTTATTATAATTTTCATTATAAAAAAGTATATCTATAATGCATTGCTAATCGACATTGCCTTTATCACTGCTTAGAAGACTATGAAATATGTTGCGTGGCTTATTCTGTGTAAGAAGCCACATCATCTCACATTTTTCAAACATTCGACTGATGTTATTTGAAGTGAGTTTGTAGGAAAGGCACATATTAAATGTGTTTTTCACATGCTTTCAGATGGAGCAGCATTTACTACACAGAGCCGTAGTTCACCGAGAAGCTATGCAAACAGCTGTCATCATCACGAACGATTTCTTTGATTTCATAATCGCACGATTATATTGTCTGCTATTTTTTGCGTAGCTTGTCCGAGAACTACGGCTCTGTGTAGTAAATGCTGCTCTATCTGAAAGCATGTGATTGAGATTCACTACTAATCACAAAACAGGCTTTACTGACGATTTGCGCATGACAATCGCATTTGATTAATCGTGCAGCCCTAAAATGCGGAGAAAACGGAGATAGAGAAATTTTAACTGATGAAACTTGAAGACAATAAACATACGATTGCACAAAATATATGGTTTATCTGTGTTTTTCAAGCAATCTTGGGTATTTTTTTTAATAAGGGAAGTATATTTATAATTCAGTGCTAATCGACATAGCCTTTATCACTGTATATAATACTATCATTCTGTAATATGAAACCACGTCTGGTCACAAAAATAAGTATTTCAAATACTCAACTATGTTATTATAGAGAAAAAGCTTGTCAATAAATGATATCTTTGGACAACAGGTTTGTAAACGGGCACATACACATGCAAAACTGTATCGCACACGTGATACTGTAGCTCAGACCAATTTTTTGTGCATTGTACAGCCCTGACCAAACCAGTTCCAGATTGTAGAAAGAGCTCCTCATTTAGCGATAAACTACTCAATTTTACATCCGCCTTCCGCGATGACGCTCTGCACTGTCGCACACAGAAATGTCAACAACTAGACTTTATCATTATCACTGGAAGACTAATTCTTATCATTGGGATCATTTTTAATGGTATATCGCAAACGATAAGATATCGCCCATCCCTAGTTTACACATTTGAATCATAAACTGTTCATTTACTGTTTCAGGTAACTTGTCAAGTATAAACCGCCTGGGTCTGAGGTACAACCGTCTATCAGCGATCCCTCAATCTTTATCGAAGTGCCGAGAGCTGGAGGAGCTCAACCTTGAAAACAACAACATCTCAGTGTTACCAGAGGTGAGCCTTGGTTCAGCTTTTTACCGTTTAGATCATTTATTCTTGTCCTCTTTTATAAAATATTAAATTGGTCCCTGTCTGTTTCTCCTCAGGGTCTTCTTTCCAGTCTGGTGAACCTGACAAGTCTGACGCTGGCGCGAAACTGTTTCCAGTCCTACCCAGCAGGCGGCCCGTCCCAGTTCTCCACCATCTACTCACTGAACATGGAGCACAACCGTATCAACAAGATCCCTTTCGGCATCTTCTCCCGAGCCAAAGTGCTCAGCAAGCTCAATATGAAGGTGAGAGCACATCTACTCGATCACTGTTGAAGGTAACAAAGGTAGGTAACAAACTTGCCCTGAAGGAGACCAATAACTAGAGACCAGAATGTGGTAGATGGATGACCTGGACCAATAAGCTGCACCCTAGCATCGTTGTGGTTAGTTTACATGGCCAAGCAAAAGCATTATAAACCTTACCATCCTTTTTTTAAACTGATTGTAGGACAACCAGTTAACGTCTCTTCCGCTGGATTTTGGGACGTGGACCAGTATGGTAGAGCTGAACCTGGCAACAAACCAGCTTACCAAGATTCCAGAGGATATCTGTGGACTTGTGTCTTTAGAGGTGACATGCTCTTCTATATTTTACCATCACTCAGTTTCATGAGAGCAACCATTATTGTCATGTAGCTGGTTCTATGTTTCGGCTCATAATTTTTCCTTTGGTTCCTTCAGGTCCTCATATTGTCCAACAATCTTTTGAAGAAGTTGCCTCATGGGATAGGAAACTTACGGAAACTGCGAGAGCTTGACCTGGAGGAGAACAAACTGGAGTCCCTCCCGAATGAGATTGCCTACCTTAAGGATTTGCAGGTAGGACAATTGTCTACATTGTCAGCTTTTTTTGTGTCCATTGGAGTCTTTTGTTAGCATGTTGCTAAGCTAACTAAAAGTTATAGACTCATAAAAAAAATTCTGCACACAAAAATGTAATGATAATTTGCAGTATTGTACAGAACACCTAAAATGGGGATGGGGAAAAATTAGATGGGAGAAAAAATTCTATTTCTCTTGAAAAAGTCTTGCATTCCCCTGAGAAACTTTTTGCTCATAAAAGCATTGAAATATAGTTCTTCCTCTGTGAGCAAACAAACTTTCTTGGGGGAATGCAAAAGTTTTATGTGCAAACTCAGAGTTTCTGGTGGGAACTTAGGCTATAAGTTTTGCAAGAGAACGCAAAGGTTTTAAGAGTGAATGCAAGTTTCTTGGGGAAATAGAAGAGTTGTATGTGAGACGCCTAATGTTTTGAGCGAATGCAAATTTTTTGCTACTAAATGGAAAGTTTCTTGTGGGAACGAAAACGGTTTGAGCAAATGTAAAGTTTCTTAGGAACATATATTTTAAGAGCAAATTGTCTTGGGGGAACGCAAGAGGTTTATGTGATAATGCTAATGTTGTAGGAGCGAATGGAACGTTTCTTGGGATAAAGCAAATGGTTTAACTAAAAGCAAAGTTTCTTTGGAATGCAAACATTTTAAGAGTGAACACTGTTTCTTAGGGAAATGCAAACGTTTCATGTGAAAACTGAGAACTTTTAAGAGTGAATGCAAAGCTTCTTGGGGGAACACAAACATTTTGGGAGAGAATGCTTAAGTTTTAAAAAGTGAACAAAAGGTTATTTGGGGAATGCACACTTTTAAGAGCGAACACAGTTTAATGGGAAAATGCTTCTATGTGAATTAATTCTCTACCAAAAGTATTGCTAGGGAATGCGAAAGCATTGAAATATAATTTCCCCAATTTCAATGAAAATGGTTATAATACATCCTTTTTTTTGCTTGTTGCAGTGATTTCTGGGATTGCCCTATTTGTGGGGAAACTGAATGGATGCTTTTATAGTGTTTAGTGTGAAACTCGTTTCTCAAATTTATTTGCAGAAACTTGTGTTGACCAATAATCAGCTGACCACTTTGCCGAGAGGAATCGGTCACCTTACCAACCTGACGTACCTGGGCTTGGGAGAGAACCTGCTGCAGCACCTACCGGAGGAGATCGGTACGAGCTCACCGCTACCCTCACACACGGCCACACCAATCCATACGCAACTCTCTTACAGCCTTTCTCTCTCCAACCCACAGGTACTCTGGAGAACCTGGAGGACCTGTACCTGAACGACAACCCTAACCTGCACAGTCTGCCGTTCGAGCTGGCGCTCTGCAGCAAGCTGTCCATCATGAGCATAGAGAACTGCCCCCTCAGCCACCTCCCGCCGCAGATCGTCGCCGGAGGCCCTTCCTTCATCATCCAGTTCCTCAAGATGCAGGGTCCCTACCGCGCCATGGTCTGAGACGACTCACACACTGTACAAAGAGGAAACCGAATCGCCACACGACGTTACCTTCGTCGTCATTATATCTCGGACAAAAAACTGCTTAACTGGGTTCCAATCAATGGAGGAATCATTGCCAGTTAGGTCCCCATTACCCCGTAGTAAACAATGTCTAGACTTCAGTTGCCAAAATTAATGTACATTAATGATTCTGAAGAGGCGCTCTTAAAATGTTTCAATCATTTTGCCAATTTATTGAAAGTCATTATAGGGGTTTCGACGCCAGGAAACAGTTGTATGCAAAAACAAAACAATTTTACAACTTCATTTTTGCTGCTGCTGCCGCCATACTGTATGCAAGTTATTTTTTATTTAGCCAGTTGTTTTTTTTTCTTATCATCCCACAACCAAAAGATGTTTATTGTACAGTGTGGAAGCAGTGAACAAATTGTATTTCTTTTTTATTATTATTCTAAAATTGTGCCTATCCAGCGCAGTTTGTTTGTGTCTGAACATTATTATCCAAGACGTTTTTAATACAAAAAGGCTGAATTTACAAAAGTATAATTTATTCCGTAATTCCTTTTCCTTATTGTTGATTATTTTATCACTCCCTTTTTTTAAATATTAATTCCTCTTTGCTATCGTGTTGCTGCGCTTGACATTTTAAAATTAATCCACAATCTTTTTTTCTTCAAAATAGTGAAGCAACAAATGAATCAAAAATCGTTTTTGATAGCAATCACGTAATGGTTTTAGCGAACTAGCGCGTCACTCAAAGGTGTGGGTCTGGTTTCGGGGGTCTCTGTTCTGAACGTGGGGTTTGTGATTGTTTACTTGTTTGCCATATCCACAGTGTTGGGCTCTGCTTGTGTCCTATTGGTGAGAATCGCATCTACATATCAGGTGCTGAGCAGTGCTAGCAGTTAAAGGCCCACGTTTACTGTGAGGAATGCCAAACGTCCATTCAACATCACTTCCGTCCTTTTTTCTATTTTTTTTTTTTTGTGCGTTTCAAGGATTTCCTGGTCTGGTTTTAACCCCCATGATTTCTGATCTCAAATTCACAGAATATTAAACAATGGTTCTAGTTTATAGTCTAAAGCACCGTTCACACCAAGAACGCTAACTATAAAGATAACGATATTAGCATCCACACCAGCGAACGGTATCGTCTGTTTATTCTAAGCGCACGCGCGTCTGCCGCTTTAAATTCTCGAGCTCGTTATAGCAGGATGGATTCTGATTGGCTGTCAATGTTTGTATCGTTTGTCAGCTGGAAGATTGTTCTGAAAGTGATTCCAATGATATCGTTTCTCTGTGCCTTTATCGTTATAGTTGTGGTGTGGATTTTGCTATTCTTTAATATTGAGAACGATATTTATAGCTATATATTTATCATTATAGTTATCGTGCTTGTTGTGTACGGGCCTTTATGCTGCTGCTTTTAATGCACTTTGTATTGATATTTGGCATCCTCAAGTAAAAGGGTTGCGATATTTCATGTTACCGATTAAACGTATGGAAGGGGGCATTTATTATTATAATTATTTCTGAAGTATTTAATCTTTTATTTTAATTCTCTCATGTTCATTTTATAACGGTGAATGGGAAATTTGCTTCAGAAAATTCTAATAACATTCTATTAAGAACCTTTTTTCAAGGCTTTGACATTATTTCTCTTTATTCAATATTTTGATTTAAACTTCTGTCTGACTAGTTTGTGTTTCTATATGTAACAGAAAGTCATATCCTTTTTAAATGGTGCAGATCATCGAGTATTGCAATTAAAAACCCAAATGTTTCCATTATACGAATTGCAAACTTTTTTTATTTCACCTTTTTAAAGAATGGAGCTGTTTCGCGCACGATGGAATTCTTGGTTTAGTATTATATCGAGTGACTGTAAATTCCCACCTCCACTTTAGTTTATCAAGCCAAATGTATTTTGTTTGTGTTGTTCGCTGTTTTTTTAACGTTTCCTCTCGCTTTGATTCGTAAGGACATTGTGTACATCGGCAGCAGTGTAAAGGTTTCGGAGAAGCACTTCGCATTCGTGGGGCCATGAAAAGGACACAAATCGCTGCTTTTTTTATCAACCAGCAGAACCTGTTGCTGCTTATGGACCTCCTAGAAACGTAATGCTGTAAAAGAACCGGCCCGCGTGAGACGTTACGGACTGGCTTCTTGGGCCGGTTCTACCAGCACTGACGTTCTGCTAAAGATGAAATCCCTCTGGATCTGCTCGGTGCATATGTTGCGCCTGACGCAAACGCTGAATAAAAACAAAAAACGACAAAAATACAAACATTGTAAAAAGGGCTTTCTCTGTTCATGCTTAACTATACACCAGAGGCATTGCAATCCTGGTTTTGTATAAAAGCTTAGAACTGTACATTGAGTTTTCTTTTGTGTGCGTGCGTGTGAGGGAATAATTAGATGTTAACAAAATGGAATTATTATGTGACAATAAATGCCTTTTGAGTACTTCAAGTGAGACGTGCATTAGGGATGCGGCTTTGTGACGCGTCCCATTTAAGTTTAATGTTTTATTATTTTCAGCATTTATGTGCCATTTATGCAGGGGAGTGGGGCTGGTTTTTATGTTGGCTAACAGTATGATCGGTTTTGGATGAGAAGGCATCGCAAATCAGGAATGTAGTCAAAAAAGACAATAAAACATAATAATTGTACTTTCAATGGTGAATACTGACAGCACGGTTATAATCAGCCGGGGTGGCAATTTTGATGTTGTATTGTTCTGGTGAATCCTTATGATTGGGTATGGTTTATTATTATTTTTTATATGGTCTGTGCATTAGATCATAGAAATTGTATAAATGAAGTTCATTTTCCAAGGTTTTTTTGTTGTTTGTTTTTAAACAGGAATGATATGTTTCCTGCTTTTTTCTCTCTCTTGCCTTGCTATGTATAGGAAACAAGCATGTACATTTTCTTTCTTTCTTTTCTTATGATTCATAATTGTCTGTTTGGGTGGACAGGGATGGGAAAAAAGTACACAAGATAAAAATGTTGCTCTTTCGTAACTGCAAAATTTGTTGTTGTTGTTTTTTGACACTTCATAGAGTATCAAGTGTTGTGCGGACATGTCTAACATACTTTTCTTTAGAAAAACAGCCTCAAAGGTGACTCTTGATTTTTCTTTCTTTCTGACTCGGCCCGAGCAAGTAACAGGACCCTCTTTCATCAGATCAAGGCTTTGCTTTGATAAGCATTCTTCAAATAAATGTTGATTTGACTGCCTTATGAATGTCAAATGTGCTCCTGTCTCACCCCTCATACATTTTCAAATGATCAGTCCAGAGTAATAATCAATAATACACTCAAATTATTGCTTCCGTCAGAGAGTGTATATATAACTCCTATCTATCTATCAGTAAAAAACGTGAACACCTCTGAAATAGCTCATGATCATAAACATAATTTAATCGAAATGCTTAAAATGAGTTTCGTAGTAATTTTTTAATATGTAAATTAACTTAAAATATAGACATTTAACAATGAAAAGAAGCCCTAAAGTCTCCTGCATGAATGCGAACAACTTCAATATTTCTTAAATCCCATTATGCACATCATGAAGTTGAGAATAGACTAAGTGTGGCTTCTTTGAAGAAGCATGAATATAAGAGTTTCACATTTTAGTTTACTACATATTTCCCATCTATCTTCTTAGCCTTCTTCAACTCTGGCCCTCGAGATCCACTTTCAAGCAGAGTTTCACTCCATTCTCTGACCAAGCACCTCTTATGAAAAGTAACCATGATTTTATTGTAGTAAAAGTATAGTGACTATGTTTTTTTTATATGATTTCATACAACCATGTTAGTAAACCATAGTTGTAAACTACAATGGTTGTGGTACCGTGATTTAAACCAAGTGGTTAAGCAAGTAACCATGGTTACCGTGATTACCATGTGGTATTTGTGGTAACCATGTGTTTTTTAATTATAGTAGTAAAAAACCATGGTCATGTTAATTTGTGTGTTTACCGTATTTAATTATAGTGGTAAGTAACCATGTTGTTTTTTTGTAGTAAAACCATGGTTAATTTGTGGTTACCGTGATTTAATTATAGTGTATTAATATAGATTTGTGGTAAGTAACCATGTTGTTGTACCATGGTTAATTTGTGGTTTAGTACCCATCGTTGTGATTTTTATAGTGGTAGTAACCATGTTGTTTTTTTGTAGTAAAACCATGGTTAATTTTCGTAAGGGACACCTGCACAAGCTACTCCAAGTCTTTAAGATTACTATAAAGCTACAGGCAGGTTAGTTTGATGAAGGTTGGAGCTAAAAATCTGCATGAAAGTGGATTTCGAGGGTATAAATACTCTCGTTTAAGTATAAATACCGTGTAAAGTAGTAAAGATGCCGTTAGCATACATTCCCGGTAGATGTCGCGGTTTCATCGCTCCTCGCTGCTCTCACTGACTGAGTCCTCTGCATCGTTTACCTCTTTCTCATTCATCACTGAGCCTGCTACTTGAAAAGGTATTTTGCAGTAATGTTTTCAGATGTTATTAGGGTTCCCACTGTCACGGAAAGCCGGAAAATGTGAGGGAATTGTAAAACGGTTGATTTCAGTCATGGAGACGTCATGTAAATAAGAGCTCAGTAAAATAGTTTTAGTCAGTTGTTCTTATATCTTTCCAGCAGTGTAGACGCTACTGGGCGTATTACTGCCCTCCACAGATCAAAGTTTGAACTACATTCTTATATACAGTCCTGTATCATGGAAACACTGCCTCTGAGATCAGTTTATGCATGTCACTATGTCCAAATAAAGAAGAAACAGAAAGTACTTCAACTCCAAGTTCTGCTAGTTTATCAAAAAGTTCCTTTCTTTCTACTTTATACTTCCTACATTCCAGGAAAACATGCCCTATGGTTTCCTTATTCCCACATTCACATAATCCATAAATATGCTTTCCTACGAAATACAAACAATAATTTAACCCACAGTGCCCCAACCTCAATCTACACAGTTTAACTGGGTCCTTACGAGATGGACAAGTGCAAAAATATTTGTTCCTAACTTTAGGTTGAATACAAAAAATTATATCTACCCTTGATTTCCTTTTCCCATCCCCTCTGCCATTCTTTAATTAAGCCCTCTTTAATTATTTCCCTCAGTTCCACCCTCCCCGTCCTTAACTCTCCTTCGCTATATAATCTGCCTGTTCATTCCCTAGCACCCCAGCATGCCCAGCAGGGGCGCATTAATGCACGGGCTTCAAGGGGCTGAAGCCCGGGGGCCTACACTAGAAAGGGGGCCCACTGGCTGCAGGGAAATTATATTTTTCGAATTATTTATATTTATATGAGTTTTCAGCAGTGACAACAGCATTCTGTAAACAAACTCACACACTAATTTTCAGCGACACTTTGGTTATAGAAGCCTATATAGTGAATGGTTCAGTTTAGGTTCCCCCCAAACAGTTTGTGTAGTTGGTATGTTCCACGTGTTCCACCGATATTCCGTAAACAGAATGCAGCACAATCAATCCATTCGCTCAGGGGCGGATTTAGTGAATTGGGGGCCCCAGGCAAACATAGGAATGGGGCCCTATACATTTGCACACATTTACCTAGATAAAGCTTGAGGTTCCTTTTTTGTTGTGATGCTTGCTAGTAGTTGAGTCCATTGTTTCAAAAAAAATTATGTACGTTATAATGGGATTCTTTCATTTACATTTATTAATTTAGAAGACACTTTTATTATTTCATGTTGTAGACCACGACATAGCAATTGATTTACTGTTGAGATAGAAGTTTTAACAAAAAACTAAATAAATAAAAAATGATTAACCTCACAATTGAACTGAATATTTATTTTGGTGGATTTTTTGCATTGGTCTGAACAAAAACAGACTGGATTATTGAAAATGCACATTCATTCTCTGCCAGGGGGAGGTGCTTTTGGAACGTCAGAAATATAGCGGTTTCCCCGGTAACGGCTGTAAACAAAGCAGCGCTCAGCTCATAAATTATACTTTATCAGGTAAAATGAAAATGCCATCGAAACTTTTCGAATACAATCAGTTCCCTTCAGAGGTTCATTCATATAAAAACTTGAATTAGGGAGAATGAGAAAATTGTGAAAAATATAGCCTATATTGACGAGGAAAGTCCACTGATGAGTTAACAGCGTAAGCCTACATTTAATTTAGTCATTTTAACTTAGGGCTGTCAATCAATTAAAATATTTAATCGCAATTAATCGTATGATTGTCATGACTTAACTCGTTAATAATCGCAACTTAATCACACATTTTTATCTGTTCTAAAAGTACCTCAATTTAATACTTTTCAAGTTTTTAAAATTCTAATCAACATGGGCATGGACAAATATGGATGCTTTATGCAATATATGTTTATTATTAGTGAAACCATAGTCAACATAGTGCATGAAGAGTAGACATGTTTTAAAGGTCATAGATGTTTTTCAAAGAACTTGTTCATGTCTATTAGACTCATGAAAAAAGAAATACAAGGTTCCCATTACTTCTCTTTCTTTGCACTGAGCAATTTACTGACACAAACCGGTTTACATTTTTGCACACAACAGGGCAGCTCACTTCTGAACATGCAAAATGAACATTTATTATTTATTATTATATTTGTTTGCCTCTCTGTGCCACATACTGTAGTAGCCTATTTTGATGCAGCTAAAGGCTCAATAAAACTGTTTTCATTTATATATTTGATTGTTTCTGTTGTCAGACAACTGGATGAATATGAAATAATTAATGAAACGCGACCCATTAACAAGCTCTCCCTTCCAAAATGTTAATCTGCACAAAAATCCGTATTTATAATCGTGCCGTCGTCCGATAAAATCAAATAGGCTACACATAAGATAAAGACAATAGCTGAGCTATGATTTCGGCTATACTTGCATGTAAAATTAGAGAAGCAATATATCTGTGTTTTAACTGAAAGCGCAGCTCGTTTCAGCCGCTAATGTAAAGAGGTGTGTGCGCGCGCTGAGTAGAGTAGACGCAGAGAGAGAGAGAGAGAGAGAGAGAGAGAGAGGTGCGCGCATTGGGAAAGAGAGACCTCGCGCTCGTGCGGCCATCAGTTTCAGATGCATAATATTTTCATTTGCTACAAGCAGGATACACAAGAAGCATGTTCAACTCGGCACGCAGACGGTTGTCATGATAATAAAAGTCTGCGTGTCCGCGCTTAATGCGAATCTCGTATATGAAAAGCATTTTAGGGGGCGCTTGGCCTTTGGGGGCCCAAGACAATCGCCTACCTTTGCCTAATGGGTAAGTCCGCCCCTGCATTCGCTGATTTATCTAGTAAAGTAACGTTAGCCCAGCACAAGAGTGTCTTTATGTTAACAAGAGAAACAACACTGCTGTGTGAAAGGAACTGGATCGGACAACTTTCTGTAACATCATACAGTGCGAGTTCAGTAACTTACGTGGATGCAATCTATGTGTCAGCTGAAGGTTTTAGATTAAGGTGCTGCTTCAAAGTCTCAATTTGAAATCCAGGGATGGAAAAATAGGAATCGTGATATTTCAAGCAAACCCAACTCTAAAAAACACACTCAAGATGTCATTTACAATATCAGGTCGAACTTTAGATTTTCCTGCTCTTAAAGTTTCCAGAGCTGCTGCAGAGTCTGAACAGATAAAAAGTTATCTCGGTCTAGCGTCTTCAATCCACAATAAAGCCCATAAAATTGCCATTAACTCAGTAGTAAGAACAGAGCTCCCATTTGAAATACGTCGGCCAATTTTCAACCCTAGTTTCTCCACATACACCCCAAACCCAGCTCTCCCATTAACTGGATCTCTAGACCCATCTGTAAAAATGATTATACTACTCTGATTAATTGAATTAAGATATAACACTATTCTTGAATCACCTCCATCTTATCTTTTTCCTGAAGAAACCCAAAGTCAATTTTCAACTCAAGCATAACCCAATATGGCATAGGTAACCATCCTATATGCTCTGCAATACCTCCCTGTTCCAATCCCATCTTCCTAGCCCACTGATTTACATTCACAAAAAAATGACTATATTTCCTACTTCCAACAAACACCTTGCTGGATGCGTATAATTACATCCACTAAGTTTTATCCAATACTGCAATCCCAATCCCAACGCCTTAACCATAATGGCATTTCTCCCATGTCAATAAGCAAGGCTGAAACCGGGGAAGTTCTGAAGGCCCCACAACAAATCCTCAAAGCCCTTGTCTGCACTACATCTAACCTATCCAAAACAGTTTTAGAAGCAGACCCATATACAAAGGACCCATAATCAATAATAGACCTGATCATGGCCTGATAAATGAATAATAAAGTTTCCCTATTAGCCCCCCATTCACATCCAGCCAAACTTCTCATAACATTCAAAACTTTTTCACACCTCTCCACATTCTTACCTACATGTACAGCCCAAGTCATACGTTCTTCAAACCAAACACCCAGAAACGTAAAAGCCTTTACCTTCTCCAATGGAGACCCATACAAATGCAGCCCTATATTAGGTATCTTTCTTTTCAAACCTAGTACCATATATTTAGTCTTAGATGCCAACAATTTTAAATCCCCATGTATTCCCCCATTCCTCCACCAACACTAACAATAACAAACACTAACAAAGCCCAAATCCTCTCTCTATTTTACCAAAAAATATCACCAATCATTATATTAAATAACACTGGACTGATAACACTTCCCTGTGGGTTTCCATTCTCGATTTCCACAATCTTTGAACTAACACTACCAACCTTAACTTGAATTGTTCTTTCAACTAAAAAATAATTTATCCAATTAAACATTCTTCCCTAACTCCTAAATCAAAAATGTTAACCATTAATCCCTCCTTCCACAAATAATCATATGCTTTCTCAATATCCAGAAAACACTGACTACTACTTCATTATTACTAAATACCCTTTTAATATCCTGATCCAAAACTGCAACTGATTCTATTGTAGACCTTCCATTCCTAAAACCATTCTGAACATCAACAAAAAGTCCTTTAGTTTCTAACTGTTACTAACCTGTTTGACACCCTATCTCTCCCTGGTGTAGTATTTGCCCCAGACATAATTGCATCCTTCAATTCTTTTATAGTGAAAACTAAATAATAGTATTATCAATTTCTAAACTACTCTCCAACTTCCACTGATTAACTGCCATCGACTCATCTCTCATCCTACACCTCTCAACCCCCAAAGTCTCTGATCTATGCACTACTTAAAAGCTATCAACACACATATCTGCTTTTTCCTTATTGGAAACTGCCTCCACATCATCCTTCTGTAACACTGGTATTGATCTTCTTTTATATATCCCTGACATGAACAGCTGACCACAATTTCCTTACTGGGGTTTCAGGGCCTAACGTATTACAAAACTTCCTCCAACTATTTCTCTTTGCATCCTTTGTAACTCTTCTTGCTACTGCCCTTAAACGCTTATACTCCATTGCATTAATCAATATTGAGTGTTTTCTTAATCGTCTATATGCAACATTCCTACTCTTTATAGCTTCACCACATTCTTTACTCCACCAGGGAACCAGCACGCGGGGCTTAGGTTTCTGCTTCATTGTAATGTAGTTTAGTTTTAGTTTATTTATTTCTATAGCACTATTCAAGGCATTAGTATAAAGAGAGAGAGAGAGAGAGAAAATGAATAAACTAAATGGCATAACAAGCAGCCTCATGTTATCTTTATGGCTAATATAACTATTCCAAGTATCTACAGAAGCCTTACTGTCAACCTCTCCTACTAAGCTTAAAGCTTACTCCTGAAATTGATCCCATCTAGCCTGAGATAAATTATATCTACGTACTATCTATTCTACTTCACTTCTCAATTCCCTACCAAATTTACATTACATTTGACAATGATCACTGCCCATTGTAGGGTGAATTAAGGGTGATTGGGACAGTTTTTGAAATTCTACCATGTGCAAGGTTTCTTGCCATGAATTTAAAGGATCAGCCCAACACATGATATATTTATGTAATACTGAAGATGTTAACTACCCATTTGAAGAGGAAACAATGTTATATCATAATGAAAGGATGTGTGAAGTACACTTTTCTCTAAACTGAGCCAAAACACTATTTTTTTTGGTAACATTTGGGTGATTGGGACACAATGTTTGGGTGATTGGGACAGCAAATATTATCATTGATTTAGGCTAGTGAACATATTTATTGCAAAAGTCAGTTCATAGTTTAATGTTTTATAATATATATGCAGCAGATTATATATTGGGACATATTATTGGGATATTATATCCAATATGTTTATTTCTTTTCAAATTTATTATAACCATTTTTAACATAAAACTAATTTCTGATTGAACAATTTTATTCTCTCCCCCCAAATTTTATAAAATTTTATTTACAAATTCTCACATCAATTTTATTCATATTTCATTGAACAGTTCATTCTCACATTCATATTTCATTGAACATGTCATTCCCACCTTCAAATTTCATTGAACAAATTTTATTCTCTCCCCAAATTTAGATGGGAACAATTTCACATTCAATTTTCATTCTGTCAACCACCACCTTCTAAAAATTTCTTCCCAAATTTAGAAATAGAAAAATTTTATTCATGATATTAACACAATTTGTATTGTTTTTATTGCAGTAGTACATCATATTCATCTTTCCATTAAAGGTTTTTGCTATACATTAGCTATAATAATTTTATTACCTTATTTTGAAAACTAGCTGAAGCTAATATAATTTTCCTCACCTCATGCGTTGAAGGGTCAACTTCCTGTTTTTATTTTTACTTATCAGGTGAGAAAATAAACTATGTATAGTTATACTGTCCCATTTGACCTTAAGTCCCAATCACCCTTAATTCACCCTATATGTATCTAAAACATCCCATTCACCTATTCTAGCTAAGTTCGAGAGAGCAATTTATAAATCTATATGGCTACAAGTATTTCTCACAATCTGATACCTAGCTGGCCTTCCATCATTTAACACTACCAACTCATACTTATCTAAAAGTTATTCTTTTATAACACAATTTTTGTCCCTGTGATCACTATCCCATATTGGGTTATGCGCATCTCCAACCCATATATTCATTTTGTTGACTTAATAGACTCAAAGGTTTTTACAGAGATGATGTTGGATATCTCGTTTTATCACTCAATAAAACAATGCATAAAATGGCATACAAAATCACGCCAGAAAACAGCCTTTAAAAAATATATATATGTATAAGACCAGGCAAATTATATATGAACAAACCCCTCTGTTAAAGGTGTGTTTTGTATGTTTTCTCTCCATTTTCCATGAAAAACAAATACTCCATGAAAAGCCAATAATCTCAAAATGAACAGGCTTAAGTTTTTGCCTGCAGTGTCTTGGCTTAAGTGGTATCTGGACATGATTCCTAAAATGTGTTTGAAATTTACCTCAGAGTACATAACATGGCCTTCATTTATAAAGTTATAACGAATAACTGGTTTATTCAGTTATAACAAAATAATGTATATTTAGTCTAGTGTTAGTATGTTCCTCAAGTCGATGATTATTTATCAGCGGCAATCACTAGTTTATTCTCTCTTGTTCAGGTAACACTAAAGCAAATAGTTCAAATAGTTTAATTGGTTTAAACCACATACATACAGTTACTCTCTTACTCCCTGTCAAAGTGCAAGTCAAAGTAACACTATTGTCAACACTAACAGCCAACATGCAAAAATACCGTACATTATAAATAAATATATATATATATCTATATATATATATATATATATATATATATACACACATATATATACACACATACATACAAAAATGAGAATATACAAATATACAAATGAAATTGGACATTAGGAAAAAATAAAACTTAAAAAAAAAAAAAAATAAAAATATAAAAAAGGAATAAAGTGGCATAAGGCACATGGCAACACTAAAACATGCAAATAGAACGCAAAAATACAGAAAAAAAACAAACAAACAGTACAGAATAATAAATGGTATAGTATATATATATACAAAGAGCTTATCATATAGTATATATATATATATATATATTATATATATCATATATATATATATAGTATATATACACACATACATACACAAAAATGCAAGGAGCTATTACAAATTTTTTATTCAGACTAAGGACATGAAGAGGTAGTTGAATGGAAGGAGTATAAGATATATATTATACATTAATAAAAAATTAAAATATAATAATATAAAAAATTGATAAAGTGGCCTTATACTTAGGCACATATAAGAAGTGTTTAAGTGGTTTCAGATGGGCAGTGCAAATCAGTGAAATAAACTTTTTCACCGCGCCTCTCTTGCCGGCTGCTAAGCAACAAACAGTCAATATAAAGGTGTAGTGCAAGAGCTTATCAGACTATTTATAGACAAGGGAGTATTTTTTTATTCAGACTGTCAGAAGAGGTAGTTGAATGGAAGGACGTTAAGATATATATTATACGTCCTTATACTTAGGACGTATAAGAAGTGTTTAAGTGGTTTCTGGGCATTATTGTGGCTTTTTCACCGCGCCTCTCTTGCCGGCTGCTAAGCAACGTCAATCTGGAGGGAGTCTGGCGTTTCGAGAAAGTGGGCGTGGTTTGAGTAATTTAGAACGCGAGCGAGCAAGTGTGCGCGCACTCACACACTCCAGCGTGCGCGTCTCTCTCGCATTTACGCGCAGCGCGCACACATGTAATATGATTACGCCTCTATTAGCTCTGCGCGCGCACAGCTGAGTGGAGCGCTGGTGACGAAGCGCGGTCTTAACACGCGCCGCCGAGGAGATGCGAGGAATTAATGGTGCAGTTTTTCTCACGCCGAGCCACTTTAAAAACAGAAGTCACACTCTGAGGAACGTTTCTTGGATGGTTGAATAAGTTTTTGTGTGGTGTAAGGCTTTTTTCACTAAGGTAAGCTCCATTTCTGTCTTACTTTTTGCTGTTAGTATAGTATTGTGGTATTTTTGAACAAAGTGTGAGAAAGAAATTGACTATATGTGACCCTGGACCACAAAAAGGGTCAATTATTATTATTATTTTTTATTTAATTGAGATTTATACATCATCCGAAAGCTAAATAAATTAGCTTTTAATTGATGTATGGTTTGTTGGGATAATATTTGGCCAAGATACAACTATTTGAAAATCTGGAATCTGAGGGTGCAAAAAAAAAATATTGAGAAAATCACCTTTAAAGTTTTCCAAATAAAATTGTTAGCAATGCATATTACTAATGAAAAGTTTTGATACATTTACGGTAGGACATTTACAATTTATCATGGAACATGATCTTTTCTTAATTTACCAATTATTTTTGGCATAAAAGAAAAATCTATAATTTTGACCCATACAGTGTATTGTTGGCTATTGCTACAAATATACCCGTGAAACTTATGACTTGTTTTGTGGTCCAGGGTGACATATTTTTTTGATATTATGACTTACTTGTGCATCTAAAAAATTATTTATTTTAACTACATTTTTACTTATTTCTTTAAATAATAATTTTTCCTCATTTTTTTTAGATGCCAAAATGACAAAACAAATCACTTTTGTCTTCAATGATATGGAAAAAATGAACTGCCATCAACCGAAAACATAATTTCAGTCGTGAGAGGAAGAAATTGTGATTCTCAACAATGGGGTGTGACAATTCGACCAATGGGACAGGTACGCCATACACCCTGCTGGTGGCCCTTCCTATAACCGTCCTGGTGGGGTTTCTCATCCTCCTGATTGTCTTTGGCAATGTGCTGGTAATAATCGCACTGTCTACGAGCCGAGCTCTCCGGGCTCCCCAGAACCTGTTCCTGGTGTCGCTGGCCTCCGCTGATATATTGGTGGCCACTCTGGTGATGCCGTTCTCGTTGGCCAATGAGCTGATGGGCTGCTGGGCCTTTGGGCAGGTTTGGTGCGAAATCTACCTGGCCTTGGACGTTTTCTTTTGCACGGCCTCGATCACTCACCTGTGCGCCATCAGTCTGGACAGATACTGGTCAATCACGCAAGCCATCGAGTACAACCTCAAGCGCACGCCGCAACGAATCAAGCGCATTATTATAATAGTTTGGATCATCGCCGCCGTGATCTCCTTCCCGCCTCTGATTACCATGGAGAAGGAAGAGGGGAAGATCTGCAAAATCAACGAAGAAAAATGGTACATCATTTCCTCTTCCATCGGCTCGTTTTTCCTGCCTTGCATCATCATGGTCCTCGTGTACATCCGAATTTACCAGATCGCCAAGAAGAGGACCAGAGCGCCACCTGGGGACCGGAAGATAAAGGAAGCGGGCAAGAAGGAAAACGATCTGGAGAAGGATCCCCATGAGAAGCTCAACGGGAATACGAACCCTAAACCGGACAAGGGGGAGATAAATGGTATGGACATGGAGGAATCATCCTCCTCGGACCACAAGGTCTCCAACCCTTGCTCCCTCAAGAAGAAGAGATCAAAAGGAAAGACTAAGCTGAGCCAAATCAAACCGGGGGACGGCGACAAGCTCGAGGTCCTTCAGACCACCAAGACCAGCAGGTGGAAGGGCCGCCAAAACCGTGAAAAGCGCTTCACGTTCGTCTTAGCGGTGGTCATAGGCGTGTTCGTCATCTGCTGGTTCCCGTTTTTCTTCACCTACACGTTAACAGCTTTTTGCGAAAAATGTGTGCCAGAAATGCTTTTCAAGTTTTTCTTCTGGTTCGGCTACTGCAACAGCTCCCTCAATCCCATTATATACACCATCTTCAATAATGACTTCCGAAGATCCTTCAAGAAGATCCTCTGCCGGAGAGATAACAGGAGAGTGAATTGAGTTGCTGTTTTTTTTTTCTTTCCTTTATCCAATGTAATATATCACCTGGCATTTATGGGAAGTCCCTGTGTACAGTAAGCCAACATGTGTGTCATTATGCAACAAGTCCGAAGAGGGAAAAAAAGCAACTTACATGCTTTGTACAAATGCAACAATGCATGGTTATGCAATTACAGCACAATGCATATTCATCCATTTCTGAAGTGTATTGTTGTACCGTTTTTAATATACAGTGAGTGGTGTAGTTTCATAATTCTGGTATTTTGTCATCTGGAGAGACGTATTTGAAGACAATGTGTCTCAAACCTTGCTGGATGTTGTTCAAAATGTGAAAGACAATTAAAAAAGGACTACAAACTCGGCCTTCAAACTTCACAATGTGCTGCAAAACTGTCAAACTACGTTGTGACATGCATGTCAATGTGCTCTCACAGGGCTTTATTTCACTGACATTTTATATAATTAATTGTGAAGGTGTTGATATTGTTTGGTGGACTTAATTGTCTTTTTTATCTCTGCCAGTAACGGTTCGTTTAAAATCTTGCTGTGGACCATTAGGCGATAAGATGTTGAGCTTGTCTGACTGGAACCTGACAGACCAGTGTCACAACAAATTTCTCCGGCTTCTGATGTAGTTTATATCTGTCACCATAGATATACTGGATGGATCTCTAGTACCACAACACAAGAGATAGTTACAGCCCATGACTAATAAACTGTGTCAAACAGGCTGCTGGTTTAGCTGTCGAATTTGTAGAAATGCACAACAAAAGAGAGCTGAATAATTCAGCAAGATATCGAATGACCGACATCAGAGTTTCTCCAGGTCAAGGTGAGGTCAGGCCTCTCGACGTGCTGTTTTTTTTCCCCCTCTGGATGTGTGGAGTGACTTGAGGTATCCAGTTGTAGAGAGATGGAGCGAATGTCCATTCCAATTGCTAAAATGGTTGAAAACAAAGGCCTTGAATGACATCTACAAACTACCTGTCACTGTGCGTTATTGCCATATCTGAACAACCTAATCATGATGTATGACTCGCTTTCAATATATTGGCTGTTTTCTTGTGCTCTCAATGTGTTTAACCAATGAGGTCTGAAAAAAATTGTGTTTGCACACACACAAGAGAAAACACAAAGAAATAAAAAGTGCAGAGCCGTTTTTGTCTGCTATCATTCTGGAAATGCAACTGGAGAATAATTTTTCTGATGAAAAGCAAAGCTTCACTTATGGGATCAGACTCAGACAAAGAGTTGAACGTGTCTTCACAGAAGACAAATTGTGTTTACAGCAATGCTTTTAAAAACGGAAAGAAAATATTGACTGTGATAAACATCAAAATACAAAAGTATAACAGAAAGTTTCGAAAGTATAACCACAAAACGAAGTAGTTTTCTGTGGACAGATCCCTGATTGACACCGCATATTCTAGAAAAGGCCCGCCCACTTAGACAAGAACAGCGATTGACATGCAAATTGACCAATCACAGCTCATTTTGTTTGTTCATATGCGTTTATGATATTAACTTTCTTATTTTGCGCGTTAGGACTTTAATGCTAATCACATGGAATTGCTTAAATTCTTCGACTTTCGCATAGGTAATGAACAAACGGCAAAAGTTATCTGTCAGTGATTATTTCATCAATTTTAATTATGTTGCCCGTCTCCGAGTTGAGTTTGACTGTAATGTCTCAGTTAACCGTTCGCCTCAGAAATCCGGTCGATTGTGTGCCTGTTTGCTCTGCATGTGATTTACGCATTTCATTTTTTCTCCCCGAGTTCAAATTCAGGAATGGCTTTTTACAAATAAAACACTGCCTGCGGTGAAGCTCTCCAGTGGCAGCAATGCATTTATATGCTGGAGAATGAACCGAGACCTTCATAATCATGATGGATCATGATCATTTCATCTCATCTAATCATCATTAAATTGTCAAGACAACGGGGTGATAATTACGAAGTTTAAAATAAGGTTTTGATTACACGGACCTGTAGCACCGGTTTCCGTACCTTTTTATGAACTGACATAAAATCATTGAATGGCAACTTTAAGGATACGGCAGCGCATGACCTCCCACAGCGGCAGAGCTGCATGAGATATATGATGAGATACGAGCTGGAGGGAGGGCTTGTGTGGATCCTGCTGGCTGTCCTGAAGTGTGTGTGAGTGGGAGACCGCAGAGATGGACATTCAGTGGGAGTGCAGGGGGTTGTATTATTGATGAGCTTCTCTTCAGAAGTGTGAATGAGAGGGAAGAGGGTGTTTTGGTCAACTACGTGAGAAAAAAAAAATTCTTGGTAGGTAATTACATCAGTGCAGGTGAGGGCTGTGAGAGCGACTGCTGCCAGCCAGGTTTTTCAATAGTTTGTCAAAGACAGGGCTACAAATCAGTTCATAAATCAATAAATATAAAAAGATAATACATTATTATTATCATCAGGGAGGGTTATGCTTTATGCCACTCTTTAACGAACAGGCCATCCTAGTAAAAAATCTGGACAAAACAGTGCTTATGTCTATTACTTTTGTAACAAAATGTCTGATAAAAGTCTACAGGTTTTATATAATTTCCAATGTGTTTATATAATAAAAAATATATAATCACAATAATTGTTATAATTATGTCTACAAAAATAATGATAATTACAATTAAATCAACATTAAATAATAATGATGATAATGACTATTATTCTTATTAAATAAAATACATTTATACAATAATAATAATTAAAATAATAATTAAGAATAATGATTACATTTACATAAAAATTATCAATATGAAGATGATGATGATATTAATAGTAATACTAATAACAAAAGTCCACATCTTCTATGCTAATTTCCTTGGTTTGTTAAAAAATAAAATAACTATAAAATAATAATTTAATCTTTATTAAATAATTATTAAATATCAATGTTCATATATAATAATACAATATTATTATAATTCTTATTAAAATAATAATCATGCTTACATTTAAAATGACTAAACTTAAGATAATAAAAAATTATAGTATAAGTAGTATTGTTAAGTATCTAACAGGTTTACTTGTGGTATTATTATATTTATTTATTTATTTAGTTTGAAATCTCTATTATGGGTTTGAAATGGGCTTTTGTTCTGAATGTTCGGAGTAATCTATCGACAGCATTTAATTACAATTATGTGTGACAACAAACAAAAATATAATCTAGAGTAATGTGTTTAGAAATGGAAGTCTATGTGGAATTATATTGTAGAAGTCTATGTGGAATTATATTGTAGAAGTCTATGTGGAATTATATTGTAGAAGTCTATGTGGAATATTGGGAAGTCTATGTGGAATTATATTGTAAAGTCTATGTGGAATTATATTGTGAAGTCTATGTGAATTATATTGTGGAAGTCTATGTGGAATATTGTGGAAGTCTATGTGGAATTATATTGGGAAGTCTATGTGGAATTATATTGTAGAAGTATATGGAATTATATTGTGGAAGTTATGTGGAATTATATTGTGAAGTCTATGTGGAATTATATTGTAGAAGTCTATGTGGATTATATTGTGGAAGTTCTTTGGGAATTATATTGTGGAAGTCTATGTGGAATTATATTGTGGAAGTCTATGTGGATTATATTGTGGAAGTCTTTGGAATTATATTGTAGAAGTCTATGTGGAATTATATTGTGGAAGTCTATGTGGAATTATATTGTAGAAGTCTATGTGGAATTATATTGTGGAAGTCTATGTGGAATTATATTGTGGAAGTCTATGTGGAATTATATTGTGGAAGTCTATGTGGAATTATATTGTGGAAGTCTATGTGGAATTATATTGTAGAAGTCTATGTGGAATATTGTGGAAGTCTATGTGGAATTATATTGTAGAAGTCTATGTGGAATATTGTGGAAGTCTATGTGGAATTATATTGTAGAAGTCTATGTGGAATATTGTGAGTCTATGTAGAATTATATTGTAGATGTATATGGAAGATATTGTGGAAGTCTATGTGAATTATATTGTAGAAGTCTATGTGGAATATTGTGTGAAGTCTATGTGGAATTATATTGTAGAAGTCTATGTGAAATATTGTGGAAGTCTATGTAGAATTATATTGTAGAAGTCTATGTGGAATATTGTGGAAGTCTATGTGGAATTATATTGTGGAAGTCTATGTGGAATATTGTGGAAGTCTATGTGGGAATTATATTGTAGAAGTCTATGTGGAATATTGTGGAAGTCTATGTGGAATTATATTGTGGAAGTCTATGTGGAATATTGTGGAAGTCTATGTGGAATTATATTGTGGAAGTCTAGTGAATTATATTGTGGAAGTCTATGTGGAATTATATTGTGAAGTCTATGTGGAATTATATTGTAGAAGTCTATGGGAATATTGTGGAAGTCTATGTGGAATTATATTGTGGAAGTCTATGTGGAATATTGTGGAAGTCTATGTGGGAATTATATTGTAGAAGTCTATGTGGAATATTGTGGAAGTCTATGTGGAATATTGTGGAAGTCTATGTGGAATTATATTGTGGAAGTCTATGTGGAATATTGTGGAAGTCTATGTGGGAATTATATTGTAGAAGTCTATGTGGAATATTGTGGAAGTTTATGTGGGAATTATATTGTAGAAGTCTATGTGGAATATTGTGGAAGTTTATGTAGGAATTATATTGTAGAAATCTATGTGGAATATTGTGGAAATCTATGTGGGAATTATATTGGCAACTGGGAGTCTCAAAGAGGCTGGAGCCCCAGGGGGCTCCCAGGACCATAATCCAATCTTAAACAGGATGCAGGCTAGACAAAATGAGTGAGAAAATGAGGGTTTTGAGAGCAGGCATATGTTTCACTGCATGATAAACTTTATTTGTAATGGACGCTAGCTCATCGCAGCAGATGACTGCACTGAATGACAGAACCAACAGCCAAAATGCTTGGTCTCCAGATGCCATCTCATTTTAAACTTTTAGATTTGGTTCACGGCTATCAGCGTGCGTATAGGTACAACAGATCCGTGTTTGTTCTGCTTTTAAACGACGCCAATAAATTCAAAAAGTTGAGAAGCCTCAAAGGTCAAGCCTAAAGAGAGGCTGAGCGCTTTCACAAGAGACCCCACTGCTCATTTTGTCATGCAGCGCTGTTAATCAATATCAGTTTTTCTCTCTCTCTCTCTCTTTTTTTACAGCTGGCAAACAAAGAGGCAGACATCTTATTAAAGAGAGCGATGGGAAGTGGGAGGGAGTGCAATAGAGGAATTTGTTTGCACCATCCAGCGTGTTTCCTGGACCCTATACTTTTTCCTCGCAATCCACCCTGCGGGAAATCAATTTGTGTTTGTCAAATGAGCAATACACTTAAAGCCACTGAAATGCAGCTGTGTACCAGAGAGTCACACCGTGGTATGTGTGTTAAGCACAGTGATTCAGTCTCACAGCACATTTGAGAAAAAAACTAAACGGCAGAAATGCAGCGCTACGAGTGTTTATAAAATTAGTCTGCGGGGACACAAACGACATAAGATGAATGCTGATGGGCTCCATTATTTCAATTTAGTGCACAAAGTTTGAGAGTGACGCCAAAGAAAGTCACAAATAAATCTCTTGAACATTTCAAATGTTTCTTTTAGACTCAAATGAGGTTATATGGTGAGCAATGGAGCAAATTGGGTGCATGGCTTTTCAAATTTGTCTTGTGAGATGACCATATCTCTACCGTCCTCTAGCGATGTTAACAATATATAAATGTGCCAAGATAAAAGATGTTTGGGTCGGTGAGGACGAGGAAGGCCATAAATGTCATGAGACACTTAAACAGTAGGCTGAGTAGTTCCTATGGTGAGCAAATCAGCATGGAGTAAAAGCAGGTTCCTCCGGTAGTCCATTCATACAGGGTCCGCCAGGAATCGGTAGCCAGTGTTTCAGACGGTTTCCTCTTTGCATCTGTTGCTCTTTTCCCTTCTGGCTGTTTTGGTAAATTTGCTGCAGAAATTTGAAGACCTGCCAGACAGAGAATTCATGTTTCTGTTTGAACGTAAGTGCATTTGTGTGCGTGTGTAGGCTACTTGTCAATATTAAAACAGAACAAATTGGAAATTGAGGTAAACATTGGCTCACTGAGGGAACACAAGCAGTGGAAAATAAGTGTTGAAGTTTTAATGAGGCCATTTGAAGCTACTGAATTAATACAAATTATTTTGAAGTTTCTTACAGTGATTTGGAAATAGCCCCTTTTGTGCTTTCCAATATGAAAAATTAAGAAAACATGAGATTGCACTCCATCCAAGAAGGTCTTATTACCTGGAGAAAACTATCCGTTAGCATTCCCATTTATTTTAATGGCAGATGCATAATTCATAATATTTTCCTTTTTCCCCTTGCTTTTGTTCAAAATTGCTACGACTGCAACAGGCGACAGATTCGTTTGAATATGATCTTTTAACTGAATCAGGTTCACAAACTGGTCTCTAACAATTAATTTACAAACCGAACGAAATGATTCAGTCGCGAATTGGACTGAATATGTCCAAGCAGTTTATGCTTAAACTGTCTCTTTCGGAGTAATCTGACAGTCATCTGATAGTAAGATTAGTAGGATAATGTAATCGGTTACTATCGTAACCTCGGTTCCCTGAGATATGGGAATGAGTACTGCGTCGAGTATCAATGCTTTATGGGAAAAACTCTTTTTTCCTCTTCAACTGAAGCCTATTTCAATCATGCAGTTATAACTGCACGTCAATTGTTTCATGTAGGATTAAAAAACGAACCAATGCACGGCGGTGGCGAGCGAGCCAATGGCTATGCAGCCCGCCAAAATGGGAGGGGCATCTGGCTATATAATCAGCTGCTCTGCCACTGCATCTCAGATTTCTTTGAAGGAAGCAACCGAGGCGTGCAGCTCATAGCACGGCCAGGAATGCAGTACTCGTTCCCATATCTCAGGGAACCGAGGTTACGACAGTAACCGAGTACGTTCCATTTCGATATTTCACTCGTACTGCGTCGAGTATGGGAACCAGTCCAATCACGCCGTGCTATGATGCAGAACTCGAAAGTCGAAACCAAGACTCACGTGGGATTAGGCCCAGGGGAGTCAATAGAATACACCAAGCACATGGTGAGCCCTGAGGGTCATCCGTGGCCTGGGTGTCGTCCCGTAAGTGATACCTGGTGTCCATATAGTTATGGACAGACCAAGCAAAAGAGGGGCTTGAACAATGTCGGTCAAGTGAACCCTGAAGATTGTTACTTAAGCAGAAATGACTCTGGCCTGCAGGGCAGGGACATCCAGGTTGTAAAACCTTACAAATGTGGACGGCGAGGACCAGCCAGCCACCTCAGAAATGTCTGAAATGGACACCCCACTGGACCATACCCAGGAAGAGGAGATGCCTCTGGTGGAATGGGCTCTGATGGGCACTGCAACCCCAAGGAGGAGTATGCTAATGTTATAGCATCCACTAACCTGTGTTAAGTGTTTTTTCCTCACAGGTCCCTCGGAGGAAAAAAACGGGAGGGCGCGAGGGGCGGAGTCGCTCTCTGAAAAGAAAGCTATCCGTGAGCACAGAGAGGCAAGACTGAAACTCTCGCAATGAGAGCAGCCAGCCCCGCTGAGTGCAGCGTCTTTGTGGGATTTCCCCAAGCATGACAGACACTCAGCATGAGTGTCATCAGCGTTCAGGGGAGACCTGCATGTCTTAAAATGACGGTGCGGCATTTGCAACAATGCCGTGAATTTGCTCTTTTAGTGAGGCTCGACATCGGATGGCTGCAGGGGATGACCGAGTCTGCAAGCTGGTTGCTAGACCAGCTGCTTGAGGCGCTTCAACGGTGGATCCCGGCGTCAGCGAAGAAGGGTGTTTGTCGCTGAAGAGAAGAAATCTGAGATGCAGTGGCAGAGCAGCTGATTATATAGCCAGACGCCCCTCCCATTTTGGCGGGCTATGGCGGGCTGCATAGCCATTGGCTCGCTCGCCACTGCCGTGCATTGGTTCGTTCTTTAATCTTACAGGAACCAATCGACGTGCAGTTATAACTGTGTGATTGAAATAGGCTTCAGTTGAAGAGGAAAAAAAATAGTTTTTCCCATACAGCGTCGATACTCGATGCAGTATGAGTGAAATATCGAAAGGGAATGCCATTTCATGAGTTTGAAAAATAAACTTAAAAACGAATCATAAAAAAATGCTTTGGACCAACTCTGTTTTCACGGTGTCACACTAGGAAGCCCCGACCATAGCTAAACAAGTCCCACTTCATGTGACTGTGTACAGAGAGAGTTGCGACAATGCAAGTTCGAAATGCTCGATCGCTACGTGATTCACGTAGACCTCAAATAGTTCCGGGCAATTGGAATGCATTCAGTTAGAGAGACAGAACTGCGATTTTTGGTAATTCGTAGACAATAAAATAATATATTTACATTATTTATAAAATATATGTAGTTGTATCAGTGTTGTTTTTAAAAGATAAAATCCGCCAATATTTGAGGATTAATGTGGTCAGCTATCCTTAACTGCATTGGTTGGTTGATTGCGATTTCACTTTTTTAATGTTAGTTAGTGTGTAATGTTGCTGTTTGAGCATGAACAATATCTGCAAGGTTGCAGCGCTGAAAGTTCAATGCAAACGGAGATATCTTCTTTTAAAATTCTGGCAGTTTAATGCCTACAAAAATGGCTCGTAGGGACTACAATGAGTTACTTCCCGGGTCCGTTACATCACGAACCCAGATAAACCCCGCCCCCGGGAACATGCAACGAAGGGAGCGAGGCTCTCTCTCCTCTCTCTCTCTCTCTCATTCAGGGGTGCGTTTAGTAACTAGCTAGTAACGACTGTTTCCCGAACATGTCGTATCTCCGTCATTTGAACCACATTGGTTCAACAACATAGGGCTGCTGTTAATGACGTCACATGCATTTGGGGGAGGAATAACTTCTGCTATTTAACTGATTAGAGATCTCTAAGATACTACTGTATTGAATATGGCAACTACTGACTAATTCACAATTTTTTGTTCCCTATCATTTAGCTTTATTTTATGTTTGATTCATCGCAGGTTCCCTTCAGTATTTATGCACACATGCACACTTTTCAAGAATGGCGCTTACAATGGACGAGCAAAAAGACATTATTAAAATGCATTTATATTTAGACAGAATGTAAATACAGATAGTACTGCATGTTAGCTTGCTTGTTGTGCCCAAGAGCATATTTATTTAAGCCCTTATGTCTTATTAACAAGAAACTAGAGTCGCTGACAGTGAACAGTGTGACGCTGATAGCGAACATTCGTTTGAACTATGTTTTTGGGAAACGGCGAATCGTTGAACTATGCTGGTAACAACGGAATTTGCGACCATAGTTGGCTAACGATGCTTTTGGGAAACGCACCCTAGATCGTCAGATCAACTCCAACAAACTGCTACAATTGTCCGTTCGCAAAACTCTGCCCACCCCTAGTTACTGTTGCCATTATCGACAAACAGTGCAGCTCTCACACTACACACGTTCTCACGCAGTGAAAAATACATTGCAGAGCAAAGAGGATACGCCGACAGAGAAGATAGAGCAGGTTACTTCTGATATGAAACAAGATCTCAGGACCCTCAGCGTTTAAATTGAGTCATTTTGAAAGAAATTCAAATAATAAATACCGTTTTGTGGATCTTCAATGTGTTGTGAAGATCACTTTTGCCTCACAAAGTTGTGGGGAAGTCATGGCCTAATGGTAAGAGAATCGGACTCGTAATCAAAAGGTTGCGAGTTCGAGTCTCAGGCCGGCAGGAATTGAAGGTGGGGGGAGTGAATGCACAGCACACTCTCCACGTTCAATACCACAACTGAGGTGCCTTTGAGCAAGGCACTGAACCCCCAACTGCTCCCAGAGTGCTGCAGCATAAATGGCTGCCCACTGCTCTGGTGTCTTCTTCAAGGTGTGTGTATGCATTTTGGATGGGTTAAATGCAGAGTACAAATTCTGAGTATGGGTATCTGAGTATCTGAGTATCACCATACTTGGCTTATGTCACGTTACCTTCACTTTCAATTGCCTCAGTTCAAACACGTCTATTCATATTTACTTAAAGCACAAAATTAACATGAATAAACATCAGAAAGTGTTTTATTTCAACCACGGAACACACCATTTTTCAAGTGTAAGTCCATCAAAGTTAATCTACTTTTCTGTCTGATTTGAGGTGAAGGCTAGGAATACAGCTGCAGCTACTGGGCATGCACATTTACATATTCTCCGAGCCAAAAATATAACGTGAAACCTATAAAAAATGGTTTTAAAAAGGTACATGGCGCCATAGTTTCATCACTTTACAGTGTCGCAGTGATCGTCTTCTTGCAGTAAAGGACCCATCGTAGTTTGATGAGAGGGAAGATGACATGAAGCGTCGTGGTTAACCTTCTATTCTAACATGACAGTGCCTCTGTGTATAAGGCAAGGATCAAAGAGAAATGATGATTCAGTCAGTGTGGATGAACTTGACTGGTCTGCAGAAAGCCATGTCCTGTCAGATCAGCAGTCTTCCCCATGAGCCCCTACCAAGTATTGAGTACATATTCAGTAAATTAACATACTTTCCAGAAGGCCAACAATTCACTAAAATAAAATTTAAAATTTTTTTTTTTTTATTGGTCTTATGAAGTATTCTAATTGGTTGAGATAGTGAATTGGTAGGTTTTTGTTAAATGTGAAGCCAAAATCATCACAATTAAAAGAACCAAAGACTTAAACTACTTCAGTCTGTGTGCATTGAATTTATTATACACACAAGTTTCACAATTTGAGCTGAATTACTGAAATAAATTAACTTTTCTACGACATTCTAATTTATTGAGATACACCTATAATACATTTTTGGAAATTTAGTCTAGCATAATTCTGAAATGAAAACAGCTCGCCTATTTTAAACTTTTCATCCTCACTTAGGTCCATCAGCATCCTTTGCAATAAATCCAAGTCTATTAAATAACTCCCCGCAGCAATAATCACGTTTAAAAGCCTTAATAACACAACTATAGATGAAACTGCATGAAGAGTAGAGTAAATCTAACATCCCATAACATCCCGTAAATCTACTAATTAAATGAGGAACAATCTAATAATTATCAGTTTTAATTTGATTAGCTGTGCTGATAATATAAAATTTTATTCTATACATTTCTTACCTTTTAAAAGTTATCACAGCGGTCTTTCGGGAACTATTGAGCGGCTCCACGATCTGCCATTGCTGTTAAAATCTGGTCCATTGGAATCAAAGGAGTTGTCGCAACTCTCCCTCTCTATGGCTCTGACTGTGTATATTAATCATCAAATCTGATTGGCTGTTACTGTTTTATCTCAGGGAACAGTTTTATTAAAACTTCAGACAGACAAATTACTTGACGCTGGACGTTTGACATGGTAAGCTCTGTCAACAGCATTTACTAGTGTATGACAAGAAATACAGTGCCTTGCGAATGCATTTATACCGCTTCATTTTTTCACATATTGTTATGAGCTGCCTTATGTTAAACTGCTCTACCCCCCCCCCCCCCCCCCCCCCCTCCACATCAATCAATCCCACCCCATACAACATATTGACAATGCAAAAGCAGAATAGTCACAACTTGGTAAATTTATTACAAATAAAAACCTCAAATAAAACATAGCATAAGTATTCATAACTAAATATTTAGCTGAAGTACCGTTACAGCCTCAAGTCTTTATTGTTTGATGCGACAAGCTTTGCTCATCAACATTTGGTAATTATCTGCCATTTATCTCCTCACCTCTTCATCTCTCAAGCTCTGTCAGGTAGGATGGGGGTAGATGACCATTTTCAGGTTTCTCCAGAAAAAATATTTGATTGGGTTCAAG
>CM049815.1:597568-717382 GCA_027422405.1 Ptychobarbus kaznakovi
TACGACAGGCGTAACCGTAGCAAAAGTTATGCATTTTAAAACAAAAACGCAATACTGTAAATGTAGCCAAAGTGTGTTAAAGTTTCTCAGGGTATTCAAATTTTAGCTAAGCAAAATGCTAACATCAAATTATACTAGAAAGAATATTTTAATTTGGACAAAAACACAGCACAAACAACGTACGGAAGTTATAATTTGGGTGTAAATGTTTCCTAACAATAATTCTGTACACAGCAAACAGAAAAGATAATTAATTTCTTCCAGTGAAAAATATTACCAGCATTTGTTTTTTTGTTTTTTTTAAGAGTTTGCGATTTCTGCCATCATGAGCAACAGCGACTACTAATGCAAAGGTGCAAAGGAGCAGTGGTGTAATTTGACAGCAACCCCTGGTGTGAAGGCAATAAAGATTACGTGAGCCACCTTTTGATGAAAATGCATACTACAACTGAATTAGCAATAAACAATACATGGTGACCCTTTCAGTGCAAACACATCTGATGACATTTAATGACTGCTGAGTGCAATACTTGGCAAAAACTTTGTAGACAAAGGGAACATAAGACCGATGACATGGGTGATTTATCTGTTAAGCGAAATAACATCAACCCATAAATATGCATGCACATATGAATACTGTACATACCAGTGAGTCTCTGAATGCACCACGCCTCAGCTGTCGCTCCAGTGCTGCAGCCTGATTTCTCACCTCTAATTCATACACTCTACGGCTTCCCTACACATAAACACACAACATATCAGCTCATACTCATATACACACACACATCTCAAAACACACCACACTCACTTCAATGTATTCCTCATCTAGCTTCACATTCTTGTCCATGGCCTGCAGAACCTCCACATGGAACCAGCAGAACTAAAACAAGACCAGCAATGAATCCAGTTTACTTTAAAAAAAAAAAACATTTACTTACCAAAAACACTATTTACCACACCCTCCACTTCAGCCGTCAGCTTCCGCTGGGTCTCTGATATCTGAATCAACACGTCACCTGGGAGACCAACAAATACATTCATTTAATAATTGATCATGAATGCATATTTAATGAGTAGGCTACAGAAATGGAAGAGTGGGTTTTTGTAAACAGTGTTAATAGCATGGGGATCGATCACCGGCTTTTGTGATTGTTTAGTCGGTTGTGTCATTTAATGCAGTCGAACCGTAACAAACTTAGAGACCAGAAATAAGCAACTGAATTTGTTGATCATCAAGCATTAAAGGGATAGTTCACCAAAAAATGTAAAGTCTGTTATCACTTGCTCAGGTTCTTGTGGTTTCAAACTGTGAAACACAAAATAAGATATTTTGAAGAATGTTTTAATTGTTTTTGTCCATAATGAATATCAATGGGGTCCAAAACAATATTTCTGGACCCCATTGACTTTCAATGTATGGACAAAAATAACAAAACTGAACTATTTCTCAAAAATATCTTCTTTTGTGTTCCTCAAAATAAAGAAAATCATACAGGTGTGGAACAACATGGGGGTGAGAAAATTATGACAGAAGTTTCATTATTAATAACTTTATTAAATTAATATATTAAATATTACAGTGATTCATTTGAACTGGTAATGATTCTTGTAAATTAATTAACTAATCATTCTTATAATTACGAATATTTGTAAATTATAGTTAGGACTTATTATAATTAAAATATCTATAATTAATTATTCCTAATTATATTAATTCTAGAACGTTTTGGAAGTTTTAAAAAGAAAAGTCCCAGCTTTCCTCTTGTAGCTTGTTCAAAAAACATGGGTGCTTTTTAACGAATTTTTAAAGGGTAAAATAATGAGACCATGCATCAATAATTTAAGTCTCAATGCTACATGGACATCTGATCTCTAACAACACGGCACGCACGCCGCACACACACACACACACACACACACACACACAACACACGCACATCTCTTCCCATCACATGCAGGTTTATATGCTTGTAATTTTAAAGAGATAAAGACCCTTATTTAATTCATGCTGTTCCATCTTTAAGCCTCTAAAACTTTTGTTCTGCTGTTCATCACTGTCACAGCGCTCTGCTTTTATGACTGGAAGAAAAACTCATTACATGGGCAGTGAGCCGAGGACTTCGCTGAGCCAAATCTTGTGTTTTATGACAGAGGAGAGGAAGCATCGGCCACTGGACACCGTTTTCTGAAACATCGATTGTCTGAAGTACAAACAAGCTCTGATACAGCCAGAAAGTACAAATAAAAACTTGGTGGACATCTTGCTGCACAATCTGCCCAAATGGCATTGGTTTAGAGACGCAAAAACACACACATTTTGAGTCTTACCAAGTGATCTGGATGATAATGTGTTGAGAGCTTGCTCGCCCATCTTAGCAAGAGTGCTGAAGTAGGAATCGCTTGTCAGAGCCAAAGCTTTGATACACACACACACAGACACACACACACATGAACATCATACATTTAGGCATTTTTCAATATTTTTTACTCATGATAATAGCAGCTAAATCCAGCCTTGGGTGGTTTGCTGGTTTTCCAAGCTGGTGTTTAGCTGGTCTTTAATCTGACTAGCTGACAAGTGCTCTCTAAAACCATCAAAACAAACCAGAATATGGCAATCCATGCAGGGAGACCAGATGACCATCATAGGCTGGCTTAAGCAAGGCTTTTTTTTCCAGCAGGGTTGACATTTATTATGTCTTTTGAAGTTAAAAACAAACAAACGAAAATAATAATAAAACACACATAAACAATTTGAACAAAAAGAACTAAACAAAACAACTTAGACAAAAATGTTTAACAAAACAAAGAATATAATGAAGACCAAAACAAAACAATAAAAATTTTTTAACAAAACTAACTTTTAGCAAAAAAAGAAACGAACACAAAAACTAAATATATTTTCACAACCAAAAATCCACAAATTTAACAAAAATTAACAAAAAATAACATTTTTTTTTATTTTTTTAAACAAAAATGTAACATAAAAGCAAATAAATTTTAACAAAACAAAATTAAAAACTAAACTAAAAACTTCAATACATTTACTACAAACCAAACAAATAACAAGTAATAAAATAATTATAATACAAATAAAAAACAATGAAGGACAAAAAGATGAAAAATGAATAAAATGGAAAGTAACATAAAAAACACATTTTAACTAAACAAAAGGAAGAACAAAATGCAAAACAATACTTCAATGTTTAATACAAAACAAAAAATATTTTAAGCAAAACAAAAAGAACAATTAATAACAAAACAAAAATAAACCAAAACAAATCAAAGAATAAAAAACTTCAATTTAATAAAAAAAAAGTTCAATACACTTTTAGCAGTCTTTGTGTTTGAAAACAAACACAAACTTTATCCTCACCTTGAAAGGCCTTGATGTAGCTGTTTCCTAAAGTAACCAGCTTTTGCAAGCCAGGATTAAACTGATCCACGAGGTTCTGAATAACCCAAAACAACACCATCATACTGTCAATGTCAATGCAGGGGCATCAGAAACACAAGTTAGTGATACAGTAAATGTACAGTTAGCTAATTATCTCAAAATAAATGGAAATATAGTGTTCAAGATAACAAATAAAGGGGTTTATTTTGAAATAATGATTGGCTGTCTGAAAAATTAAAATTGACTCAAATCTATTTGACTATGTTCAAAGAGACTGCAGAACAATACAAAGGACGTAATACCACCACATATATGTTTGAAATCAATTGCATGGGACAACAATCAATAATACAGTTTAATGTTTTTTAAATATAAATATTTGACCGCAGAACATCGCAAGTGACCAATGAGAATACAGTATTCCAGAGAGCCTTGTAATAACATGAATAATTAATGAGCATTCTCGTTTGATCTCAGCTTAAATGAGAGTATCAGAAGACTCACATTATAAACACTCAAAGTTGATCTATGTAGAAGGTCACTGTTCGCACCAGACATCCTGTTTCTGTCAGAAAGTACACACTTAATGCTACATAAACCAACAATGATCACATAAAATCAACTTCAGAGAACATTATCAAAACGTTTACAGAAAAACACTGAAGAGACTGCTTTACTTACCTGTGATAGTGAAAGTTTGCACGCTGTAGCTATTCTGTATGTGCTGACAAAATGTCTATAGTGTTTTTTCAGGTCTCTGTTAATGCCTATTATAGGGCGAGAAAGGGTGAGTAAAAGAGAGAGAGAGAGAGAGAGAGAGAGAGAGAGAGAGAGAGAGAGAGAGAGAGAGAGAGAGAGAGAGAGAGAGAGAGAGAGAGAGAGAGAGGAGTCCACATCTGATACGGCCTGGCGTTTTGAATTATTTACCTGTCCCATGATAGAACATGGAGAAGGGCGGTCGTCTGACAGGCGGGCAGGAGATACACAGAGAACAGTTGTAGAAGTGACGCTTCAGCTGCTTACAGCTATGAGACACTTAACTACAATCACACAACCACGGAAAACAACTAATTACTGATCATTATCATGCAACACTGTAACTAAAAAGTTATTGTATAAAAAAATAAATAAATGTATGAAGTACAACATCTAAGGTACTTATTTGTAAAGAAGTGCTGAGTGTTTAACTTTCTTTGCTGTAAAATTATATTTACAGTAAAAAAATAAACAAATGAAAACCATCTCATACATTTTTAACCATTAAGTCTCTAAGACACTTCTAGTTGTACAGTAGAGCTTAAGAAATAATAGAATATGAAATAATAACAATACTAAATAAACTTGAATAATACTAAATAACAGGGCTGTCAAATGATTAATCGCGATTAATTGCATCCAAAATAAAAAAAATTTGTTTACATAATGTATCTGTGTGTACTGTGTATATGTATTATGTATATATAAATACAAACACATACAGTATATATATTGAAAATATTTAAATGTATATACATTTATAATCTTATATTTTAAATGATATACAGATATATGAAATATATAAACATATTTTTCTTAAATAAATAGATGCATGTGTAATATTTATATATACATAATACATATATTATGTAAACAAAAATGTTTGTTTTGGATGCGATTAATCGCAATTAATCGCTTGACAGCACTAAATAATACATTGAATAATTATTTATTTTTTATTTTTTGCTGATTAGATTACCATAAACCCCGCTTATTACAATATACTAGGGGTTGCACAGACTAATCGACTTCAGTGCTCTGCCATGTTGCTTTAAGCTTGAAGTCGACTAGTCGCTGCTCCTATAGAGGGCGCAATAGAATAATAAATCCACATTTATGCTCCGTTTCCAAACAGTTAAAATTACAAACTAATTCATACTCTGAATGCGCTCCACAAGACATGTGTGATTATATCGAATTTGAATGGCAGAATGCACGTTTTAAACAGATTACTGTACAGGTAAGTTAATCACGTTCTAATCTAATGCGCTGCTGCACTGTAATGTACACACATTGGCCACAGACAGTAGCACGTACAATACATCATGCGCAGATCGCTGCACAGAATCATTCAGCGCGAAAATGTATTGTCAACAATGTTCTGTGATTTCTCGGTAAAATAGCTTAGAAACTGAAAAGTTCAAGCATATATTTTTCTTAATAACTAAAACCCACAGCTTCACTACTAGTAGAGAGACGCTGCCAGGTAGAATTAATTCACACACGCAACCGCTCTCACTAATGCATGCATTCATATGAATGTAAACTTTACTGTACTACTTATCTGTATCTGATTTAGAACGAGCAGGAATCTGTGAGAAATATGACGACCCAAAGACTAAAGAACTGATAAAAATAAGCTGTTATAGGTGCAATAGTCATGTGGGCAGCGCTGTGTCATATTTCATAGCTGTGCACAAGGTGTTTGTCACAGCTTCAGACTTATTTGTTCATTAATGACTTCATCAGCGACTAGTCGACTTCGACTTGACTTTCATCACATTGAAGTCGACTTTAAAAATCAGAAGTCGTTCAACCCCTACAATATACACAGTGAAAAAGAAAGATAATATATAAACACTTTTTGACTCTGAAATTGCTAGAAAGCTTCACAATTAAGTACAAAGAAACAGCAAGCAACCCATTGAACTAAACATGACATTTTTAAGTAAGAGCGAAATAGTATTTTCTTGTAAAACATACTCTAATAATGTTTAATTTACAACTTCAAAATAATACAACACAAATGCTTTATACATTGTAGGATATGCTGATAGCGTTTATATTAGGTTACATTAGTATTTATTAGTAAAATGTACTAAAATATTAGTAAAATCACATTTTATACAAAAGGTTATTTCAGATATAGAAAATACCAGACCTAATACCAGTTTGAATAATTATCTGTGCTTTTTTTTCAAGCTTATATCAAGGTTTCAAATCAGTGCCACAGCAGCAGGTTATACGTATGAAGTGAATAAATGCTTTGTCTCTGAACAACAAATCTGTAGGTCCAGTGTTTGTGTTTAGTAAGTCTTGCATCACAAAGTTCTTTTTTTAATAAAAATTACTTTTAATTTGTTACCAATAAACCAAACAAAAATACAACAAGGCTAATGAGAAATACAAGAGGTTTTCAAGTTATACTTGACGCATATTTGTTGTTAAAAACGTCAGTATATTATACATTATCTTAGTTCATAATTTCTATACTTCACAGACAGAGAATTTACCAGTTGCAGCTTAAAAAATGTTTAAGTATGCAAGGCTACATGTGACAGATTGCACTAAAAAAATAGGATTTTCTTTAAAATCGCAAATAACATATGAGAGACAGCACACAGAAATGCTATGAAGATTCAAGTGTATGGATAAATGCATAACAAATAGTAAATGCAAGTACTCAGTATTCAATCACAGTGGCTATACTTTGACCCATGACTCTCACAAGAAAATTGTGAAAAAGTGTTAATTTCTCTATAAATGTCACACATGATAAAATGAACAAAATGAATTTATGTATTGATAAATAATGAGTAAAAACATTGCTTCAAATGAAGCACTGACTCACTTCCATGCAAATGTCAAACATAGAACATGTTAACTGAACAATTTAGCATACATCAAATGTAAAGCAATATAAAAATATCTCACAGTTCAGATGTTGGATTGGGTAGTGGCCGTTCCTATAAAATGACACTCTGAATCCTTCATGTTGTTATACTGTATTAACCTTGGTCCAATTTAGTCTTTATGACATATGGGGAAAGCAAGTTATAATTAAATAAATTTGTTTTAAATAAATATTCTGCCTTTAAATAAATTGAACGTGTCAGAATAACAAACACGCTAATGTAAACGGATACATTATTTGTATAAGATAAATCATTTATGCATATTAAGCCACCAAAACCCTGTTCATCAGCCTCAGTCTAGAAGCTGCTGGCAGAGGGTCTGCATGACATCTCTGAGCTCGTACAGGTACATCTGAGTCTCCCACAGCATGTCAACTAACACAGCGTCACTGAACTCATCCAGCATCACCTCCTGAGATAGCTGAGGACTCAACCTGAAGCAGAAACGACATCAAATGTGAGAAGAAAGGGAGGAAGTGGAAGGAATGAAATGCAAAAAAAGGTAGAAATGAAATTGAATAATATGTAGAAATGATAAGAAACAAAATTATAAAGAGGAAATAAATAAAAAGGAAAAAAACAAAAGGTAGGGATAGATGGGAAGAAATTAATGGAAGCATACAATTAAGTGAAATCAAATGTAGGAATGAAGGTAGGAAAATAAATGATAGAAGAAGGGAAGAAATGAATGGTAAAATAAAAAGTGAAAGGAAGGAATTAAAAATGTAATTAAATGATAAAAGTGAGACATGATAAATTAAAATAGGGAAGGAAAGAAGGACATAAATTACAGAACAATGGAATATTAAATGAGAAGGGAGGAAAGAAGGTATGAAGAAAGGAATGGAGAAAATTTTAATTAAAAAGAAGGAAATGATAGAAGGGGAAGAAATGAAGTGAAATGAAGGAATAAATGAAAGGAAGTAGGGCTGCCACTAACGACTAATTTTATTTCGATTAATCGATTAATCAATTTTATTAAACTATATTATTAAACCAAATGAAATCCACATTTCTATGAAATCCCTTTTTAAAGCAAAAGTAAAGTGCAACATGGACACTTGCTTATTGCACTCTATCTCATAGTCCAAATCACTGAAATCAAAGTTCAGTATTATAGTGTAAGAAGGACAACATATCCACGTGTTCTAGTCTAATAATACAATTATAATCAAAAAACACTTTTTAAAGGAGTATTTAGCAGAAATAGTATTTACCAGAATTTATTTAGGTGAAAAATGTCAATGTGCAGTATTTCATATATATATTATAATTTAAACACTTTTTTAAAATATATTTAAAATATGCTTTTGATTATGACAATTTAATGGAACCATTAAAATGGAATCCAGAAAATAATGGAAAACATAATTTAGTAAAGATAAAACTGTAAAACTAAATTATTTAGACAGTTTTTTTATTAATACAATTTAAATTAACCATTAAAACAGATTTAAAAAAAATAATGAATTTGGAAATAAAACTGATTTCATGGGTCCCTATAATTATAATTATTTGTTTGGTGGTAATAAAAATAGATAAGTGAACAACAACTTTTAAAATAACTTAAAATACATATATAATAGCAATGACGCAATAATAATTAGTTCAAATAAAGTATCAAAAGCAAGAAATCATATGGATTTATTGAACAAAACTTAAAATACATAATGCATAATAAATAATAGAGCTAATGTTCATTACGCATGACAACAAAGGCCTGCAGGGGGTGCTGGCCGCCTGATCATTATTTCTACACATTACTGTGCGATCTAATCCTTGTTTAATATTGACCAAGCACCATTTAATTCAAATGACCACTTAATATTTCATATTTGGCCATTTCTTTAGGACAGAAATGCTATAGCCACTGTAATTAGATGAATATGTGGACATCAAAACGTGCAAACTCAGACTGAGTGTTTGAGCTTTTATTTTGAAATCGCGATGTATCTCCTGTGTTTGCTTGGGTTTATAAATTATCTACCTTACACATCTGATGAAATGGCACACGTTGCGTTGCCAGATGAACGTTATATTAAACCCAAACTCACAACAACACGCAGGTTGGAAGCGAAAGGAAGGACAAGAAATGAAAGGTAAGCGAAAAACAAGGAAGGATGGAAAGAGGAAAGAAAAATGAATGAAGAACAGATGGAAGGAGGGATGAAAGGAAGGAAGAAAGAATCGGAAATAAGGGTAGGTATGATAAGAAGATAGAAAATGAAATAGAATGAAGGGTGGAAGGAAATAAAATTACAGAACAAGGGAAAATGAAATGTGAAGGAATGAATGATGGAAGGAAAGAAGGTAAGAAGAAAGGAATGAAAAAACTAAATAAATGAAAAAGGAAGGACATGATAAAAAGAGGTAAGAAATGAGGTGAAATCACGGAATAAAAATATGAAGATAAAAAAATGAAATGAAAGGAATAAAGAAAACAAATAAAGGGGAGGAAGAAAGGAAATTATAGAAAGAAGGAAGGAATGGATGAAAAAAATGAAAATGAAAAGAAACTAATTGAAATGAAAAGAGTGGTGGGACAGTGGAGGTTGAGAGTCAGAAAAAAATGATAGGACATGACAATGCAGAAAAGAAGAGAGTAAAAAGACATGAAAGGACAGACAAAAGAGAGAGCATATCAATATTACCTCACAGAACAGAAAGATTGAAGATATTTGCATAAGCCGTAACATAACCATTCAAATGAGGCTATGAATGAGTCATTTACTCACAACTGACCTGTGAAAATACATAAAAAACAAAAATAATTGGTTTAATAAAAAATAACACCAGCATGACTTCCAACTATCACTAAATAGTGCCTACAACATGTACCTAAAGCAATGCTACTTCTAAACAGGTGACGGAAGAATTTAAACTTGTATATGTAAACTCACACAGTCTACAAGCATCTTGCCCAGTTCTCTGACACCAACAAAGGTCTTGGCCAGATCCAGTGGATTTGAAGGCCTGAAAACGTCCACCGAGTTCACCGCCACCTGAGGAGGTTTACCGGTGCCCAATGAGATGACCACACCTAACCTGCACACCTCTGATTCACGGCCCTGATGGAGAGAAAAAAAGATGGACGCTCAACTGGAATACATTTACGCAATTTCAACAATGTCCAGAGGACTCTAGTCAGGGTTGATATTGTGTTTCTTTTGAAGCAGAAAAGTAGTAGTCTGTTTAATAGACTGTAGTGTTAATAATTTATCTTTTAATGAATGAAAATTAAACAAATCTTATTTTTTTGGAAAATAAAGGGGATTTAATATTACAATTAAAACTTTGAAGACATATTGTATAATTATTTATAAGGTTTTAATAGTTTTAGTAGTAGTAGTAGCCAGTGTTGGGAAGGTTACTTTGGAAATGTAATAGGTTACAGATTACAAGTTACCCTACTTAAAATGTAATAAGTAGTGTAACTTTTCAATTACTATATAAAAGTAAAGTAACTGATTACATTTGATTACTTTTTGATTACTTTTCTAAATTTCTAATGTTTTCAACTGTCAATCATTTTTAAACATGTAAACCAGGCAGGGTTAACCTTACAGTAGTGCTCAACACCAGTGGTGGACGAAGTACACAAATCAAGTACTTGAGTAAAAGTACAGATACGTATAATAAAATATTACTCCAGTAAAAGTGAAAGTACTGCTTTTTCAATTTTACTCGAGTGAAAGTACAAAAGTACTAGATTTTTTATGTACTTAAGTAAAAAAGTACTGATAGATAGATTTATTTTCCAATTTTATATAGACTACTTTATTTAATTTTATATTAGCACATATTTTTATAATCCTACTGCCCAAAATACCTGGGATTTTCCCAAAATAACCACTATATGGAGTCAAGATATATATTTTGTTGTTGATATGGACTACGTTGATGAGAGTGATGTAGTAATGTTCACTGTGAAGCTTACACTGCGATGTACATGAGAGAAAACAGATTTGACCATCTAATTTTCACCAGTAAGAATAAAGTGTTTTAAAGCTTGTTGTTTTGCAGAACGTCAGTTATATATGAAATGAGAATTAGGCCTGAAGTTAGGAAGAACATTTTAAGGAAAATATAATTATATTTTCATAATGATTTTTTTCTTGTCAAACCTTGTCTGTGATGTAAAAACACCCCTGGCCAAATGCCCCCAGAGGGCATCACTTCCCACTTTGATAATTACTGTAGTTACCATATTCTGAACATCACATCCTTTCTTTTTACCTCAGATGTAATCTATCTAGGTGGTTGAATAAAAATATTTGGACTTTATATCTAAAAATTTCCTCAACTTAGCACCAGCAAGCTTGTTAGCTAGACAGTTGGTATCAGGTAACAATATTTACTTATTTTCAGTATGGTTATGAATAAACATTCATATCTGTCTACTCGGCTAGTTGATCTAAACAATATAAAAAATTATACTGTTGATAAACAATATAAAAATAGACATCACATAGGGCTAAATGCGTAGCATTTTAATAAAACTGCTAACGTTACAGCAGTGGGGAATATGAACGTGCATGAGTTATTTTATTTAATCTGTGTTATTTTAATGTTTCGTTTTTTGACCTAAAACATAGAGACACTGCCATTGATCTGTCTGCATTCAAGCATTTCAGTGGGCTTAAATAGATCACCCTTTACAGCAGATTTAGTTCACAAACAACTGACAGTTTTGAGCTAAATGTGATTTTCAGTTACAATAATGAATCCTAAAATTGGACATTAGTAACTTACTTTTCGCAGCATCAGTCGCGCGCGCTCACAAGATCTCCCGGTTCTTTACTTGTGAGTTCAGTTCACTGGAGACTCGCTCTAAACGGTTCATTTGAATCAGTGAGTTTTCGACTCGAGAACAGCTGCAATCGGATCTTTCCAATTCGTGAATGAATCGTTTGTTGCGATCTGCGAACCGATTGAACAGGTTCATTGAAAAGAATCAGTTTGTTCATGAATAAACCACGGCTTCTGCGTCTCGGAGCACGTGATGTATTATAAGGAGTAACGATATGTTTTATGAAATGTAGTGAAGTAAAAAGTACGATCTTATGCTTTGGAATGTAGTGAAGTAAAAGTAAAAGTTACTCAAAATAAAACTACTCCAGTAAAGTACAGATACTTGAAAAATGTACTTAAGTACAGTAACGAATTACTTTTACTTCGTTACTGACCACCACTGCTCAACACTGACTACTGTCAGACTTTCCAAATCCTTCATCACTTGAATTAAGATGATAATATTATAATTTTAAAGGAGACAGTGGATGCAAAATATCTTCATTTGCATATAAATATGTCTTTGCAGTGTGGACACAATCACCCTACAATGGTAAAAATGAACTCCTTTTTCAATCCCCCCAAAAGCCTAAACAGTCTCAATTATCAAGCCATTTTGATTTTGTAGTGAATAACCAGCGCTCTCTCCGTCCTCAATACCACGACTTAAGTGAGACCCTTGTGCAAGGCACCGAATCCCCAACTGCTCCCCGGGCGCCGCAGCATAAAAGGCTGCCCACTGCTCCGGGTGTGTGTTCACGGTGTGTGTTTGTGCACTTGGATGGGTTAAATGCAGAGCACAAATTCTGAGTATGGGTCACCATACTTGGCCACACATCACTTCACTTTCACTAAATTAGTTTATTTCTGGCTGTAAATCATTTTACTCCAGACTGCTTTCTGAATGAGGGACAATTCAAGGCAAGTTTTGTTAAAAAGTTCAAACTAAAGGATGGATCAGCAACCATTGTTCGTGATCCAGCTACACATCCAGAAGAAGTAAGTTTGACACTTTATATTTTTTTATGATTATCTGCAAATCGCCTTTGCTCTTCCACAGAAGAGAGGGGCGGATGAGCAGAGCTCATTAACATGTAAAGAGATATGCACCGAAACGAGTCGCTGTGTTCTTTTACACGCCCACCGAGACCATTTCAAGATTACCCTAAAGAATCATACCAACTTGTGGAAAATGGGCATCTGATGTCCTCTTTGAAGCACAGCCACCTCAAAATCAGACTTACTTCAAAATCATTATGAGGTTAAATACAGATTTAAAATCATAACAAGAAATATTTTAATAGCTATGATACTGATTTTGAAATCAAATCTTTGCATAGCTATGACAGGAAACACTGGAATCTAATGATGCCTTAGAAAAAACTGTTTATCTTAAAAAAAACATATACATAAACCCATATAGGAAATTTAAGACTTATTGGATAAGCATGTTATAGACTTCTGAAACATTGGTATTTCATATTTTAGAGCAGTCACTGCAATTTATGAAATAAATAAATTAAATCTGTATGTGGGAGTGTGTGTGAAAAAATCAGATGTAACCCTCTTTGTAATCCTTAACATTTTAATAAGTAACTGTAATTTAATTACACATATTTTCTTAGTAACTGTAACTAATTACAATTACTTTAATTTTGTAATTAAATTACGTAATTCCGTTACATGTAACTAGTTACTCCCCAACACTGGTAGTAGCCTAGCCTATTACGTAGTTTCTAACCAACAATAGTTATATATTTCTGCCCAATGTCTTCAAATGAAACCAAACTTTTATTTTGACGGGTTGCCGTGAATACCTTTACATTTCTGGGTGTATATGATATGAGATGATCTGATGAGGATAGTTTTACTCAAATGAATCGGTCAAATGCCGATGAAGTGACTCTCAGAGCAGTTCTGGAGATGTTGTTAATGTATTTATGTCCTCATTATTGAGGCGGCAGACGTTATTATCACCGCAAGCATTCACGCGCGTGTTCAACAACAACAATAAAGCATGTAACCTCATATAATTATATAGCAATAGCCTAGTAATGATGATAGGCCTACTACTACTCATAATAATAATAATAATAATAATGTCTGCAAGCTCACATTAGAAGTCTGGTGCTACTGTCAATTATAACAATAGCCTAGTAATGATAATAGGCCTACCTACACTACTGATGATAATAATAATAATAATAATAATAATAATGTGGCCTAAAAATAGTAGCCTAGGGCTATCTATCTCTATCTATCTATCTATCTATCTATCTATCTATCTATCTATCTATCTATCTATCTATCCTATCTATCTATATATGCAAGGTGGTGTGGTGTGGTGTGGGGGGGGGGCGTGTCGTGTGTGTAGGGGGGGGCAACTGCAATGAACCAGCTTTGGGGGGGCCCAGCTTGCAAAAGGTTGAGAACCCCTGGTCTATGCACATGTGTGTGTATGTATATGTCTCACTGTATTCCTGTTACCTAGTACGTTCGGTTTTTGCGATCGGGACACCAGCACCGTGTTGCTGTTTAGGGTGTCCCGTTTTTGTATATTGTTTTGTTTTTCGCCTGTTGGCCTTTTTGTTATATTAAAAGACGTGCTTACCTGCATTTGGACCCAGACCTCTGTTCTTCCTCTGTGCCTTCTCTCACCGTTTCGTGACCGAGTTCCTGCTGAACATTCGTAAAATAATGAATTAGCTGTTACAGTTTTTTTTTTGTAGTTCTATAAAATTCGCTGCCAAAGTGGATTAAAACACTGCAGAAAGACGTTCTCTCGTGACTTCTAAAGTGTGAAAAACCTGTTGCACACTATTTGTAAAGCACAACACTAACCATGATTTTACTATAATTACTGTGTTTAGTGTGTACTCTTTGTAGTTAAAGCACATTGACACAACATTTACCATGTTTTTACCACAGTAACGTAGTTTTAATGTGGTATTTGTAGTTAATCACATAACTTGCCATGTCTTTAATACTTTTATTATGTAAAAAAAAATGTAATTCAATATTTTTTTGTCTTGCAGTTTCTTCAGATCACATACATCTCCATCTCATACAACAACCTTTGGTGTCCAACAGCTGTTTATCAACATCTATCTCTCTCTCTCTCTCTCTGTGTCAGCTTTTCCTTTCCTATTTTTCTGAACTGTTATTCATAATTAATTGACACATATTTGCTCTCTTTCTTCCTCTCTCTTGTTCATCATGGTATATTTTCAAAACTCAGAATCAAATTTTTATCAGTTATGTAAAAAAGCTGCTAATATTAACAGGTAACTTGTACTCTCAATGCTGAACTTGAAGAAGCTGCCAGGCAGGCTAAAGTCCTTCAAAGGTTCAACATTTAACATTTTCTGTTTTCTTTGTTTCAGCTAAAAAGGAAGACCAAAGGAAGGCCTGTCAAACTCTTGTCTTGTTTGTGGAGAGGGATGAATTTGGCCATCGTGTGTGTTCATGGAGAAGACCAAAGCTGCAAAGGCAAACATTTCCAATGGTACGTCTGTGTTGGTCCTAACCCTTTGACTGAACTTTACGGCAGTTACATTTTGCACAGCATACGGTGTTTCCTAAACTTTGGTTTACATATCCCACGGCCCCGTCAGGAAGAACCTCCAGCAAAGTGTTACGCAGAAGTAATAATTCATAGAATTTCAGCAAATTCATATGATATTGTACAAGCGTACTCTTAACATGTCGTGATTAAAATAACACAATAAACATTAACGCACAAATGTATTAGCAGACAGATCCAGCAACAGATGAGGGAAATGTGACCAAAATCGGAACTATACATTCAGCACAAATTGTAATGTTAAGCAGTGTATGCTAGTTGTATTTATTATGCTACATTCTAACAAAAGTCCATAAATAAGACACATACTGTTTTATGAAGCAATTTTCTAAATGTAATTTTACAAGTGCTTTACCTGTGTAATTACACATTGCATTGTTTTAGAGTCACTGGAAATGTCTGTAAACTTAACAGACAATGTCTTCGCAGAGAATAACCAGTACCTTTTTGATTTTTTTTCTACATATTGTTTTCTTACCTTCATAAATGATCAACAGCTATATATAAAAACTAATAACAAGATACGGTGGCCGAGAGAGCTCAACGCGCTGCAAATAGAAAAAGCACCAGCAAATCAAGAAAACATCTGCATCAGGTGACAGCAGGTGGTGCAAATGCTCACAACACAAACAAATAGAGAATTTTATTTGCAGTGCGTTTCTTTATTTGGTTGTGTTGTGAGCATTTTCAGCACGTGTGTTGTCAAATTGATAAAGTTGTTTTCTTAATTTGCAGGTGTTCTTTCTATTTGCAGTGCGTTGAGCTCTCTCGGCCACCGTAACCAGGTGAACCATAAATGAAGTTATTATTGAACAATTGCAATTATCAAATTAATTCACATATGATATGTACACTGCTAGCCCCCTCAGCCGAGAAAAGAAAGGAAAAAGATGAAAACAACGCCGGCACGTCACTTTCAGGTAGGCTACATTCATAATCAAAGAAGTATTAAGACAATGTTTTTTTTTGTGGTTATAAAAACAGATCTAATAGCCAACAGCAGCCTTTAAAATTACTTAAAATGCATTGTATATAAAATAATGAGGCAACCCAGCTGAAAAAAAACATAATAGACCCATCACAGACGAATCACAAATAAATCACAAACCATCAACTTCTAACCATTCAAATATGGGTTTCTGTAGTGTGTTTTGGGACATATTCCGTTATGATTTATTGGTTTTAACAAGCCACCGATAGAAGGTGACCAATTAAAAGTAGAGACCAACAGAATACATTACAGTTTAAAAACAATACAAGCCCCATTATAACCAGTAAAACCATTACACATTTTGTGATGGTGTCTGTTTTCTTTTTTTTTCTTTCAACATTACATGTCACAAATGCCTGTGAAGGGCGCCATAGGACTGACAATTGCTGTTGTTACACCTACAGGATGATCATATCATTGTTTAATAGGCTATTCACCAAACATTTACCCAAAAATGAAAATTGTGTCATCATTTACTCACCCTCAAGTACAAACCCGATTCCAAAAAAGTTGGGACACTGTACAAATTGTGAATAAAAAAGGAATGCAATAATTTACAAATCTCATAAACTTATATTTTATTCACAATAGAATATAGATAACATATCAAATGTTGAAAGTGAGACATTTTGAAATGTCATGCCAAATATTGGCTCATTTTGGATTTCATGAGAGCTACACATTCCAAAAAAGGTTCTTTATTATTCGTCACATACACAATCATACAGAGTATAATCAGTAGTGAAATGCAAGTAGAATTGAAGAAACAGCATAACATGAGGAAAGTGAGGAGAAAAAAAATAACCCCCAGACTATGCTCCTTGGGGAGTACAGTGTGAGAACAGGAAAAACACCTCAGCAACACAAAAGCACATACACGACATAGCCACAGGGGAAGTGAATCCGGCCCAGCAAGCAGCCATCCGGTCCCGCAGCCACTAATCCGGCGCTGGTCAGACCCGCTTGACAGGCTGGCGGTACAAAGCGAACGGAGGCGAGTGGTCGGGGGAGGGGCAATGTCTGAATGTCTGTAGGGTGGGGGGAGGAAGCAAGAGCGTCTCACTGCATTGCTCTCCCGGGGTAGATTCCAGCAACAGCCTTGCCAAGGCCACTGTGTGGGGGAGCCAGAAAAAGATAAGATTGTTTTGTCTTTGGGGCGAGTAAACGCATTCCAATTTTACAGGCTACTCTCTCTGTCCATTTTGGTCTCCAATATAATCAATTTTCCTTTGTAAAGCCGTGAGCTACTCCTTGATAGAATCCATATTGCGATTGATACCGCTCTTCCCACAGCTTCAATCAAGACGGGCAGCCTTGTGAGGCTTTGGACAGCTGTTCCCGTCTTCTGAATTTTTCGATAACCCAGGGCAAAGCCTAATCCAATCAGCAAAATACCTGTTATCATGGTTCCGAATAGGTAGATATCTTCAACGTCCTCCACGGAAAGAGCCGCAAGAACACGATTCGCCACCTCTCCCACGTGTCCATCGTATAGCCAGCTGCGAAGTTCCGTCAGGGCAGACAGGTCCCCGGAACCCAAAGATGGTGTCAATTGCATTAAGAGACCAGTTGATCAAATCCATAACCTTTCAGTTTGGAGAGCAGTGCAGAGAGAGTCTCTCAATACAAGGGAGCAAAGCAGGGAAGATAAGGGTGAGGACGGGGAGAGAAAAATGCGATCGCCTCCGTTGAGTGCAAAAGGAGAAGAGTCAGGTGAGTCAGGAGAAGAGTGCAAAAAGTTGGAACAGGTAGCAATAAGAGCCGGAAAAGTTAAATGTACATATAAGGAACAGCTGGAGGACCAATTTGCAACTTATTAGGTCAATTGGCAACATGATTGGGTATAAAAAGAGCTCTCAGAGTGGCAGTGTCTCTCAGAAGTCAAGATGGGAAGAGGATCACCAATTCCCCCAATGCTGCGGCGAAAAATAGTGGAGCAATATCAGAAAGGAGTTTCTCAGAGAAAAATTGCAAAGAGTTTGAAGTTATCATCATCTACAGGGCATAATATCATCCAAAGATTCAGAGAATCTGGAACAATCTCTGTGCATAAGGGTCAAGGCCGAAAAACCATACTGGATGCCCGTGATCTTCGGGCCTTAGACGGCACTGCATCACATACAGGAATGCTACTGTAATGGAAATCACAACATGGGCTCAGGAATACTTCCAGAAAACATTGTCGGTGAACACAATCCACCGTGCCATTCGCCGTTGCCGGCTAAAACTCTATAGGTCAAAAAAGAAGCCATATCTAAACATGATCCAGAAGCGCAGGCGTTTTCTCTGGCCAAGGCTCATTTAAAATGGACTGTGGCAAAGTGGAAAACTGTTCTGTGGTCAGACGAATCAAAATTTGAAGTTCTTTTTGGAAAACTGGGACGCCATGTCATCCGGACTAAAGAGGACAAGGACAACCCAAGTTGTTATCAGCGCTCCGTTCAGAAGCCTGCATCTCTGATGGTATGGGGTTGCATGAGTGCGTGTGGCATGGGCAGCTTAAACATCTGGAAAGGCACCATCAATGCTGAAAGGTATATCCAAGTTCTAGAACAACATATGCTCCCATCCAGACGTCGTCTCTTTCAGGGAAGACCTTGCATTTTCCAACATGACAATGCCAGACCACATACTGCATCAATTACAACATCATGGCTGCGTAGAAGAAGGATCTGGGTACTGAAATGGCCAGCCTGCAGTCCAGATCTTTCACCCATAGAAAACATTTGGCGCATCATAAAGAGGAAGATGCGACAAAGACCTAAGACAGTTGAACAACTAGAAGCCTGTATTAGACAAGAATGGGACAACATTCCCATTCCTTAACTTGAGCAACTTGTCTCCTCAGTCCCCAGACGTTTGCAGACTGTTATAAAAAGAAGAGGGGATGCCACACAGTGGTAAACATGGCCTTGTCCCAACTTTTTTGAGATGTGTTGATGCCATGAAATTTAAAATCAACTTATTTTTTCCTTAAAATTATACATTTTCTCAGTTTAAACATTTGATATGTCATCTATGTTGTATTCTGAATAAAATATTGAAATTTGAAACTTCCACATCATTGCATTCTGTTTTTATTCACAATTTGTACAGTGTCCCAACTTTTTTGGAATCGGGTTTGTAGTTCCACTTGTATGAATGTCTGAACACAAAGGAAGATATTTTGAAGAAAGATTGTAACCAGACTGTTTGGGCACCATTGACTTCCATAGTTGTCCATCAATTATGATCATCTGCATTCAGCGGCAAACATGAGGTGTGAGCAACTGGGATGGTGCCCCCCCCCCCCCCCCCCCCGGGATTTGGTGCCCTACGCAAATTGCGTACTCTATACTTGCGTATAGTTTCGTTCATATCGCAAAGACCGGACCGCAAGGGCATCGGACCTCAAAGGGGCAGGGGCTCGAGTCCCCCCCCCCCACCCCAGTGCACGCCACTAGAATATTGACAATGCCAGAATATATTAGGTACAGTTTCTGTGTATACTTGACAAAATTAACAATTTTCATATATCTTCAATAAATCTGGTAAATCAACCAGGTTTTAATAAATACTCTTGTGTTTATACAGAATATTACAATTGTTCCAGATATAATACTGGTGTGGTGAAAAATTGTGGTTGTAAATTAACTTCCACACCAAAAGTGCTTATCATATTTCCAAAATCCAAGTCATGTAAGATGTGTGTTGGGTGTTTTTTTAATGCAATAATAGAACAACAAATACAAAGATAAGAAAGAACAAAAACAATGAGGGTTACAAACAATAATCCAAAGCATACTAAGTTAGCGTATAAGACTTACACCATGAAAGAGTCTTACATGCAATAGAATTATTAGAATTTCTCAACGAGTTTACATACACATCGAAATCTTTCCTGAAAATAAAAAAATAAGGAGTTTTCTTTGAAAATTTACATTTATGAATGTAAAATTTAGCAAGAAATAGCAATAGATTAATAATACATTTGCAGTGCTAAATTCAAAGAGTAACAATTTTGGGGGTTATACAGAAATTTGGATATAAATATTTTTTAACAAAATTGGAAAAGTCAACCCAAAATACTTTACAAAAAACAAAGTCCCAAAACAAATTATTGATTGTTTCTTCAAACTGAAGGCAAAAGGAACAATTGGGGAATGTGTGTCAGGTGTTTTTTTTATGTTTTTATTTTTTATTTTTTTATTATGCCTTGAACAACACATACAGAACAATACAACAGACAATATAATATAATGCCAGGGAAAAAAAGAAAAAAGAAAAATAAATAATATTAATTAAATACCTTAAAATAAAAATACACTTAAAAACATGCATGACCTTTACATTACTCAAATATTTTGAAGACAGAACACAAACGGACAGTTTTGATAGCCTTTCTATTAGTGCTACTTTGAATAGTACAAAAATAGCTTTCCAATTCTTTATAAAACACTGTGAAACAGGGTTTTCTGTTCGAAAATTTACACCGATGAATGTGAAACTTAACTAATAAAACTTAATGACAAAAGCTTTGTTATTCACATTATCTTGAATAGAATATCCAAAAACTACATTTTCATAATGCAAAATAAAGTTAGAGAGTACCTTTTCTGAGATAAATACTGAGACATCATACCATAACTTTTTAACAAAACTACAGTGCCAGAAGATGTGGGGTACAGTTTCCAAGTGTAAAGAGCAAAAAGAGCAGTTAACGTCAATATCCTTCTTAAACTTACTAAGAAAATGTTTAACAGGATAGAATAAATGAATAATTTTGAAATAAATTTATTTTACCTTGTTTGTAACAAAAAACTTATGAGGTAATAACCAAACACTTTCCCACTTAGGGATTCTAACAAATTTAGACCAATAAGATATAGAGCGAGGCTTAGTAGCAACCTCCTTTAAAAATAGAGAGCGAATAGATTTGTTGTTTTTAGTCTGTGAAAAACAAATTTTACCACATATTGTATCCGTTAGATTGACTATGGGCATATCAACCAATTTCACATCTCTAAATAAGGAAACAATACACGAATTAATTGCAGAGAAAACAAGAGAGAATTCCTTGGGAGTCACAGGAAAATTAAAGTGCACAAGAAACTCCTCATAAGTCATAAGATACCCTTGAGTGTTAAACAAATGAGACACTAAAACAATACCCTTATCAAACCAGTTTTTCAAAAAAATACTTTTGTGCTTATACAGAATACAACGATTGTTCCAAATAAAGTAACGCTGCGGAGAGAAGTTGTGCTTGTAAATCAATTTCCAAGCCAACAAGGCTTGAGCGTGAAAGGTAGATAGTTTTACAGGCAATTTCTCAATCTTATAATCACACATTAGCAGAAAAGAAAGACCCCCAAGTTGGTTAAAAATAAAATTAGGAATAAAATTCCACAAAGAAGGTTTAGTCAGACAAAATTTTAACCAATTGATTTTGAGTGTGTTATTTAAAGTAGAGATGTGTGTCAGGTGTGTGTGAACATATTACAGCTGGCGTGACATCATCAGGTCACATGACCAGGAAGTTATATAGATTTGTTTATTTGAAAAAAATATTAAAATACACTCAAGTTTTTTCCCAAAATCCATGTCATGTATGATGTCTTAAAGGTATTACTGAATGTTTTACAGGTGCCATAACAACACCTTTTTATATCAGCTAAAAAAAACATGTTGGAGTACTATGTAATAATGTACCAATTTATGGTGAATAACCCGTACACAGCTTAAATTGATGTATTAATTGTTTTCCACTTAATTCACATCTTTACATTTTATTTGTATGATGCTTTGAAAGGTTTTGAATTTTGGAATGCATATCTTTTTAGTGTTTTTTATGTACTTTTGAGACAGTCCCTTATTCGGTTGGCGAATGTCTAACGAGTGTCCAACATAAAACCAACTTTACCGCAGTCTATTGAGTGCTGTTCTTCAGGAGTTCGTCATTTTGGACGTTTCTGTTGCTATTATTCACATTTCGTTTTGACTGGGAAGTATTAATTTATTAAAACAGAAACATTTTCGTGGCGTTGCAACCAGAACGTGTGCAATTTGCACTGCTTTTTTTTTCCTTTTTTTAAGAAAATGACCATAATGACATATAATATTGTAACACAAAAATGTGTGTAAAATGTGTTTGTGTGTGTGTGTATATATATATATATATATATATATATATTAAAATAAATCGTATTAATATATATTAAATTATTATTAATAAAAAATCACCACTCCTAGGATAACGACTTACTTTTTACTTATTTTTATTAAAAAGTAAGAGTTTAATTAATTGTCTATATTATGGGGACATGCTGTAATATTTCAGGTTTATATATTCGCGCCGTTTCCAGGACTACCGGGGCAAGTTGACCCAGAGCACGTGACAGCGCGGGGTTTGTTTCTGTCACAGATTTGTAAAGTGTAGAGCCGCGAGACAGAGCCGTCTGGAGCGCGTACACCGAAAAGATGGAGCTGTCGGCGGTAGGAGAGCGTGTTTTCGCCGCGGAAGCCATCCTGAAAAGCCGCGTTAGGAAAGTGAGTAATGAAGAATGGGGTTTAGCGGGGTTGGGGATGTTTTTCACGATGTAAAGTACAGAGAAGAGGGTCGTCTTTCGTTTGTCTGGCGATGCGGAGCTTCAAGGCGCCTGCAATGACAAGAGGGAGAGGCCTACTTGCAGATGTTTTCCGATTTAGCGACCCAATACATTTACGTGCATTGTCAGATTGGCAATAACAAGTTGAATGTGGGACATTTGGATATGCAACTTGAGATTTATGTTGTAACATTGGGTCGCGCTGTGCTGGGAACTGACAGCAGACCGCTAAAAGAGCAGCAGGAGGAGGCTAAAAAAGGACAAAGTGTCTGGCTTGAGTCCATAACAAAATCAATGCATGCTGGCCGACCCAAGATTCAAAGATCTCAACAATGCACGAGGGTCGAGTAGTTTCGGTACTGCACGGCGTCGTGCCACATGGTTTAATGTGTTAGATGTGCTGTATTAGTGTATATTGGGTAAACAACACACTTTACTGAGCCACACAAATAAAATAAATGGGCATGAGGTTTGAAGTAAAGCATGTGTTGCTCATAGACTTGGTCTGTGACGCGTCATAGCTGTGTGGGCGGAGTCGGCGTGGGGGAAAACGACCATTTCCCCCTCATTGGAAAAGCATGGTGTTTACCCAGAATAGTCTACATAAAATCATTTCTGCCTCTCGACAGAGCAAGATACGTCAGAAAACTGAGCCGTGTTGGGTCGGACTGTCCGTACGGTATCTGTGACAGGCCAAATGACCCAACGGAATGGTTAGAGGTGACGTTTCCCGGCACTTTTTGTTACCTGATTGACTCTCCAGGCAAAGAGACAGCTTAATACAAGCCTATACTTGACGGCTTATGAAAGTAAACATTTGTCGTTTTGTTTTGCTTAATTTTAAGTGATAAAGACTAGAGTAAAAGTCTGCCATACTTTTTTATTGATCTATTAAAAATAATTTGAACATTGACAAAACATAGGTAAAATTGAGGTCTATTGAAGTGCCTTGAAATGCACAGCATCATGTGTTGTGTGCTAAACTTATAGCCTAATCATTTTTACAAATACACGCTGTAAAATTAAAAGATATAAAATAACATGAAAATATCCCTAACGAAAAGTAACCCTGGTTACAACCAAAAAACATGGTTACATGGTAAAAAAACAAATTAACCACGTTTTGCTACACTAACCAAAGTTTAATCATCGTATTTGTAGTAAAACTGTGATTATAGGCTACAACTGGTAATATAAAATGCCCCAAAACACAGTTAGCCTACTATTACGTTAGTAATACCATTGTTAATTTCCGTAAGGGATTGTGTATAATGATATGAAATAAATGTTTTAATAGATTATGGCATTTACATCACAAAATATAAGGGAGTGACATTTATTTGATGTGAAGGAGGGTTAATGTAAGCCCCATCAGAACTGGGTTGCGGTACAGGCGGGATGGGACTAATGACAGGTCATCGAAGGGTAAGTAGTGTAGCCTATCTGGAGTGCGAATAAAAATGAATAATATGCTTGAAATGCTTCATACGTTGTATATCCATAATAAATGCTGTCGGAGTTCTGATGTTGTGTGCTACCCGCTCAGATTGTGCCAACTCCGTCTGTTTATTCGGCAGATGTACAGAACGCCACACAGCAACTTTTTGGCATTGCACCAAGCAAAAATCTATCGAAATCTTTACAAAAAGTAAAGATCAAGCGCCTAACACGGTCTCCGCGCATTAATTCGAATGGCTTGTTTTCCCCCACGGCCTCAACGGATATGATGTTTTTGTGGGCGTTCCCAGCAATGCCGACCAAGTCTATGCGTTGTTTAGTTAGTGTTAAATAAAGAAAATTTTATGCTGTTTTTCTCTTTCCAGGGTCGAGTCGAGTACCTGGTTAAATGGAAAGGTTGGGCGCTAAAGTAAGTGTGTCAAATATGAATATCGCAATGGGTGTACTTTTATATTGTGCTGTTTGTTTCAGTGTCGTCGTGCAATGTTTTCTAACTTTTTTTGTAGTTTTAGTTTAAAGGTACTTTGGTTTCACTTTAGGTCTGTTTCACAGTTTGTGCACAAGTAGTATGTAAGCGAAGCGTAACGAAGCTGCAGCTCCACGAGCTCTAAAATAAAGGGATTATGTGTGTTACTGCTTTGAATAATTTCTTTAACAACTGCCATGAATTCTAAAATGGTTCTAAGATTTATTTCAAACTTGATTGTCAAAACTAATTTACATAAGGATCATGTTTGCATCCAAATGGTAAGTAAATTACAAAAAATGGACTCAAACCATAGCTATAAACTGTTTACATTATGGGAATTAATTCTGATTTACTGAATAGAAAGTGTTTGTTTGTCGATTCGTGCGTGCTACTTTAGCGTGCATTGTGAAACACGCCTTATCATTGCAGAAGAGCATTGTGGGTAGCTGAAAGGTCAAGCAGTGTTCTGACTAACTAACTACTAAGTACATGTCTAAAACTACTTTTTCAAGTATGTTTTTGATTTGTTGTTATTACGCATGCAGTTTTGATTAACTGAGTCTATATGGACAATTTTTTTTAAATGTCTGTCTTTTATTTGTATTTGTCACATCATGGGACAAATTAAATGAACTGCAAAAAAATCAGTACTGTAAAAACAAAGCATATATATCACTTTTTAAACTGATAATAATAAAATCTTTATGGGGAAAAGAAAAAAAGTTGATATTTCTTAAATACCCATTACCATTTAAAATATTTAAAATGTTTTGCAATGTAGACAAAGCACATGGGAACCAGAGGATAACATCTTGGATGATCGACTCATCACAGCCTTTGAGCAAAAGTAAGTGTCACTTAAAGCCTTAACTCTTAAAACTTTATTTATATATAAAGTTAGAAAACTCCATATTTATTCTCCATATATATATATATATGCCCAACAGTTCATGTTTTCAATGTAAGAGCTAGGAAAAGACTGTTTACGTTTATTCTTTTGCAGCTTTATGCTGCCAGTTTGACTGGAAACTAGCCTCTCTGATGGATTTTTAAACAAAGATGACTTGCATTATGCTTCAAAGCCTTCCATTTTGATTGTTATGGTTTGGGCTTGACGCTGAAGTGATGTCATATTTTCCTTGGCTTAAATGGTGCTGTCCTACAATTCACAGGGAGCGGGATCAGGAACTTTATGGCCCAAAGAAACGTGGGCCTAAACCAAAAAACTTTGTACTAAAGGTTGGGGTTTTCCTAAAACATTCTTTAAAATGTATCCATTTTCAAATGTTTAAATGTTGAGTGTTTCAAAACATATAAATACATTTTTAGTCTGATGTTTTAGTACCTCCCAGTCACATTTGCTCTCCGCCTATCTAGGCACGGGCACAGGCGGGTGATAGACCTCGGAGCTCAAATACCCGACGCACTCCACCTCGCACTACTGCGAAGCCTTCTGCCTCTTCCTCTTCTGCAAGTGCAGCTCCTCCTCAGCCTTCATCATCCTCTTCCTACAACACTGCTCCAACCCCCAGAGTGCACTCTCTCGCCGCTGCTCATAAACTGAAGAAAGACATCCATCGTTGTCACAGGATGTCTCGACGACCTTTGCCACGACCTGACCCCCTAGGCAACCGCACAGGATCCACATCCTCATCCCGTCCTCCCATCTCCCCATTTTCTGAAACTGTCCGCATCCTCAACCGCAGGGTCAAACCACGGGAGGTGAAGCGAGGACGCATAATCTTGAACCTGAAGGTCATTGACAAAGCCGAAAACAGTGGAGTAGCAAGTAGAAGGACACCGCAGTCGTTCGGGGGGCGGGCGAAAATCCCATCCCGGAATCGCATCATTGGGAAAAAGCATGGAGACATGCCTTACAGGCCTTTCCAGCATCCTATGAAGATGTTAGGCTTCCCGATGTACGGCCAACCATTCGGGCTTAACCCCTGTGGGTCAATGTCCTCCATGGTCAATGAAGGATCCAATACCGGAGTCAATCGGAGAGATGGAGGCTGCTGTGATAGCCATTCCTCTGCAAATGCGCCGAAGTTTCAATATCAGCCTCCACCTTCTCCATCTAGCTCCAGTGGGTCTAACAACAGTTCCCCTTTACCTCAGAAACAAGCGACTCAACCTGAAGCTCCAACTAATTTGGACTCTGCAGCCTCATCGCGTTCCCGAGATGCCTCCCAACCTCACCAAAAGTCCAGCTCTGCGCCATTCCTCCCTTCCTCACCTTCCTATTCATCCTCCCCGTCATCCTCTCTTGAAGACGAAGACCAGGGCTCTCCGAATCTCGCCACTTCTCGGGGCGGAAAACGGAAACTTCGTCATCGAACCCAGGTGGGTCAAGCTTCGGTCTGCCAGGTTAGTCACCGCACTACTGCCCCACTTCCTGAAGAAAACAGGGTGCCAAAAGAGGGGTATCCTGATTGGTACCCTGAAATGGCACCCAGCTGTGCCAATGTAGTCGTGACTGACGTCACTACAAACCTTCTCACAGTCACCATCAAGGAATTCTGCCATTCAGGAGCTGGTTCTGAACCCTCCTCCCCTTGCCAAGCTGACAAACCACCCTGTCCCACCACAGCTGCCTCTTGAAATTTCCCCCTAAACATCTACAATAAAATTATCTGCCCACTAAACCCCATGAGAACTTGCCATAATGATATTCACACACCCTAAAATAGTTGCCATTAATGAAATTAAAATGTATTTTGTAGGTGAAATTAAGATATATTGAAGTAATATTTAAAGGCAGGGGTGCTTTCCTTGACCTGTACTTTTTAAACATGTTATGATGGTTTTGTAGTACTTCATGCTTTTCTTCCCCCTCTTTTTTCCCCAGTGATCCTGTCTTTCTACAGCCTTTTTTCCCCCAAGTAATTGCACCTTGTCTTGTCACCTCCAGTCCTGTAGAGACCGCCAATCCCATATCTCCAGACCTAAAGTTCAGAATCCACCCAAGAAATGTTGATTTCAACAGCTTTCTTGGACTCGAGATGTTGCACCAAGACATTTGTAATCTTTTGAGGTCCATTTTCATTGGAATACCGAACACAGGATGCTTTGGAAGTTCAGCCAGTGTGATGAAGATGTGTGCATAGATAACACTTGATGTGGTAATACGCCCATTTAGGCATCCAACCAATGCATTGATCTCACCAACCTTCTCCTGTGCTAACGAAGAACCTTGCTGATGAAGAACCCAAGTGACTATTTATATGCACCAAGCTGCAAAATCCTGAGGACAGTTAAGTTATTTCCTTCTGCTTGAACTCCACTCTGATCCAGTTGTCTGCCGAGACTCTAAACAGACTCAAGTGTGAATGCTGAGGACTGCATCTGTAGTGTGGTACTGTACGGTAAACTTTCCACATACTTAATTATAGAGCTGGGCGGTATGACCAAAAATTTATATCACGGTTTTTTCTAAATTAACCGTTTCACGGTATATGACGGTATTTTTTTTTTCATGCATGACGGGTGTTATTAACCACATTTTCTACTGACTGAGGAAAAACTGCAGTAGATTGCTTAGAATGCTTTTTTAGTGTCCATATTTTAGTGTCATGATGAGCGAATATTGTAGAAAAAAAGTCACACTAAATACAAGGGGTTAAAGCAATTAAATATTTAGACTGAAAATCTTTCCTCGGCCAAACCCCATTCCACAGCCATACGGCTACAGTCACACACACAGTTTAAGAGCTGTGTTTTTCTTCTTGTAATTAGGAGCGCTTGTCCTCCTAATTAAAAAAATTTAGGAGTACCTTCTGATCAATAAAAAAAAAATTCTGATAAAAAAATTAGCCTTCCGAATACGAGGTGACGTTTGACTCCTTAAGTGATTACAGGGGTTTATTTTTATTTTTACCTTTGCAATGGCATAATTTTCATCCACTTCAAATTAAAAAATGTATGTTTATAAGCTTTTTAAAATGTATATTTAAAACAATATAATAAGTACAATACGACAAATAAGTTACCAATCATGAAATTAGTATTAATAAAACAATAATTTGTATAATTTGGCACAGAAGAACACAAAAGTGGCTTGTTAGGTACATTTTCAGACGTTTAATGAGGCTCAGAGGTGGCATGAGTGCAATTACATTCATAGATTAATGTGGACATTATGTTTAACATAAAATTTGCTTTTATTTGCTTTTAGAGATGCACAAACGGCTCAGTGTTACTGTTTCTTTATTTTGAACTATTTTCATTGATGATATAGAGCAAAATCATGCAGTACTTGTTTATTGATTTTTTGTATTAAATCAATATATCACATTTGCAAACTCCCCTTATAATTATTAAAAGCTGTCACTCTCCTTATCGCGATCTGTGGGCGCACAGAAATTAAGAGCGCATGAGTGAGTTCAAGACTCAAAAGCACGTGCAAATGTGATGATTCTGTCTGTCGGAACCTGTGGGAATGAGTATAATTATTATTAATAGCCGCAATCCCGCGCCGACGCCGAAATTCAAGTTCTGCTCTGTGTTCTCTGCTAAGAACCCGACTGTGAATGATGCGAGCGTTACTATGTTGTTTGCAGAGGCGGGGATGATTTTTGGTGTTGCAAGAACAACAACAGTGCGCTATATGTTCCTACATGTTTCTTTCCCCTCAGTAATCCCGATAACGTTTAAATGGTGAACACGGAGCAGTTTTTTTTCCGTGAGCGGGAATGTAAAACGGCGTGGATCCAGAGCGGAGTGATTACAGACAGCGCTTAGAGTGGAGAGAGGAACGTGCTTTAATCCACTCCAGGCTTTGATCAAATCATCCATCAGCTGACTGAATACACCTCGTCTTTCCTTAATTTAAGACCTATTCAAGCTAAATAACACTATTTGAGAATTGTAAGCGTATTTACGGTCTTAAAATTATGAAAAGTGAATTTAAGACAGGCGGGAACCCTGCAATTGACGGGAATCCGTGTCGTCGACGAGAACTGTTGTGTGTGAGAGACGCGGGAGCTGATGGCAGCGGTCGGTGGATATCGCTGGCGCGGTCGATGTGGATAGTGGTGACTTCTCTCTCATCACAATCTACTAGTGCTTCAGTTCTCTCTCATCACATTCTACTAGGAACTTTCAGCTTAGGAACACATTTCACGCTGGAACACATATCCTCGTCAAAATGCAATAGCGAAAAGAGACCCTCGTCTAACAGTGTCGCGTTCTGAACGTAGCGAAAAGAGACCCCTATTTAAATGGTCGCGTTCCGACCGGTATTATTTAAATGCGATTTAAAAAATTCCGGTATCATAAGCGGTAAAAATTTTAAAAATTAATATCATAAGAAAAATAAACACCGGTATTCGGTATGAACCGGTATACCGCCCAGCACTACTTAATTACCCACTTGGAGAAGTACCTTCTCATATTTGCCTTCTGACTACAATAGTTTGTATTTCATGTTATAGTTACTGTATTTTTGGGGCCGGTAAACAGAGGTAGTTTCTCTCAGAACTTGATTGGAGGAGTTAAAATACCATTTAGAGACTTTTACACTAAGTGGGTCTCAAAAATATCATATATAACAGATTGCATTGGTTGATGAAACCCTCTTTCGCACTCTCAAATGATACAGTCCGGGACCATGCGTATTGTGTGTTATGCTGGTGACTGCATGTTGTGGGCCCTTGAAATCGTCCTGTGTTGTCTGCAGGTCCGACTGGGCGCCAACGTTGACAATATAGACCTGGGATAAAGTTAGCTTGTTTAGTTAGTAGGTGCTAGGGATGTGTCAGTACTTATATTTTGGAATTGGACTGATCCTGGGTACTCATAAAAGTGCTCCAATGTCCATGGAAACAATCTTTCTATCTGTCTGTCTGTCTATCTAGCAGTGTTAATTTTGTAGACGACGATGAAAAATATTCATCAACGAACCTTTTTTCTGTGACTAAGACGAGACGTTGATGAGATAAAAGTAATATCTGATAAAAACTATGACGAAATGTATGCCGCGTCTTCGTTAACAAGACGAGACAGGACTAAAATGTTATTTGAGGACTACCGGACATTCAAAATACATCCTATAGGCAAATCAACTGTCTTGTCTTTCAAAATGTGCGTCTCTGTCATTGGATAAGGGGCGTTTGCATATCTATTCTCAGTATGGCAGTCGCAGCGGACAGATAGGCTAACAAAACGCGAACTAGTGATCTGAAACAATGGCCTCAGCACCCGAATGGTTAGGGTCTTTGTGACCAGACATCTTGTTTTTCCCGGGAGTCACAATTCATTGTCGATTAACTTCACATTAGTGAAGGCGGAATAGGCGGAATTGTACTGATAAGTGCTCCCTCTCGCGCACGCTCCTCTTCTTCAGTTCTCATACAGAGCGCGATCAGTTCTCAGCGCTCAAATACACACACGCAGTCCAAATGTCTATCGTGTAGAGTCAGAGTATCTCACGTAAATACAGTCGGTTAGGGCTTAAGTGAGGTGGGTGAAACAGGTGGGTGAAAACTGAATGTCAGTATTACATGCATACCTTCCGTCTTAAATTGACAGCATTCCTAATTATTTGTTATCAATGTTAACCAACAAAAGATGTGAAATAAATGTATACTTGTTAAGTAAACCTATACTGTATCTAAAAAATGAGTTTAATTTGTATCTCTACCAAAAAATTAATTGTATTCCAGTTTTTCTAAATTCAATCCTTGATTCAAATTTCTTATAAGCTTAATTGATTTGGTCTAAAGAGAGAAGAATTGATGATTATTTTTGTTTGAATACAAGATGTAAAATAGCTACCAAAATAAATGTTGGTAACTGCAGTTTGACTAAAAGTAATGACTAGAAAGTTGACAAAAATGCAATGACTTTTCGTTCACTAAAACTAGACTAAACTATGAAAGACTCAAATAACTAAAATGTGACTAAGACTATTAAGCATTTTCGTCTCAAGAAAAATACTAAGACGTAATAAAAAATGCCTAAATTAACACTGATATCTAGTATTGCTATTCACATTATTTAAACAAAAATGGGTTCTGTGCATCCTTAGTAGATACACCACTTGCTGTCGGTTGCAGTTAAACGTTAAACGAATAGTTCATCTAAAAATTAACATTCTGTTTTAGAATTTCCATTAATTTACTCACCATCATGTTGTTCCAAACCTGTACGATTTGTGGTATGTTTACCAGAATGTCCATGCTCTTTTCCATGCTATGAAAGTGGATGTGGACCGGAGGCTGTTAATCTCTAGAAAAGACAAATGACTTGTGCGCTGTATTCCAATATGTATAAAGCCATTCTATTACTGCCTGTGAGGAATGGGCTGAAAAATAGTTGGCTTGACAACCTTGGCCACCATTTACTTTCATTGTAGGGAAAAGAGTAGCTTGAACATTCTGACGAATAACTCCTTTTATGTATTACTGAAGAAATATTTCAGAATGCATGAAGGTGAGTACTTGACAGTTTTGCATGACTGCATTTAATATTTAACATTTTACTGAAAGCTAAATGTGTTAGTTGCTGCATGGCGTAATTTTATTATTTTAGAATTTATTAAAAATAAGTTGTGGGATGCTTTTCGCTTAGGGTTCTTTTGGACAGTCCAGCAAGCAATATTATAACCTACCACGTCAGGCCTGAAGAAACAGGCTAACACACAGTTTATGGCAGCTAACCTGGTTGTACTGAAGGATGATAACATGACAAAGGCAAACTAAGATTTAATTCTAGAGCACAATTAAGTTCCAATTGTAGTCATACAGTCGTCCTCTAATGGAGCATTATTACTATATCACTGCCTTTAGGGAGGAATGAAAACCGTACAACAATTTTTATGACTTTTTTTTAAGCGTTTCCCAAATTATTTACAAATGTTGACAATTTTTAAATCTCTTAATATTTTTAGTATGTGTGTGCGTACTATAATTTTTTATTTTAATAACTTTTTTAGTTTACCCGGCTTCCAAACATAAATGTGAACTGATCTACTCTAAAGGTCATTTCACACGAGTCCGAAATTTTCATATTGCTCATCCTTTCCTATCAAAATGCATGCTATGGATGCGAAAACGCAGAAAATCGAACCTGATCTGATTTTTTTTATGACGGACGAAAGTTTCGGAGGTGTAAATGTGATTGACACAACGTGAAGTCGTATTTATTTTTTAACGTGTGAACATTTTGGACTGTGCAATGACCTTAACGCTTATTTCTTTTTCAACGTTCTTTAAAAGCTTTTTTGTTTATCATAGTCATACGTTTATCCCAGGTCTGAAATCATTCATGTTCTGAACATATCCCTGGTCCTGCCCCATGTAGGGGGCCACGTGTGGTTTATCTGTACAATAATATCTAGTATTGAAGCATGTTTAGCTGCTCTGTTCGATCCCATGATGTTGTTACCTTTGCCTACAGTACAAACTGTTCCGCATACAAACAGTCAAGTCCTTGTTTACCTTTATATGCTCAATGTTGGAAAAATAAATGTCACTAAGGTGTGAAACAATGCAAGATGGTTTCTGCTAAAGAGGTAGTCTAGCACTATAATAATATGTGGCCTACATTTCATGCAATAGGGCTTGTATTTTATAGGATGTATAGCCACCAGGGACCATCACTGCACAGACAAGAGATTATGTTTATAAGGTAAGGATGAAGGTATACTGGAGGTTACATCCTCAAATATCAGTGTCTGTTGTGTTTTTTTTTTCATTTTATGATTAATTATTAATTTCACTGTGCCGTAGAAGTGAAAGATATGTGCTGCCTTTATTTTATAGCCATTGATGTTCAATTTTACTAGTCTACTTTTGGTTTGAGAGAATGTAGAACTAAAAAAAACTCAACTAAGTGTGATTTATGAGTCATTTCCTTGGTAATGTGTAAGGTTAATGCCATTGATGAAGCTGATAATGAACTTGTTGCGTAATGTAATGGATGCATGATTTGAGAACCCTAATTGTACAGGCCATTTAAATGTCATAATGTGTTTGTTGCTTTGTGTGTTTCTTGAAAGAGGCTTTTAATAAAATCACTTTAAAGACACTCTCATTGCTACCCATTTTATTATACTGTTATAATGACTTCTTTTATTGGTGCCTTTTTTGCGCTTTTAAATCTATACAGTGTCTGCTCCTATATACATTCATTGTGTGGAACAGTGCAGCTGAACATTATGCTTAACATCTCCTTTTTTTTTTTTTACAGAAGAAAGTAAGTCACACTCAAAGGTGAAAAACTGATAACATAATTTTCATTTTTAAGTGAAATATGACTACTAACAACTTACCCACCATGTTGTAATTTCTGCTAGAGGGCGCTGTACAGTTCTGCTAATTTGATAACTTTCTTGCAAGCAAATTATCATTTGCTTTAAGACATAAAAGTAGTTGATGATGTTTATGATATTTACCTAACTAGGCTCTGCGAGCAAGTTCTAAACACTAGACTTGTTCTCACGCATGTTTTCCGTCTGTGTATCTGCTCTCTTGTGGGCTTCACCAAAAATAATCACATTTTCTATTAATATCTGAGGAGTTTTTGGACTCATTACTTTATTCCTGGCTGCAGAAATGTCATAATCATTATGATTCTTAATGGGAGGAGCACCAAATTCGTTTTGAATGACCACAAATCGCCTCTTAAATGAATGAATTGTCCTTTTAGAGAGACATAAAAAACGAAATTGTGCCTCCTGCAGGAGATTGATAAGTATATATATATATTATATATAAAACCAACACATAACATGTTCATATATCATACTTGACTAGATATTTGTATTTAAACGCATGAGCACAGCTGAAAAAAAAGATGGATGGCAGATAGATAGATAGATAGTGTTTGACCGAATAAAGAGATGGATGACGAATGGTTGACGAGTATTGGAGGCGGGCTCTATTGAGGAGGATGCAGCTGTGGCGGTCATGGCTCCCAGACCGCGAAACCCACTGCAATAGTAACTAAAATAAATGCATTGTCACGGTTTGTAACAGAGAAGTGCATTTTTAGGATACATATATTTACAATTTTAGTTTAAAACAGTAGATTTGTATCTCCCTTATATGCGAGCGGGCTATGGACGTGCAGGTTGCAAACCATTGCAGCATCAAGTCTGCAGCGAAAGCGAGCATCCCGCAGAATGCAGCTAAATGCGGGATCGACAACACACCAAAGAAGAAACCCCGCTCGAGGAGAGGCAGGAGAGGCAAGCGACGGAGGGGCAAGAAGGCCAACGAGCCTCCACCGTGTCTACCCCCGGAGGTAAATACAGATTTTGGCGGATGCTAACCATTAGCGAGCGGAGATCATTCCCACTCTACTGTAGAATCTATAAATAAACATAATAACAGCAACCGAATTTTGTGTGCTCGCTGTTCTGCATATTATATATTAATATCGTTCATTACAATATTAATTATTAATAACACAGCAACAATATATTACAAAGCTGCTGGCGAAATAGCCTATTTTAGATACAGAAAATTGGTAAGCGCCGCCAAAATAGCGTACAGTCATCGTAACCTACTTTAAAAATCATAATAAATGGTTACACTTAACACTGTAAACAGTATGTCTTTCCTAATTTCGTTTTCTTTTTGATGAGATGTCGAATACTAATTTACTGCAGTAACGTTATCAATTTTAGTTACAGAGAAGGCCAAGACCAGAATGTGCACTTTATTTTTAGGCGAAAACAGATATTTAAAAATACTGTTCATGTTGAGTTGATTTTATGGTATATAATAGTTATATATATATATATACATGTGCATAAATATATATATATATATATGCACGTGATATATATATATATATAATATATATAGTAAAACAGTGAAGTACAGTAAATTATTATGATTAATTATTAAAAAAATAAATAAAAATGTGCTAATAATTAAACAAAAATAAGTTAGTAACAATCCTAAACAAATACAATTTTATGTGTTATTATTCGTTTTCTAGTTCTTTCCAAGGTAGTATTGTTTCTAATACAATAATTATGTGCAAGGTCTGATTTTTGCAAGATTGATTACCTATTTATTTGATTTAATCTAAGATTTTTTTTAATCGATTGTTATTTGCCCACATATCTTAATGTTTTAGGCTGAAGAGGGAAACATTGAATACAAGGTATGCAAACACCTGTGAAATTTGAAATTCAACACATTTTTTTATTGAAATGTTTATGTATTTAATGTCATATTCATCCTCTCTTTCTTCACTCAGTTGAAGCTGGTAAACCCCACGCCGTATCGGTTCGAACACTTGGCCACACAGTTGAAATGGCGACTGCAGGAGGGCCGCGGGGAGGCCGTGTATCAGATTGGGGTGGAGGATAACGGTCTGCTGGTTGGACTCACAGAAGAAGATATGAAAGCCTCGCTTAAGACTCTTCGCAGAATGGCTGAGAAGTATGTATTCAATTCATTGTCCAGTTAGTTTATTCTTTAATGTCAGTGTGTAAGAAGTGGCTTTCAGTCTTGTTGTGTTGTCTTGGTAAGACTCTGTGACTCTGTGCAGGGTTGGAGCCGATATCACGCTCCTGAGAGAGAGGGAGGTGGACTGCGATAGAGCGCGACGGAAAATCGCTGAAGTTCTTGTGCGGAAAGTTCCAGATGACCAGCAGGTGATCTTGTGATGCTTCAGTCAGTTTCCATTTAGTTTCTATTGTGAATTTTGGTTTTAGTTATTATCAGTCAGGGCACATTTTGTTATAGGATCTGTTAAGATAACTTTTTTATGAAGATGTTTTAATTTTTATTTATTATTTGTTTATTTGTTAATAAAAGCTTATATTCTTGAGAACAACTTTTACTGGAATATAATATATTATTATTATTTATTTAAAAAAGACTAAATAAAATGTAATTGTTTTTTTATATATTAAATATAAAACATACAAAAAGTTTTTAAATTATTATATAATTTGCCTTTTTTATGATGAACATATTTTACATTTCAGAATTACACTTTTTTAATGAAAAAGGTCTTGCTAAAATTCTTGAAAATAATTTGATCATTAAAATAAAATAATCTTTGTGGTAACATACATTTTGGATGCTTCAACTTCAGTCATTTTGCAATGACTAGAGCCTTTAGCCAGGAGGTTGTGTCATCAGATGGTTACCAACGATCCTGAAGTGTTTCGACCCTTAACCATAACACTCTCCTGTTGGCGGGTCAGCAGTGGTGGCCAGCCAATACTCACTCCTTCCTGGCCGCCAGCTCAACTCCTCCCTCCTGCTCCAAATCCAACAAGAGGCTCTCTCTGCTGCCTCCCCCAGTCTTCGCACTGCCTTCTTTCTCGCATTCCCCATCAGTCCAACGTCTGTCATCAGTTTCCAAGCTGACTTGGCTGGGAAGCCCCTGCATCACACCTCGACTGTGTACAACCATGTCTGCCAGCCTTTGTCCCTGCAGTCCTGCACCAGGCCTTTATAGCGTTCAGACTTCATTTCAAATGCCTCCTCCCACCCCCCTTCCCATGGCAATGTAAGCTCCACAAGGATGATTTTCATTCCTTCTGTGGAGAAAAGGACTGCATCGGGTCTTAGAGGGGACCTATTATGCAAACATTTCACTTTTATAAGGTGTTTGAACACAGTTGTGTTGCCTCAGTGTGTGAAAACAACCAGCCTGTAATGGTAAAAAGTCCACCCACTCATTTTTGTATAATCTAAAAAAATTAGATGAAACTCAGATAGAATAGCTCAGAATGAGCTGTTTCAGATTCTCCCTCTGTTCACATCACTGAGGGGAAAAAGTCCCTCCCATTTGTGACGCTGCCCTATAGACACAGCCTTGAGTGAGAAGCTGCGGTCCGTTTCCATAACTGATTACTCACTGTAGCTGCTGGAGATATTTATGGATAGTAGGGCTGTCAATTTTTTGTCGAATATTCGTCGAATTTAAAATAAAAATCCACAATTTTATGTGTCTGTCATCAGTGTTATCAGTGGCTCACGAGATACGATGAAGATGTAGGTAGGTGACATTGCATTTTGATGCTTTTTTAGCCTATCCAGTTGAACCCACTGGATACTAGGGGTGTAACGATTCATCGATATGGATCGATATATCGATACAATGTATGACGATACGATGCATCGATGCCACGCGTAAAATATCAATATCTGTAGTATAAAAAGGCACCTTTATTTTGGCACTGTCCACATTTTCATATAATGTCCATCTATGCATTACCACCAACGCGTGCATTCTCGTTCAATCTCACGCGTCAGGACTCGATATAAGGACTGTCCGAAGGCACAAGGCGAGCATATAAGACGCTCGGGATTGTCGGCGGAACAGTCGTGCGCTGTGTGAGAAGTTTTCCGCGCACACATCTGAAGCTCGCGCACGCATACAAATCTGAAGCGCGTGTACACAGACAGCCGCGTCAACTCTGCGCGAATACTGAGCTCTCCTCCGCTTTTTTGAGCATGGATGAATAAATTCAGACAAAACTACATCAAAATGCATGTTTTGGCTAATATTCTTGTAAACAGTAGGTTAAGAAAAGCATATGTCTTAATGTAAACAGTGGAGAAAAGCATGTGTATCAGTATATTAAATCTGTACTTTCATTCTTAAAGTGAAAGAAAACTAATAATAAATATAATGCTGTCAAAGAAAAATACAAGTGCTCACTGCTCCTGACTAAATAACCTTTGTAACATCCAAAAGTATTCATTTACAGGCTATTTAATTTATACAGTGAAGACTATGAAGTTATTTTACATTTGATTATTACATTTCTGTAGCGTACCTGAACAATGTATTTTAGACTGAGCTGAAAAACCTGAAAAGCACTGTTTATTGAACTTGTGTCTTTCTTCTATTGTATTTATTTTCTGCTATTGCTTGTAATTTGGTTATCTGTAGAAAAGATGTTTAGCACTGAGCCCATAGTAGCATTTTAAAATTTATGTTCATGTTATATATATTTTGGTTGCATTTGTGAGTTAATAAAAATGTAGATGGTTGTTTAAAATAGGTATATAATATGATAATATCGATATATCTATCGATATACTCCTGTATCGAATCGAATCGTATCGTAGAGTTTTTTGAGGTATCGGTAAATATCGTATCGCTGTGTATGAGAATCGATATCGTATCGAATCGTGACGAACCATCCGATTTACACCCCTACTGGATACGTTGTTCATTCAAAATATAGTGGAAAAAGAGAGCATCAATGCTGAGATTATGTTGTTTATGTCAAAACTAGAACCAAGCCGTTCACACAGAACGCATATTTTGCACATTTTCTAGAGGGACAGCTATCAGCGTTGCACTCACTTCTTGCAAAAGAGAGTCGGATATTTAGAAAGCCATTTAAAATTATGATAAGTTCAACTTTGAAAAAACATGTATCAAAACATTATGGTGGGACGGGTCTCTCCCCATTCCACTGCATCTTATGTTTTTAAATGAAAAAAGTAACGTTACTCTTTGTGATTGGTTTTCCGTGCTTTGTATTAAACTGTGTATATACATGATGCTTTTTTGTTTATAACTGTTTAATCAACTTAATTAATTGTATATTGTTTAGGGGTGTCCTCGACTAATGATTTTCAAAGTCGAATCGGAAATTTCGAATCTTGCCAATATTCGACTGATAGTCGAATCATTTACATTTAATCATTTAGCAGATGCTATTATCCAAAGCGACGTACAAATGAGGAGAATAATAGAAGCAATCAGACCATCGAGAGAGCAACAGTATACAAGTGTCATGACAAGTCTCAGTTAGTATAGCACAGTACACGTAGCTATTTTTATTATTATTTTTTTTAGGATAGAATAGATTAGGTAAGTGTTAGTATTAGTTGGTCAGGTGCTGGCGAAAAAGATGTGACTTTAGTTGGTTTTTTTTTTAAATGGCGAATTTGCTGTTCGAATTGAGATTGGTAGGTCATTCCACCAGCTGGGCACAGTCCAGGAAGGTCTGTGAGAGTGATTTGGTACATATTTGGGATGGCACCAGAAGGTGTCGTTCACTTGCAGAACGCAAGCTTCTGGAGGGCGCATAAGTTTGCACTAGCGAGTTTAGGTATATTGGTGCAGCGCCAGTTGTTGTCTTGTAGGCACACATCAGTACCTTAAATTTGGTATGAGCGGCTACGGGTAGCCAATAATGAAGAGAGGGGTAACGTGAGCTTTTTTGGGCTCATTAAAGACCACTCTGGGTGCTATATTCTGGATCAGTTGCAGAGGCTTGATAGTACATGCGGGAAGTCCCGCCATGAGAGCATTACAATAGTCCAGTCTGGAGAGAACAAGAGCTTGGACAATGAGTTATGCGGCTTGCTCTGACAGGAAGAGTCTAATCTTCCTAATGTTGTATAAGGCAAATCTACAGGACCGGGCCATAGTAGCATTGTGGTATGTGAAGTTTAACTGATCATCCCCAATCATATGTTTGGGGGCATGGTCAAAATACATTACCAAGAGTAATGTATGCATCATTCTATGCAAGACTCATTCAAGAGTCAAGTCAGACATTCGACAGTAATTATTACTGACTTTAACACACAGGGAAAATGTGTAACGGACACCTCGAAGATACAAACGGGGTAAATAATGTTTAATTTTTTTATTAAAAGATAGTTAACATTAAACGTCAGCAAAACCCTACATTCACAAAAAAAATTGGTGGCTTGCTCTTATGTTGCCTTTTCCTGATTGTCTCCTGCTCTAGGATGTCAGCTAGAACAGTCAGTACTTTGTCATGGAACCATCTGTATCTGCCCTGGGCAAGCGCGGTCTTACATCCTGACAAGATGTGTGCCATCGTTCCCTTTTGCCCGCAGAGCTTGCATGTTGGGTCGTCCCTATTCCCCCATCTGTGTAGAGTCACAGGGGTTGGAAGGGTGTCATAAACAACTCCAAGCAAGAAGGAGATCCGATATGGCTCGAGCCTCCAAAGGTCAGCCCATGTCACCTTCCTCTTGGGGAGATCCCACTTTGTCCAGGCTCCCTGGGATCCTAGCCCCACAACCTTTGCCTTCCTCCGCTCTTCCTCTAGGCTCCTTACGTCAGCCTGGACCATGGCTCTTCTCTCCATAGGGTTGCCTTTCCCTCACTCTTGAAAGTGGGTCATTCCCAGGCCTTGCCTTCCCGTGCATAATGCTGCGATTATGTCTTTGAGCTTTACGTTCTCTTCTGCTAGGGCCAGAGATGCTGAAGCCTCCCACTTTCGTCCTGACCTGGTTTTTATACCAGCCTTTCTGACCTTGTTGTCTATTGAGTCCCTGAAGGTCATGGGCACCCTGCATTTCGTTACTTGGAACTCAACCAAGGAAGAGAGGGGTAATTGTAATTGCCAGATCTTATGTACAGCCCGACTGATGTGAAACCTGGAGGGATTCCCAGCCACCTTCTGAGGTGTGAGTTGATCTTACGTTCCACCCCTTCCACTGCTGTAAGTGGGACGTCATACACTGTCATCAGCCACATCAGTCTGGGGAGCAGGCCATGTTGATTAAGCCATGCTTTAAATTTCCCTGGGAGTCATGATTTACCAATTTTCTTCAGCAAACCCTCTGCGTGCTTCTCAGTGCTGTGGACATTGTTGTGGTCCCTTAATGACTCATCATACTACTTTCCCAGATACTTGATAGGATTGTCCTTGATGGAAGGGATGATCTCGCCTTGTATGACCAGGTTGTACTTGAATGAGATGTTACCCTTCCTAATGACCAAGCTCCTTGATTTTCTTGGCTTGAAAGTCATTCTGGCCCACTTTGCCGCCTCATCAAGCATTGTTAGAACCCACCTAGCTGATGAAGTCATTAATAAACAAATTAGTCTGGAGCTGTGACAAACACCTTGTGCACAGCTATGAAATATGACACAGCGCTGCCCACATGACTATTGCACCTATAACAGCTTATTTTTATCAGTTCTTTAGTCTTTGGGTCGTTATATTTCTCACAGATTCCTGCTCGTTCTAAATCAGATACAGATAAGTAGTACAGTAAAGATTACATTCATATGAATGCATGCATTAGTGAGAGCGGTTGCGTGTGTGAATTAATTCTACCTGGCAGCGTCTCTCTTCTAGTAATGAAGCTGTGGGATTTAGTTATTAATTTTAACTGTTTGGAAACGGAGCATAAATGTGGATTTATTATCCTGTTTGCCCTCTATAGGACCAGCGACTAGTCGACTTCAAGCTTAAAGCGTCATGGCAGAGCACTGAAGTCGATTATTCGACTAGTCTGTGCAACCCCTATTGTAGAGTAATTAAATGTGTTTGTTTTTATATTTTCTTTTTATCATCACAGTCAATTTGTCATTGACCCACTAAACTAATAATGTATAATTTACTGTCACTGTGATTTCTGTGTTTGTGTGTGTAGTTCCTGGATCTCCGTGTGGCTGTTCTGGGTAACGTGGACTCAGGGAAGTCAACTCTGCTGGGGGTGCTGACTCAGGGCGAGCTGGATAACGGACGGGGCAGGGCCAGACTCAACCTCTTCAGACACCTGCATGAGATTCAAACCGGACGGACGTCCAGCATCAGTTTTGAGATCCTGGGCTTTAACAGCAAAGGAGAGGTGAGACAAATATTCAGGACTCTTAACTGGAATTTAAACCAACAACCTCCTGCTTGCTAGCATATAAGCATGTTGCTTTAAGAAATTTGTTTTTCATTGTTTTAGGTTGTAAACTACAGTGACTCCCGTACAGCAGAGGAGATCTGTGAGAGCTCTTCTAAGATGATCACTTTTATTGACCTGGCTGGTCATTATAAGTACTTGAAGACCACTATATTTGGCCTGACAAGCTACTGCCCAGACTTTGCCATGCTGGTGGTGGGAGCCAATACTGGCATTGGTTAGTACTCATGCATTAGGGCTGTGCAATTAACACATACGATTCTCATGAGCATCTCGTCAGTAAAGCCGGTTCCTTGATTGGCACTAAATCACCATCACCTGCTTTCAGGTGGAGCAGCAGTTAATACACAGAGCCGTAGTTTACGGACAAGCTAGGCAATATCACGTTCATAATCGCTGATGAATCGCATTCTATTATGAACGCGAAATTGCCTAGCTTGTCAGCTTGTGTATTAAATGCCGCTCCATTTGAAAACAGGTGATTGAGATTTACCACCTGTCACGGAGCCGGCTTTACTGACGAAATGCGCAGGAGAATTGCATGCGATTAACTGCAAAGCTCTATTATGCATATTTATATTTATATTGCTTTATAAGTTGTAAAAGTGACTGAAGAGTATATTTTAATGAGCAAGCCATAAAAACTGTAACTAAATATGGCCGACATGTTAAATATTTACTATAAATTCAATATTTTACACTATCCAAAATATTTACACTACTGTTCAAAGGTTTGGAGTCTTTAAAATTGTTGAAATATTTTTTAAAGAAGTCTTTTATGGTCACCAAGGCTGCATTTGTTTGTTTAGAAATACAGTACAAACTGTAATATTGTGAAATAATATTAATAAAAATATTCTATTTCCAAGTGTAATTTTATTCTTGTGATGCAAATCTGAATTTTCAGCCAGAATTTTTTCTCTGTAGTCTTCGGTGTCACATGATCTTTCAGAAATCATTCTAATATGCTGATTTGGTGAAAAGAAACATTTCTTATTATCATCAATGTTGAAATCAGTTGTACTGCTTGATAATCATGATACATTTTTCAGAATTATTTAGGATAGGAAGTTAAAAAACCTGCATTTGTTTGAAATCGAAACCTTTTGAAATATCATAAATGTATTTACTGTGACTTTTCATCAATTTAATCCATCCTTGCTAAAAACAAGTATTAATTTGTTCAAAAACCATATAATCTCATTGAGCCCCAAACTTTTAAACGGTAGTGCATATTTCTATATTATTTTTAAAATCAAATATATGATGATTTATGAAATGATAAATCATTAATCAAAACCACCCAGATCACTCAACCCTACTTTTAACAAATTTTGTGTCATAACATTTTATACGTTATTCCCACATTGTGAAATTCTCCCAGCTGGCACAACAAGAGAGCATCTGGGTTTGGCGATGGCACTGAAGGTGCCCATATTCATTGTGGTGAGTAAGGTGGACCTCTGCGGTAAAAGCACAGTGGAGAAAACGGTCCGTCAATTGGAGAGAGTGCTCAAACAGCCCGGCTGCAACAAGGTCCCAATGGTGGTGTCCAACCCTGATGATGCCGTCACTGCTGCACAGCGATTTGCACAATCCTCCAGGTACATGTGTATCAGAACAGAAAGGTTATTTTACATTTTACTGCATTTTTGAAGTAAGTGTTTCTTGCAACATAAACAGTCACAATGGATTTTTCCCTGACCACTTTCCACCTTCTCTTTGAGCCTTACCGTTAAACAGCCTATTTTTGGTACTGTACCTTTAAGACTTAAATAGGTAACTTACCCTGAAAAATACCCTGCAAAGTTCCTTACCGCTAATGGCTGTTCAAATCTAGTCAGTACAGTATGCGTGTGTATAATGATGTATCACTCTCTCCACAGTGTGACGCCCATTTTCACCATCTCCAGTGTTTCTGGGGAGAATCTGGACCTTCTGAAGGTCTTTTTCAACATTCTTCCTCCTCTGAGCAACAGCAAGGAGCAAGAGGAGCTCATGCAGCAGCTCACGGAGTTCCAGGTACAAACACACTCTTACCAACGCACATATCATGTCTTAATTCTTAGATATTCCAAGATATTTGATGTCAAATTGATGTGCTCTTAAAGGTGGATGAGATTTACAGTGTTCCTGATGTAGGAACAGTAGTTGGTGGAACACTGTACAGGTCAGTTCACATCTGTTATGTCAATCTTGTCTGTTCATCTGTCTAATAACTGCCTTTCGTCCACCTAGCAATGCACTAGCAACCACTCTTTTTTCTTGTAGCAAGTATATATATATATATTAAAAGAAAAAAACAAAACATGGTTACTATAGTTATAACATGGTAACCATTAATTAACCATAGTTTTGTTACACTAAACAGTTTAATCATGGTATTGGTAAATGGTAATAAATACGCCAAAAACATGGTCATTACATTTTCACTATAATAAAACCATGGTTATTTTTTATAAGGGACAAATCAATACCCTAGGTAAATGGTAATAAATACACCAAAAACATGGTCATTACATTTTCACTATAATAAAACCATGGTTATTTTTATAAGGGACAAATCAATACCCTAGCAACCACTCAGAAAACTTTAGTAATTCCTTAGCATCCTAGCAGCATCTTAGCCACCACCTAGATTACTCTAACAACAACAAAGTAACATACTTGCAACTACTCAGAACACATAACCTTTGTAAACCTTCTTAGCAAACACCATAGCAATGCACTCTCAAACGGTCTGAACACCTGGGCAATGCTCTAGCAACATCTTAGAAACCACTCACTCTTCCAATTGTCTCTTAAATGCTCAGAACACCTGGGCAACGCCCCAGCAATGCCTTAGAAACCACCCACGCTTCTGTCTCTCCAACACTCGGAACACCAAATCAACACCCTAGCCTTAGAAACCACCCACTCTTCCAACCGTCTCTCAAACGGCAAACACCCTAGGAAACCACCCACCCCTCTCCAACACGTTAGAAACCACCCACTCTTCCAACCGTCTCTCAAACGTTCATAACACCTAGGCAATGCCCTAGCAACACTTTAGAATCATTTCACTCTTCCAACTGTCTTAAAACATTCTCACAACCACCTAAAACACCCTAGTGACTGCTTATCCAATCCCCCTAACAACCACTCAGAACAACTTATCAAACCGTAACAACTCAGAGCAATATTTTAGCATTGTAGAATCTGATTTATACCCACATTCCAATGGCTTGCAAAATCTTCATGTGGAAGTATTTCGTCCTCTTGTAGAATCTGTGATCTCTTAGTTTCTAGTTTGAAATGACCTATTTTACCAACAAAAATTTGTTAGATGGCCAATCAACATTCAGTTTGCCTTGACGAACTTTCCTTTTCTAGTTCATAATTGACTTTCTGTTCACACACAGTGGTGTGTGTCGTGAAGGAGACCGGCTGGTTGTGGGCCCCACCGATGATGGGCGGTTCCTGAGGTTGAAGGTGTGCAGTATCCACAGGAATCGCTCCGGCTGCCGCGTGCTAAGAGCCGGACAGGCCGCCACACTTGCACTTGGGAACTTTGATCGCTCATTACTACGAAAGGTCTGATCTCAAAACGAGAGCAAGAGGAGAAGAGACTAAATAAAGTCTTTATGTAGCTATATCTTTATGATGTCTTTGATCTTGAGTGTTTGTGTTTTTAGGGCATGGTAATGGTGAGTCCCAAAATGAACCCTACAATTTGCTGGCAGTTTGAGGCTGCCATAGTCCTCCTGTTCCACGCCAAGACTTTCCGCCGTGGTTTCCAAGTCACTGTGCACGTGGGGAATGTAAGGCAGACTGCCACGGTGGAGTGTCTCCTTGGAAAGGTGTGGATTTTTTAAACTTCCTGACATTATAGGAATCAAGTCTTTACAAATGAACTTGACTTACTTTCTTCTGTAGAACACAATGTTCTGAGAAGTGTTACTCTTAAAAAATTAAGTTATTTATTGTCATCTTTGTTTCCATGAAGAACCTTAAATATCCATGTAATCTTTTCATTGAACAAAAAGTTCTTTATATTGGAAAAAGTTATATTATTTAACATTAAATTAACTTTAAAGGTATAGTTCACCCAAAAATGAAAATTCTGTCATTAATTTCTCACCCTCGTGTTGTTCCAACCCCGCAAGACCTTTGTTTATCTTCAGAAGACAGATTAAGATATTCTTGATGAATTCTGAGAGTTTTCTGACCCTCCATAGACAGCAACAGAACCATGATCAAGGCCCAGAAAGGTAGTAATGACATTGTTAAAATAGTCCATGTAACATCAGTGGTTAAACCTTAATTTTACAAAGCTACAAGAATACGTTTTATGCGCAAAGAAAACAAAAATGACTTTATTCAACAATTCTTCTCTTCCATGTCACTGTCTGCCGCCATTCATATGAGTATCACAACGCATGCGCTGCACCTTATTTACGAGCAGAGAAATGCACACAGCAGCCCAAGACAGGTTGCCCACTGAAGCTAAGCAGGGCTGAGCCTGGTCAGTACCTCGATGGGAGACCTCCTGGGAAAACTAGGTTGCTGCTGAAAGAGGTGTTAGTGAGTCCAGCAGGGGGTGCTCACCCTGTGGTCTGTGTGGGTCCTAACACCCCAGTATAGTGACAGGGACACTATACTGTCAAAAAAAGCACCGTCTTTCGGATGAGACGTTAAACCGAGGTCCTGACTCTCTGTGGTCATTAAAAATCCCATGGCACGTCTCGTAAAGAGTAGGGGTGTAACCCCGGTGTCCTGGCCAAATTCCCACCACTGGCCCTTGTCAATCATGGCCTCCTAATAATCCCCATCCACTTGATTGGCTCTATGACTCTCCTCTCCACCTGTAGCTGGTGTGTGGTGAGCGCACTGGCGCTGCACTGTGGCTGTTGTCTGTGCATCATCCAAGTGAATGCTGCACACTGGTGGTGGTTGAGGAGAGACCCCCCCACATGATTGTGAAGCGCTTTGGGTGTACAACAATACACTACACTGCTATATAAATGCATCATTCATTCATTCATTCATTGTAGTATTCTCGTGAATGGCTGCGTACAGTGATACGGAAGAGAAGAATTGTTGAATAAAGTGAATTTTCATTTTTAAGTGAACTAACCCAAGTGGATTTTTAACAAAATGTTCCATGAAAGGTTCTTTGAGAAACTAAATAATTATCTTTTGGAACCTTTATTTTGAAAAATGTATCATCACAGACAAATATGTGTGTTTGTCCTCTAGGAAGAGCTGCGAACAGGAGAGAGAGCAGTAGTCTGTTTCAGATTCTTGAAACACCCTGAGTACTTGCGCGTGGGAGCCAAGCTGCTCTTCAGAGAGGGGGTGACCAAAGGCATCGGACACGTGACGCACCTCCTACCCTCCACCCAGAACCATGTGCCTGATCAGAACCGCAACCAGAACCACAGTTAGACACATCGAGTGTGACACCATTAATCAAAAGAGGACATTTGACTGCATCTGCTGTCGTTTCCTGTCCTTGCCTTGAGTTTGCATCCCCTAGTTCAATCGTGCACCTTTTAGTTCCACTCTGTAGATTTGCCTATATTAATTGCAGATTTGCCTGTGTGTAAATGCCATCGGCTCCTGTGACATTTGGAGGGTTGATTAGAGTATATATCTGCTGGGTGTAATGGAGCTTGGAAACCTCTCCTATTTTTTGCACACATGTGTGTTTCACATCTTAAGTTAAAGCTGTCTGACCTTGAGTGAAGCATTTGGGAGTCACTAAGCTGGAGCTAAGTTGGGTATTTCTGCAGGAACTCCTGCCTGCAGACTGTGTTATAGATATAAGAACATAATCATAGCATATGTTCCTGTAGACCAGGGGTCCTCAACTCTGGACCTCGAGATCCACTTTCCTGCAGACATTAGCTCTAACCCTAATCAAACACACCTGAACAAGCTAATCAAGATCTTCAGGATTACTACAAAGTTGCAGGTAGGTGTGTTTAATTTAAACAGATTGAAGCTCATCTCTGCAGGAAAGTGGATCTCAAGGTTCAGAGTTGAGGACCTCTGCTGTAGACCCACTGTCCTGCCAAGTTTAGCTACAACCCTAATCACATCAAATCAAATCTATTTTATTGTCACATCACCACAGCACATGTGGACCAGCTAATCAAGGTCTTTAGGATCACTTGAAAAATCACAGGCCACGTGTGCTGAATCAGGTTGGAAATTAAATTTGAAGGACAGTGGGTGTCCAAGAGCAGGGTTAAAGACCTAGGCCTTAAACTCAAAGTATACTTCAATTTGGCACGACTGTTGAGTTTTGTGTATAGCCAAATACATAGCTTTTCAAATTATACTCCATTTGATGGCCAGTAAGTTTAAGAAAAATTAAAGCTGCATATGCGAGTTGAGTGTACAGCATATGCACAGTAAAAAAAATCAGACTGTGCACATACTATAAATTTACATCCACCGCACTGTCTGCACACCCTAGTTTACACATAACCCAAGCTGAGCTAACCACTGTATGATTTCTACAGTCCTTTACGATTGTTGCTTGTCAGTCTGTATGATATATGTTGTGTATCTGTGATCTGTCACAAAGGCTATTAGTCAGAATATGTGAGGATGATACATTAAGCGAAATTGTCTTGAATGGAAGAACTGTAGCCAAAATCGTACAGTAATGCTAAGCTAGCTGTAGTCGCAAAACGAAAGAAGATTGTGATGGACAAAGGTATATTCCATTAAACACGTTGTAGTTTTACAGTTGTTCCATTTTGATTGAACAAAATTTAAATTTCAAAAGTTGAAATGTCTTTCCACAAATTTTTGTGAACAAAAAACGGGCGTAACATGTTAATGAAACATAAAAATGCAAGATTTTAATTTAAATGAATCGGACAATTCACAAATTGTTTTGCAAAAGATTTACACATTAATTTTGTTTAAGGTTCATGAATAAATTACCAGTCTTGTTTTTGTTCACTTAATGCTGTACCATTTCAGTACATTTGTTGGTGTGATTGAATTTCGCCCCCTATCTTCAGGACAAAAGAGGTAACCGAAAGGGATTTTTTTAGCTCTAGGGTTGTAGGAACAGTCAAGCATGATTTTTTTTTCACTAGCTTGATTACATTGTGCCTAATTCTAAATGTATTCACAGATGACTCAAAAAAAATGTGCATATTGCACAATTGTTTGTAAGCAAATCTAAGGTTAAGGTCATTTCCAATGGCTTACACAGTTAACTGGGTTAAACTTACGGCAGCTTTGTGTGATGGGCATTTGTCTTGAGCATGCACATGAACCCAGATAAACATTGTGTTGTGTGTCTCGTTCACTCCTTTTCAAGATATTGTGCAATTGCAAAATATTGAATGTACTGATCATAGATATAACTGTACCATTTGAAGTAACTAAACTAACGTGACCGCTAATGTATAAAAGCTCTTTGCATTTAACAGTATTAAACATTGAGCGTCACCAATGAAGCTTGAGCAGAACGAATTCAGAAGTTTAAATAATTTGTAAAACCTTGTTTTTACAGCCATTTTTACGAAGAAATTTGTTCTGCTTTTGTTTTATAAATGAGGCCCAATTGCTTTCATAACTTCCGCTGTTGGCCAATAGCGCATGTTGTGCTTACACAAATAATAATTAATATTGTCTGATGTGCAGCTGGTGGGCTTTAATACATTTGAGATGTATCTTCATTTCATGTACTTCTGCAAAAAGGCTTTAAAAGCCTAGAAACCAGACTAGATATCTATTGCTTTGCTATTAGTTCCGATGTAATAAAGAATCAAATGTTTTATTGTGGAAACCCTTTGTTCTTTGCAGTTATTTGAGGACAGGAAATACAATAGTTTGAAATGAAAATTGCAAGTTAAAAACATGTAAAACTCTTCCGCAGACAATATATGATTATTTTAAACTGTCCCACATTTTAATTGTATAGTATATAATATTTGTACATATTGTGTACAGATTACCTGGTTTGGTCTTGTCTATATTTTTTGAAACAGAGTATTTTAATGTTTAAACTTATTCCAGTGCAATGCCTTGCCGCATAGATTTCCATAGTAAATGTATTACCAGAAATGTTTTTTGAACCAGAAACCAAATGGGGAAAAAGACCAAATCGGCAAGTCAAGAGTTTTGACAAGTTTTATTATGTCTTTGCGCAATAAATTGTTAATTGTTCACAGAACACACTGTTGTAGCATAGCAGCAAGCACCATAATAATAAGTTTACGTAATATGGCATTATGAATAAAAGAAGAAAATATATAAAACTTAGTTTTCCTTCAAAAGATGAATGCTTTCTTTGTTTTGCACTTTGCGAAACATCAGCATTTGTGAATACGGAAACTTTGTTCAAAAAGATGAAAAATGACGTCACTAAATCTGCCATCCTTCATATGAGATATAATACTCAGATGACTATTAATGCATCTGTATCATTCAAAAATTATTCATTCCTCTTTCACTTAACTATGCATGCTTAAACCGGCTTCTAACACGTTTAACAAGCCAACATGAAACTATTCTTATTTTTTCACCATGTAAACGTTCATCTTCAAAACTTCCTTTGGCTCTGCAGAATTAAGCGACTGTTGAAATGGTAGACAAAACTCCAGGCACATCAGCGCTGATTTGGAGAGTTTACGCAAGGCTCCTGTGTCTGGGCTTGATTCTGGGGTATAGCTACAGAAGAAAAACAAATATGAGCAATCTGTAGTAAAGAAAAAAAAGGATGTAATTTCCCCCAAAATGCATTTCCTCACCCCGAGGAGGCTGCGAGGTATGTAGCCCTCATTGTCGGCACATCTTGCCCACCACCACTCTGTTTCTTCACTGTCCTCTCTTCGTAGGATGGTCAGACAGTCTCCTTCCTTAAAGGACAGTTCATCCGGGCTCTCAGCGTCATAGTCCCACAGGGCATAAACAATGCCCCTGTTCATGATGCCCATCTTCTCCTGCACACCTGTGAAAAAAAAAAAACCCATCTCAACGATATAGTTTTATTGTTAAGGTACCGGTTGAGCTACAGTACATGAAGTCCTCTATGTAAAATTTCATAAGGGGCTTTCGCACCAGAGAAACCTTTTCAGAACTATTGGTGGACATTTCTGCTTTTTGGCGTGTTCGTGCCGCAGGAACTAGGAACGTACTTAGTTCTAGGAACACTGTTTGCAGAAACTAATTTAGCTCCTACTTCAGTGTATGATCTAAAACAGTTATGTAGGAACTATCGGTGATGTAAGTGTAAGCTGATTTTTCAAACACATACAAAACACCAGCATTTTTAAAAAAAACCCATGTAAAAATGCCGCAAATAAAGATGTCGGTGCGAATTCAACCAGAAAAACGAGCCTGCTGGCTAGTTCCTAGAACTACGTGGTGTGAAAGCGCCTATAACGGGAGGGACTGGTCTCTCACCATAGAGAAACTGCGAGCATTGGGCATAACCTTCTTCCATTTCCTCACACTTGTCAGCCGCCGTCTGCATATCGCTGTAGGTTGTGGCATATACGGCAGCTCCGGATTCCACTAGGAACTTACAAACTTGCACGTTATTACAGGAAGCAGCGCAGTGCAGGGGAGTCCTAACAGAGAGAATGACATGTCATTCCGTTATATTAAATTATAGACAAAATTTTACTTGGTTTACATAAATATTTTTTGCTCACCATCCATCGCTGTCTGAGGCATTCGCGTTTACTCCAAACTGCACCAGGAACTTTACGATTTCTGTGTGTCCAGCGCACACAGCATTGTGCAGAGCAGTAATGCCCTCATCATTGGGTAAACTGGGGTCTTCCACCTGGATTTGACGTAGAGACATATACTTGAAATCCCAACTAGCTATATGTCTAGTTGTTATATTACTCACTTTTGGACCAAGTATGTACAAGTGCATCTCAATAAATTAGAATGTCGTGGAAAAGTTCATTTATTTCAGTAATTCAACTCAAATTGTGAAACTCGTGTATTAAATAAATTAAATGCACACAGATTGAAGTAAGTCTTTGGTTCTTTTAATTGTGATGATTTTGGCTGATAACAGAATTCTCAACAAATCAGAATATGGTGACATGCCAATCAGCTAATCAACTCAAAACACCTGCAAAGGTTTCCTGAGCCTTCAAAATGGTCTCTCAGTTTGGTTCACTAGGCTACACAATCATGGGGAAGACTGCTGATCTGACAGTTGTCCAGAAGACAATAATTGACATCCTTCACAAGGAGGGTAAGCCACAAACATTCATTGCCAAAGAAGCTGTCTGTTCACAGACTGCTGTATCCAAGCATGTTAACAGAAAGTTGAGTGGAAGGAAAAAGTGTATTAGAGAAAAAGATGCACAACCAACCGAGAGAACTGCAGCCTTATGAGGATTGTCAAGCAAAATTGATTCAAGAATTTGGGTGAACTTCACAAGGAATGGACTGAGGCTGGAGTCAAGGCATCAAGAGCCACCACACACAGACATGTCAAGGAATTTGGCTACAGTTGTCGTCAGAGGCGGGCTGGGCTAAGGAGAAGAAGAACTGGACTGTTGCCCAGTGGTCCAAAGTCCTCTTTTCAGATGAGAGCAAGTTTTGTATTTCATTTGGAAACCAAGGTCATAGAGTCTGGAGGAAGGGTGGAGAAACTCATAGTCCAAGCTGCTTGAAGTCCAGTGTTAAGTTTCCACAGTCTGTGATGATTTGGGTGCAATGTCATCTGCTGGTGTTGGTCCATTGTGTTTTTTGAAAATCCAACGTCATTGCACCCGATTACCAATACATTTTGGATCACTTCATGCTTCCTTCTGCTGACCAGCTTTTTAAAGAAGCTGATTTCATTTTACAGCAGGATTTGGCACCTGCCCACACTGCCAAAAGCACCAAAAGTTGGTTGGCTGGCCAGAAAACTCACCAGACCAGAACCCCATAGAGAATATATGGGGTATTGTCAAGAGGAAAATGAGAAACAAGAGACCAAAAAATGAGAAACAAGAGACCAAAAGATGAGCTGAAGGCCACTGTCAAAGAAACCTGGGCTTCCAAACCACCTCAGCAGTGCCACAAACGGATCACCTCCATGCCACGCCGAATTGAGGCAGTAATTAAAGAAAATGGAGCCCCTACCAAGTATTGAGTACATATACAGTAAATGAACATACTTTCCAGAAGGCCACCAATTCATTAAAAATGTTTTTTTTTATTGGTCTTATGAAGTATTTTAATTTGTTGAGATTTAGGCTTTTGTTAAATGTGAGCCAAAAGCATCACAATAAAAAGAACCAAAGACTTAAACTACTTCAGTCTGTGTGCATTGAATTTATTTAAAATACACAAGTTTCACAATTTGAGTTGAATTATGGAAATAAATTAACTTTTCCACGACATTCTAATTTTTTGAGATGCACCTGTAACTGATATTGGCCTATTTCTCACCTCATATATGATCCTCTGGACGAGGTCGTACTCGCCCTCTAAAGAGGAGTCCAACAGAAGGGCCAGAGGGTTAAAGTGCACACGCATCCCGTGGTTGATGCGCTCTGAGCCTGTTTTACGCAGGTTTGTTCTTTTGCCCTGTGAAAAACAGGATGGATGAATAGATATTTAGTTATATGCTAGAAGGAAATTCTGTACATATTTGATGCATATCTTGTGGTAAAGCTCATTGAGGGTCACTGGTTGCCACTTCTGCTCCATTTAAATATTTAATGAGATCTGTGTGGAGTGCTCAGAATCTTAGTGTGGCTAGTTGCTAAGCAACAGCCCAGAATGGATGGTTTGATCGGAATCTCTACTGACCTGACTTGTCTTCACACTCTTTCTTTGTCTTTCCCTCTTCTCTCTCTGTAGTCATACTTATGTGGGCTAAATGCCTATATAGTTTTCTATAAAGACAAGGAATGTTTCAAATGTCCCCCTCATCCTTTGGAGTCTTCTTTTGAGTGACAAATGGAACACCTTATGGTGTCATGGACTTCAAGGCCAAAATATCATAGGGTGTCCTAATTGTCAATTTATGAATCAACAGGCATCCGCTTTTGCGGCCATGATGAACCCTCTATGTACCCTATTGTCCACATCAGGTACACCATTTTGGACACCGTTCATGACTCCTTTGTGCATAGAGTTTGACTGTAATGAACTGCTCACTGTTGAGTCAGTATTTGACTAAACTTTAATGCTTGCACAACTTAGCACAGTAAAAATACTTTGTTTTAACCCATTCATCAAGTATTCTGTTGCTGGGATACTCTTCCCATCAGTGCACATTTTAGATGTCTACCTTATCTGACTCACCCATTGCAGGTGTCTCGGGGTCTCTACTATCAAATTTGTTTAGTTGAATCAAGTGTGTTTGATTAGAAAGACAGCAAAAAAAATGCTAGAGATTGCAAAGTTGCTATATAAGGCTGGTTCCTAGAAGGTCAACTTGAATCCTGTTTTTGGAAAGCGATTGACTTTGGGACACTACAATTTGATATCATTGTGAATGTCCCTTTGGTCCCTCTACAGATATGATTTTATCTTTCGGGAATGTTGTAGTACCTACCGGTGGTAGCATGACCTGTCCTGTGACCTCTGGAACCTTCATATTGATGCTGTCCTCGCTTGGTCCCTCCTGCTCTGTCATGCTGGGATAGGGAGGTGGAGGGTAAGGTGGGTACTCCTCAACATACGGTTCTGGAGCGGCTGGGCCATAGACTTCCTGTTCTTCTTTCAGCGGTGGTTCCTTCGGTACGGTGCTAGAAATGCTGCTGTCGTCCAGGATAGGCGATCGAGGTGGAAGTGGTGGAGGCGTCAACTCCTCCTCTTTTTCACACTCAGGTATCATAGTATCATGGTGTCCCTCGTGGGGTCTAGTGTTCTTGTCAGCTACTGGCCTGCATCCATCCTCACCTTCTGCCTGAAAGAAGGCAGTTGGGGTTATAGTAGTCTCCATGGCTGCCAATGTGGTCTTCTGGTAGAGGAGCTTCTGGATGTTGGGTCCACCAGGCCCCTCAGATTCTGTTATAGAGCCACGCTTTTTAAGAGGTCTGGGCGCATGGTGCAGTCTTTTCCTCAGGGCCTCCAAATCGGCATCGCTCTGGAGCCGATGGGTATTTGAGAGGAACGGAAGAAGTTTGGTTGGGCTGAGGGGCCGGGGAACGCGCTCTACTTCCTGGCCCTCAGCAGAGGAGGATGCAGAGGCCATATTGTTGCCCTGGTCCACTTGGTCACTATCTAGACCTCCAGTTTTCTCAAGATGACCGCTGTCCAGCATAAGAGACTGCTGGCCCCCACTGGATGGTATTACTGGTTTACCATATACTGTGAGAGGCAAGGAATGAGGATCAGGTACTTCATAAAAACATCTATAGAATAAGTTGGGTGTCAATTGGCATTTATATTACGCAACCACTAAAATAACATAAGGTATGTTACTGAGCTAAAATGTACCCAATCCAAGGGTGTTGAGAATATTTAGTACATATAATAATAATAATAATAATAATGCATTATATTTTATGAATATATCCTCATTTGACTTTGTTTTTCCGTGTCTGAGCCACAAAGTGAAAGAACAATTTGCCTTTGTGCTCCGAGTTTTAAAGATATGCAATCCAAAGCTGGAACCAAAATGACTAGAAAGTTATGTAACAAAGGAATGAGCCTTTCTTTAGATCTTTGTGGTAAGTGAACATCACTATGAGCCCTGCTCACTCTGGAGGGTAGAGCACTACTTTTATTGTCATTTGTACAATTTTGGTACACACAATGAATTCACATATGGCACTGGCATTTTATCTTGAAATATTACATTGAAAATAAATGGGTATATCTGTTGATTTTTATGGCAAATAAAACTTTCATGCCACATATGGTCACCTTTGTGTCTTTCATTATCAACTGATTCCAACTTGTACCGTTTCTCCATCTGGTACTTGCTAAAAAAGTGAATAAACATTAACACTAGCAGAGCAATACAGTGTCCACTTTCTACAGGATCGTTTAAGGACACAAAAATACTATTTGGAATTCTCCCAAAATCTAGGTGAAATCTGGTCAAAAACAAGTCAAACAGACTTTCTGTTGTAATAATTAAGCAGCTTGATTTAAATACTGCATCCAAGACAGAGGCTGTAATAAATCCGCTGTTCCTAATTTGTTTCTGCCCTGAAGAACTTTCAACTGAACTAAAGCAAGCTTTTGAACTTCACATTGTTCAGACGCAATGTTCGGATTAAGACTAAGAAATAAACATGCTTATTTTAAGACCAAAAATACTGTTATTAGACTTTCCGTCATTTACACAACTGTGTGGAACACCAAAGCATTTACAAAGAAATGGTAAATTGTTTTCCGCTCCTGCGTCGCAACAGCTTTAAAATCTCAAACAACAGTAATGAAAGTTGGCAGATTTGTTGTTTTGGGGTGAACTATTTCTTTAAAACCGATTAAATTAAAGAATGTCTTGTTTAAAGTTGGTTCTGTGTGCTCTTGTTGATTTGGCAGAATGTCCAGTGTAACATTACATCTTGTGAAATAGATACTTATCAAATTCCATCACAAGATACCTCTAAATTTGTTTGGGTGTCTAGTGGGGTGGAGGTACTCACATCGAGGCTGTGAACGGGTCAGCGTACTTTGCCCTTGATAACCCTTCCCAAGAGTGCTTTGTTGGGTGTACATGGAGTAGATGGATTTCGCTGCCACCGTCTGGGGTTTGTGAAGAGTAGTGGGGGATGACGTCTCTTTCCCTGCCAAAGTATCTGACGTGAAAGGGCGTACTGTCGCAGCAGTTAAGGTGTCCGGTTTAGGGGGCAGAGGTAGGGGTAAGGTGTTGTTGTGGGATGGAAGGGGCACTGGGGGTTTCTGATGGGCTGGTCTAGCTTTGCCAGGGAAGGTGCCCGTGCTGTAAGGAGGTTTACTGAAGGTGGACTGGCCTGGTAGAGCAGGTTTGGGCTTGGTTGGAACTGGAGGAGGAACCTTCCCAAAGCTTCTACCTGCAGACTATGATTAAAGAGTTGTTAGTGTTTATTAATATACATGCATTAGCATTGATTAATTGCCATTGTTATCTGTTAACATCAGGCACTCGGTGCAGTACCTGGGTGTCCCTCAAGAGGTCGTCACTACTCTGGTTCTTGCGTAAGGGCAATGGCGGAGGTTTCAAATCTGCCTCAGAATCTGGAACAGATATTAAAAAGAATCTGCATATCATAGATATTAATCATCATGTTTAAACACTACGATACTTTAGTGAAAGTGTCTTCTGACTGGATTAAGACATGGCAGAGGTGCCCAATCCTGTTCTTGGAGATCTAACTTCCTGCAAATTGTTTCACACCTGGTTCACGTCTGAACCAGCTAATTAAGATCCTCACGAACATTTGATAATTACAGCTCTGCAGGTAGGTAGATCACCAGAAACAGGACTTATCCCAGTTTAATGGAGACACATTTTCATGTAAGCCACTCGTGGCGGATTTTCCGAAGAGTGTAAACACTGTGGCTCTATCAAAACATTGCTTTGTTTGTTTAAGTGGTCTGATGATATGTCAACTACAAGTTACAAGTCACCAATTCCAAAGCTACTTTAGTAAAAGTATTAGAGTATCTGATTTTAACAGTACTTAAGTATTTTACTTATATTAAATATAGGCTCAAAGATGCAATATTCAAAGAGACATTCCAGTCAAAAACTGTAACGTTGTGGAGAAGCTGGGGAAAACAGGCATAGGCAAGAATCTATGTGCAGGTATTTCATGGAAAAATTAGAACAAATAATAAGCCAAAAACCAAAGGGAACCAAGAACAGACTGACGGGCAAACAGACAACCATTGCATTCAACAACTCACAAAGAACTAAAGAAACACTAGGGCTACAGTCATGGCCAAATATATAGGCACCCTTGGTAAATGTGATCAAAGAACATTTACGTTTAGTAATTTTGCAGACGCTTTTATCCAAAGCGATTTACAATTGGGGAATACATAAAGCGATTAATCTTAAAGAGGCAAACAGACCGAGGAAGTGCTCGTAACACCAAGTCTCAGGCATTGTTCAAATAAGTACAAGCTAGCAAGGGAAGGAGAGAAAGAGAAAGATGAAGATTTTGAAAAGGTGAAAGAAGTTGTTTTTTTTATGATTTTTTGAGATGAGTTTTCAGTTGTTACTTGAAGATTGACAGGGATCCAGCATTCCGGATGGGGGTGGGAAGATCATTCCACCAGCCAGGAATGGTGAACGAGAATGTTCTGGAGAGTGATTTTGAGCCTCTCTGTGATGGCACCACGAGGCGTCGCTCGCTAGCAGATCTCAGACTTCTGGAGGGGATGTAGATTTGTAATAGTGAGTGGAAGTAGGTGGGTGCTGAGCCTGTGGTTGTTCTATATACAAGCATCGGTGTCTTGAACTGGATGCGAGCTTCTCCCGAAAGAAGGTTGTGAAAATTAATCTGCATCGTTAATCCTTTTGATCTTTTTTATTTGTATCTTTATTTTATTTTTATTTTATTTACAAAAATCTAACCTTTCATTGGATAATAAGAATTTAAAATGGGGGAAATATCATTACGGAATAAATGTTTTTCTCAAATACACATTGGACACAATTATTGGCACCCCTAGAAATTCTTACACAAAACAAAACGGAGGGTACAAACATGGAGGTAACGGTTTCAGTCGACAAAGATTAACTGAAAGGACTGGGGCTTATAAAGACAGGACGATCAGGGAAGATGAGACACCTGGAAACAAATCAACAATCAACGTGAGGGAGAAACTGGGTAACGGAACACATGGTGAGCAAAAACACAACAGAACAGTCCAGGGGCGTGACAAAAACAAAGCCCAAATTTCATTAATCATCCATCGCAACAAGAAAAAATAAATAATATATTTCTGATGTGCAGCAAAAGATAATTGAACTTCACAAATTAGTGAAGTGGCTTTAAGAAATTCCTATTTCCACCATCAGAGCAATAATTAAGAATTTCCAATCAACAGAAAATGTTACGAAACTGCCTGGTAGAGGACGTGTGTCTATATCATCCTAATGCACGGTTAGGAGGATACTTTGAGTGGCTAAAGACTCTCCAAGGACCACAGCTGGAGAATTGCAGAAAATAGTTGAGTCTCGGGGTCAGAAAACCTTAGAAAAAAATATCAAACAGCACCTACATCACCACATGTTGTTTGGGAGGGTTTCAAGAAAAATGATCCTAGCTCATCCAAAAACAAACTCCAGCATATTCAGTTATCAGACACGAGTCACGACTGGAACTTCAAATGGGACTGGCTTCTATGGTCAGATGAAACTAACAAATGAGCTTTATAGCAGCAAACACTCAAGATGGGTTTGGTGAACACAGGGATAAAAAGTACCCCATGTGTACAATGAAATATACTGCTGTATTTGTGGGCCTATATTTCTGCTGGAGGTCCTGGACATCTTGTTTAGACACATGGTATCATGGATTCTATCAAATACCAACAGATAAAAAAATCAATATGTGACTGACTCTGTTAGAAATCTTATAATGGGCCATGTTTGGATCTTCCAACCATACAATAACACAAACCTCAAAAACAACACAAAAATGGGTCACTGAGCACAAAACCAAGCTTCTGCTATGGCCATTCCAGTCCTCTGACCTAAACCCTGAAGAAAATGAGTGGGGTGAACTGAAGATTTTTTCTATATATATTTTTCTTGCGCAAGACACTGTATGACATTCAAGTTGCATGATTTGACTGATTTTTACATATAGAGGGTGAATATAGAAAGCAATGATCATTCATGTTTTCATAATCACTGGCCAAATTAAAAAACGAACATCTTCGAGAGCAAGGAGGCCCCCTGGTATTTCGGGGGCCCTACGCAGCCTGCATATTCTGCGTATAGGGAGGATTGGCTCTGTGCAGTCATGTCCTTATAAACCCCTGTGATTCACAACTATTTGCTAAGGCGCTCGCATTCATGTAAAGTAGCCTTGTAAGACAAGTTTGGTTGAGTAAGGGCAAAACGCACAAGGTATAGTACTTTCAGTGCTCTGTAGTTGGCAATATCACATCTTTTGTAGCAGAAATAAACTGCTGCAGAAAAGCTAGGTGTCATGCAAAATGTAATGTGTAACTGCAACATTCATTTAAAATGTAGTGGAGTTAAGTGTACAGAAACTCGTTCAAAAATGTAGTGAAGTAGAGAATAAAAGTTGCTAATAAAAGCGTCTGCAAAATGACTAAATGTAAATGTAATATCTTTGATACTCAGTACAACTACAAAGTATCCAAAAAGATACTCAAGTACAGCAATTATTTACATTTACTCCAATACTTTACACCTCTGGGTTGGAGAGAGGCGTACCTTTCTCCTGGGATCCATGGCTGGTCATACGGGGAAGGGTGGAGGAGGTGCCATGGGTGTTGCTGTTAGTTTCTGTGTTGGAAAACAAATCTGACACCTTGGAGATCTTACTTGTCAAGAAACCATTACCTGTCACATGGAAACAGAATTAGGAGAAGATTAATCAGGGTTTACAGGTGCAATTTTGGGTAAATACTGTACATATATACACGTACCTGTGGTCGGTTTAGGGAGAGGTTTGGGAAGGGTGGCTGTGCCGTCGGGATAAGCAGGCTTCACTGGAATCTCCTGCCTGGGAGGAACTGGAGGAGACGGGGTGGTCTGGATGTACGGCCCAACAGCTGCAACCCTGGAAGGGCCGGTGGGCTGAGAGCTCTGCGCTTCGGATGGCTGCTGGAAAAACAAGAGACAAAGAATAAGAGAAAGAATTTCCATGTGTCACAAACTAAATTCTAAAAAGCACAAGAAATGTAAACGTTATAAAGTTGCTCACAGGCAAGTTCTCTTTCTGTTGGAGAGCAGCTTTTTTCTTCCAGAGCCTCTCTCTCAGTTCAGCCACTCTTTTGTCCATGGTGGCCATTTCTACGTTCCTCTTGTTTAGATTCTCTCTCTGCTGCTGGAGTTTGGCACTTTGCTCCTGGTTTAACTTATTCCTCAGCTGCAGAAAAGAGAAAAAGTCAGAACAAAAGAGGGATTGTTGAATTTTTTGTGCGGGACTATGGCTTTTCAAATCTTTACTATTTTTTTCTCCATATAAAAAAAGAGTGTATTCCGGCTATATTTTTCTCAAATAAAAGGCACTTGGTTTACATTTTTCTTGTACAAATGAAAGATATTAAGTCCGATTTTAAATTAGGTGGCCTTAACTACGATGTACTTACATTTAAATTAATAATTTGATGCAATGTTGTACTTATTGTGTACATACAAGTTTTTACATTGTACTTACATTTTAAAACATATCTGCATATAATACAATTTGTAAATAATTTCTGTAATTACATTTATAGTTACACTGTTGACCTATCCCTTACACCTAAACCCAACCTTTAACATACCACCAAACCTGTCCCTAACCTTACCCGTATCCTACCTCAATAGCAGAAAGCAGAAGTGTTTTGCAATACAATATACACAATATACACAAAACACGCACTTATTTTTTGATGTAAGTGCATAGTAGTTAAGGCCACCTAATATAAAGTGGGACCAAATATTCTTATATTTTATGTGTTCATATATCACTATATGTCTGAATAGCAGGATTGTGTAACAGAAAGCTGTAGACCAACAAGAAAAAAGCTACCTGAAGCTCTTTGTAAAGTCGCTCGAGTTCTCCACTTGAGCTTGGTCCAGCTTCATGTGGGAAGTCCATTTTGCCATCACGTAACATGTCTAGTTGTCGACTCAACTCCTCCACCCTGCTGACAGCCACCACCAGCTCCCGCTGCTTCTGCTGGAATAGACCGTTCATCTGCTCAATCTCCTCCACTACAGAGAGAGAGAAATTAGGTATATCACTCACTTGTTAATTAACTTCTTATTCCCATAAGCAAGATTGTTTGTTGTTGTCTCTGTTGATTAATTTAGCCGCTAATGGCATTTTTATATAACAGAAACAGTAGAGCAAACTTTTCCATTAGTGGGCAAATGATCCACAACAAATGACATCTTCGTAAATGGATCTGGAAAAAGTTCTAAAACACTTTTAACCATAAAATATGGATACATATCTAACTTTCTAAATGCACACCTCAGTGTAGATCATAATTAAAGTAAATAAGATTTTTTTCAGCAGAAAACCTGATTAGCTGATCAAATCAATTGACTTAGAAAAATTAGGTAACAATGTTAAATTTGAACCTTTTTAAATAAAAAAAAATAAAAAAATACTTTTTTATCTTTAATTAATTATCTAAATAGTCTAAAAACACTAATTTATAATAATACAATATAAAACTAGTCTGTAACACGACAACAACAATGATATTTAATATTGACAATGTAATAAACGTAATAAACATATTTTCAGTAAATTGAATTGCTTTTAATGAAACGTTTACTTTGTTTTACACCACTACATTAAACAAAGTAGCAAAATAGTTTATAAAACAAAATTTATATAAAAAAAGTTTGTCAAAACATTTCCCCCTAATCTAGCAAACAAATGGGCCACAACACCATTTGGTGCCACTAGTAGAGCAGAAATGACAAACTTCACCTTGAGCTAATATCCCTCAAAGAAAGTCAACATTAGAGCATTTTCAGCCTTCCTAACCTACTCTCTATCTCATGAGTTTACAGATCCTGACCTAGTTTACTGTTGCTGATGCGTTTCTGTTCCACTTGTCCTTTCAAAGCTCGAACTCTGCGCAGTTTGGCCTCCTGGTTCTCTGCGTTCTCCCGCAGCAGTCGCAGTTTCTCCTGCTCAGACGCCTGCTGCTGCTGCTGCCGTTGGTCCTGCAGCCTCAGGAAGCACAGTCGCTGTTCCTGTGAGGAGGAGTCGGGTCACAATCTCACCAACACTCATTTTCAGACATCATTAAGTTTCAGAACTTCTGTGCCTACTGTTTTCATTCATGCTGATAATGGAAAAAACGGTAATGGTTTTGATATGGAGATGACTCCATGCAATTGTTTATTCATATGACCTTGCGCAAACAATAACACCATTTCACGAATGACTTCAAACCTTGTATTTGAAGGAAATGTTGATTTAAACTAACAAACAGGAAATGCTGTTCTTTTCCATTTAATTAAAGTGTAAAGGACAGCCTTGGTTGCCATTAATTTCTATTGTATGGAAAAGAGTAGCATGGGCATTCTGCTGAATATCTCCTTTTGTGCTCAACGGAAGACAGAACGTCATACAGGTTTGGAACAAGTAAATTACTTTAATTTTGACATAGTTATTAAAAAATACATTGAACAGTACATTATGTCAATGGTGCAGTGGGCTACCTTTGTGGCCAGGAGTTGTTGTTGTGCGTTAATCTGTTGTTGTTGCCGTGATGCCATCTCTTGCAACTCGCTGAGAGTGATATCCATATGAGGAGCCGCCATCTAAAAAAAATATATATATATATATATATATATATATATCAGAGCTTTTGCTATTTTATATTGGATGGCTATGAAGAATTTGTAGGTTTTGACATTGTATAAGGTAATTTTAAAGGAATTTAATATGGCAAAACTTTCTTGTCGGGTCACTAACATGCAGTTATACGTGTTATTCTGTTTTCTTTTTTAAATCTTTACATGAATCTCGAGTGTTGTGGATCAAACTAAGAGTCGACTCTCATTCTGAAAGTTTGATTTACACTCTCAGTTTTTAATCATAGTTTATTAAACTGCAAGATACAACCCGAAATCCGGAAATGTTGGGACATTTTTTAAATTTGAATAAAATGAAAACTAAAAGACTTTCAAATCACAGGAGCCAATATTTTATTTTATGTTATAAGCATTCAGTTCTAAACCCAGCATCTCTGATAGTATGGGGGGGTGCATAAGTGCATACGGTATGAGCAACTTGCATGTTTTGGAAGGCACTATGAATGCTGAAAGGTATATAAAGGTTTTAGATCAACATATGCTCCCCTCCAGAGGACGTGTATTTCAGAAGGACAATGTAAAACCACATACTGCAGCTATTACAACAGCATGGCTTCATAGTAGAAGAGTATGGGTGCTGAATTGGCCTGCCTGCAGTACAGATCTTTTACCTATAGAGAACATTTGGCAAATCATTAAACAAAAAATACGTCAAAGATGACCACAAACTCTTCAGCAGCTGGAAACCTATATCAGGCAAGAATGGGACCAAACACCAAAACTCCTGAAACTCATAACCTTGATGCCCAGACCAAGGTTATTTTCATTAACGAAAACTAAAACGAAGACGATAACGATTGATGAAAAAAAATGTGTAAACTGAAATAAAATAAAAATGTCAAAATATTTGAAAAAGTAAAACGAAACTAAACTAATAACAGTTATTTAAAAACGAACTGAAATAAATAATTAAAAAAAATTTGAATTATAGTTTTCGTAATTATTATTACGTTCTCACCCCTTGGCGTAAAAATATGTGAGCTGAGTGGCGGTTTAGGAAAATACCTGTAAATGGCGCATCACGTGGAGTTATCTGACGGAAAGACACAAAGCATTTTAAAGCAGAGTCCCCTGTTTGGTTAATGTGCACCAGCAGTACTTAACCAAACACCCGATCCAGTACTTAACCAAACATCCGACCCATTATCCGACAGCAGATCTAATTTAATTTAAGAGTTGTGACCCGAATTGCAACCACATTAAATCTATTACACCAGGTAGGCAAAATTATTTATTTTCTAAAGTAACACAAGCAATCAAACCAACATTAGGCAATCTAAGTTGGTGCTTTGAAGAAAAACAGACACACAGAGCAACATGGTAATTAACAGAAAAAAAGATGAGAATGCGCATCCTTTCTGTAAATAATACAAATCTTTGGCCTAGCATCTTGTGATCACTCTGCCAGGCTTTCGAAACAAATATGCATAGGCTAAATCACATCATGCACACGCTAATAATTCTTCATAAATAAAGAAAAGAACATATTAAAATATGAGGCTATTGTTAAATACGATTGCCGTTATTATTTAGTTTAATTAGTCCCAGTTATGATTTATGCGAGGTTGTTCACAAAAATGTGAGCAAGACACGACAGTTACAATATCATGATTATGGTCAAATAAGAAAAAAAGACATAACCAAATTAGGCTACATTTATTTTCATATTTAATATCTCAATACACCATTAACTTGTGTAGATGTATGCATTTCAGCATGCGTTCATTTTGTGTTGCTAAACGTTTGCCTCACTAAGCTTAATTATATGTCTTTGGCCTTCGCTCTGGAAGTGATTGATTTTCATTGAAACTGCAACTAAAACTGAAACTAAACTATATAAAAACTAAATCAAAATGTGTTCACAAAATAAAAACTAAACTAAAAAAAATATGAATGAAACTAATAAAAACTAAACTGAATTTTATAGCAAATTTGAAAACGATGTTAAAATAACAATTTTGAAAAAACTATAATAACCTTAGCACAGATTCAAACTGTTTTGAAAAGAAGAGAAGCTACACCATGTTAAATGATACTATAACTTAAATAAAAATAGCAAATGAAACTTTGTTTCTGGGTAACTAGTATGCAGTTATGCATGTTATTCTGTTTACTTTTTCAAAATCTTGAAATACATTTAGAGTGCTATGGATTAAACTTTGAGTTGATTCTTATTCCCAAAGTCTGATTTCCAGTCTCCTCAGTTTTAATCATGTTAAAACATAATTTATTTAAAGTATAAAATCATAAAATAATGCTTTGCAGTGTCACAATTCAGAATATAAAAATATGGTCTATTAAATCTTTTTATTTACACAGCTTACTGACAATTTCCAATTCAAGCCTAAGTTAGCAAAAGTATCCAAGGGGGTGGAACTTAACAATTCTCTGAAGGGAATTCATACTCACTCCATTTTCCATGTGTCTGTCTATCATCCCCTTCACCGTGTTTCTTCTGGCAAGAGACTCTGGAGGCCTGTGAGCTCCTGTAGTTAGAGACAGAATTAGCGGTTTTGGCTAAGCTATACACATCACCGCTTATTTTAGGATTAGGGATTTGTATTAAACTTTGACATATAATTAGTCAAGCACATTTTTGTGTTAACCCTAACCCCCCCCCCCTGCGCGCAACACACAAAACACACACACACACACACAATACATAGGCTACCACAGGACTCCTCTCTTGCCCTGTGACACCCAAGAAAAACACAAAATACCAAAATATACATTCATCAAAATATTTTTATCTGGTAAACGAACTACAAACAATTTAACAATTGAAAGTGCAAAACGTTTTATTTAGCGACAAAAGCAGCATTAAATCTGCTTTTTGGTCTTCTTGGCCTGCACTAAGAACTCCATTGCCTTCTTCCTCTTTTGAGCCATGTGCCACAGTTTCTGAAAAAAAAAGAATTTGAAGTGGGTGAGTGGTAAAGTTTGGCTACCTGAACGAGTTAAATGCCAACGTAGGTAAAGGCAAGTTAATTCACATAGCTCATTTCACACAAAATGGCAAGTCAAACTGCTTTATAGGGAGAAAATCTTACACACTGCAAAAAAATGCTTTTCTTACATTTTTTGTTTCCAGTCCAAATATCTAATAATTATTAAATCAAATCTTTTTTTGTTTTAAAGAAAAAAATAAGTCAAGTCTCAAAATAATCTTGTTTTCGGCTTGAAATGCTAAATTTTTGTCTTTTTCTGAAAACAAGATAATAATTTTTACTTGTCTAGAAAATGCTTCTTGATTTAAGAATTGTTTGATATTTGGACTAGAAACAATTTTGAAGCAGCTGACGAGCTAAGCGCGAGGTGTTCTTCCGTCTTGAAACAGTTGTGACTGCCTATGGCAAGCCGTTTTGACTTTCATTCATTCTCAGAATATGAATTCTTGATATCAACAATTTAATTTTTACTAGTTAAACAATTGGGAGGGTAATTTCTCATATCAACAATTTAATTCTTGATATCAAGAATAGGCATTTTAATAGTAAGAATTGTATTTCTGATATGTGAAATTGGAATTTCAACTAGTAAAAAAATTATTCTTGATATCAACAATTGATTTTGAATGGCAGCCTATGGTGACATTTAACTAGTAAAAATACAATTACGGATATAAAAAATTGCCATTGCTACTAGTAGAAATCCAATTCCTGATATCACAAATTAGTATTTTATCTAGTGAAAATTGAATTGTTTATATCAAGAATTCATATCCTGAGAATGAATGAAAGTCAAAACGGCTTGACATAGACTGCCTCCACTTGAGCTGAGTGATACTAATATTACTGTACATGAAATGCTATGCTTTACTTGTAGGTCGAACAATTCTCAAATCGACTTCATGTCAGAGTATTAGCTTATTGACTTACATCATTTACCTCTGATATATACCATTTTAATTCACATCTCGCACACTTATATGCACTTTGAATGGAATACATTCGCTTCTAACTGAAATCATGGCGGATTATCCAGTGATGAGCGCGAGGACTGGAATTGAGAACCGCTGATTTACACACAGCGTGTCGTCTCCAGGTCGTGCTTGCCAGGTTGTTCATAAAAGCCAGATGTTGGCTTTTGAAGTAGTTTCAGCATTTTTAATTATACGCACACTTGCGTCTTGCCTCCCTCCGCCATTGTATGCTCCCGCGACAAAGCATGTATGCGACAAATGACGTCAGAAAAGCTTCAGTACAATATAATCGGTTATGGTCTATTACTGAACCGATACCGAATCGTCCTCGTCTGCATCGCGATGCACCGTAGAAACGATTAATTTCGACACCCCTAGTATATGCAGTGGGGGAAAAAAATATTCAATTCAATTCAAGATTATTTGTATAGCGCTTTTTATGATACAATCGTTGCAAAGCAGCTTTACAGGAAATTAAGTTTCTACAATAGATTTATAAATAGTAGAAACTCAATATATTTAACTTATGGCAAAATTTGGTTAATTCTGTATATTGTCTGAGGGTTGGCTTCCTCTGGGGTCCTCTGAGGGGTTGGCATCATCTCTTCTCAGGTGTTCGATCATCTCGGATCAAACAGAGAAACAAATAGAGACATAATTAGCGTTGCTGTTGTTCCATCCAAGCAAAAAAAATTGTTCTACCCAAGCTAAAGCATAAAAATCTGCATTTGATCAGATATTACTGCAGTATTATGAGATGCATTATATGAATGCTTGGCTAAAGAGATGTGTCTTTAATCTAGATTTAAATAGAGAGAGTGTGTCTGAACCCCAAACGTTATCAGGAAGGCTATTCCAGAGTTTGAGAGCCAAATATGAAAAAGTTCTACCTCCTTTAGTGGATATTGCTTCTTTTTTTATCCCCTGCTGATTGTGTATGTTTGCCCACTGACAAAGAAATGTTCAGTCTATAATTTTAATGGTAGGTTTATTTGAACAGTGAGAGACAGAATAATAAAAAAAGCAAATTCAAACGCATTTAAAAAAATATATAACTTGATTTGCATTTTAATGAGTGAAATAAATATTTGATCCCCTATCAATCAGCAAGATTTCTGGCTCCCAGCTGTCTTTTGCACAGGTAAGGAGCTGAGATTAGGAGCGCTCTTTTAAAGGGAGTGCTCCTAATCTCAGTTTGTTACCTATATAAAAGATACCTGTCCACAGAAGCAATCAATCAATCAGATTCCAAACTCTCCACCATGGCCAAGACCAAAGAGCTGTCCAAGGATGTCAGGTACAATATTGTAGATCTACACAAGGCTGGAATGGGCTACAAGACCATCGCCAAGCAGCTTGGTGAGAAGGTGACAACAGTTGGTGCGATTATTTGCAAATGGAAGAAACACAAGATAACTGTGAATCTCCCTCGGACTGGGGCTCCATGCAAGATCTCACCTCGTGGAGTTTCAATGATCCTGAGAACGGTGATGAATCAGCCCAACACTGATTCAGTGAGTACACCCCTAACATTTTTGTAAATATTTTATTATATCTTTTCATGTGACAACACTGAATAAATTACACTTTGCTACAATGTAAAGTAGTGAGTGTACAGCTTGTATAACAGTGTACATTTGCTGTCCCCTCAAAATAACTCGGAAAAGGTATAATAAAATATTTACAAAAATGTGAGGGGTGTACTCACTTCTGTGAGATACTGTGTATATGTATGTATGATTTATATATTGGTTGCACGCTATACGGTACTATGGTAGTATCGTGATACTAAAGCTTAAAAATACCCGCGGTGCCACTGCATTTTTTAAACGGTAGTATCGTTCATACAGTAGTACCGTAAGATATGTTGTATGCATGGCAGGAACACTGTTTAAAATGCTGGCATGCATGTTTAAATAAACAGAAACATTAGAAGTTGATTGCCAAATGTATTTTTGCTGTGCTTTGCTCAGTATGGTCTGTGTATACGCTTTATATTTTTATGTCTGAACGACCTGGCAGCTGCCACGGCACCGAAGTGGCGCTGCTACCTGCCATTGCTAGGATTTGTGCCTGCTCTCTCTCTCGAAGAATGACAGACAAAAGACGCTCCGTGTTTTCAGGTTCTCTCTTCCGGGTCCTGAACTCAGCCTAGAGGGATCAGCCTAGAACTACACGGGAGGACCTGGTCAATGACCCGAAGAGAGCTGGGACCACAGTCTCAACGGTTACCATTAGTAACACACTACACCGTCATGGATTAAAATCCTGCAGCGTGCGCAAGGTCCCCTGCTCAAGCCAGCACATGTCCAGGCCCGTCTGAAGTTTACCAAATACCATCTGGATGATCCAGAGGAGTCATGGGAGAAGGTCATGTGGTCAGATGAGACCAAAATAGAACTTTTTGGTATAAACTCCACTCGCCCAATCCCAAGAACTCCATCCCAACCGTGAAGCATGGGGGTGGAAACATCATGCTTTGGGGTGCTTTTCTGCAAAGGGGACAGGACGACTGCACCGTATTGAGGGGAGGATGGATGGGGCCATGTATCGCGAGATTTTGGCCAACAACCTCCTTCCCTCAGTAAGAGCATTGAAGATGGGTCGTGGCTGGGTCTTCCAGCATGACAATGACCCCAAACACACAGCAAGGACAACTAAGGAGTGGCTCCGTAAGAAGCATTTCAAGGTCCTGGAGTGGCCTAGCCAGTCTCCAGACCTGAACCCAATAGAAAATCTATGGAGGGAGCTGAAATTCTGTGTTGCCCAGCGACAGCCCCAAAACCTTAAAGATCTGGAGAAGACCTGTATGGAGGAGTGGGCCAAAATCCCTGCTGCAGTGTGTGCAAACCTGGTCAAGAACTACAGGAAACGTCTGACCTCTGTAATTGTAAACAAAGATTTCTGTACCAAACATTAAGTTCTATTTTTCTATTTTTTCAGATTTGTTTTTAATATATTCTGTCTCACAGTTGAGGTGTACCTACGATGAAAATTACATATCTCTCCATTCTTTGTAAGTGGGAAACCTTGAAAAATCGGCAGTGTATCAAATACTTATTTGTCCCACTGTATATAGCTTTAACTTTATAGCTTTAAATATGATTTTTTTTAATCCCATATCAAAATTCTTGATGCACTGAAATTTCATAATTTTTGTTACCAATTTCAACATCACAAAAGATAATACTAGTCTATAAGCTTACTGAAGACAAGTAAAAAGTCAAAAATTAGGCTACAACAGAACAAAGATCATAAGAAATCGACCTACTTGAAATACTGAAAGCACTTTAAATACTTAAAGCACTAAATTATATTATGATGTATAAAACAAATGTACAAATAGACTGAATGGTATCCACTGTATATATTCAATATACATTCATTCATATTTATTTTACAAAAGTGATTCAGTCAAGGACAGTAAGTGATTTTCTTTCTGATGTTTGATTTACATCAATATACAAATGGCAACAGCAGCTATATTAGAATGCTTTAGAGGAATAGTTCACCCAACAATTACAATTATGTTGTTCTAAACCTGTATGAGATTCCTTCTGCTGTTGAATACAAAATAATATATTTGGAACAAAACTGGTAATCAGATGCTTGCTGGGCCCCATGACTTCCATAGTATGAAACAAATACACCATGATTGGAGACAATGGGGACCAGAAACTGGTTGGATCATTTTTCAAAGTATCTTATTTTGTGTTGAAGAGAACAAAGAAATGCATAGAGATTTAGAACAATTTGAGTTTAAGTATATGATGACAGTATCTTCGTTTTTGAGTGAAGTATCCTTTTAAGATCTCATCAAATCAAGGGTCTCATATCTAACACTACACATGCTTTATCTTTAAATATTAATGTTCATTTAAGATACAAATAACTGTGTTTACGAGGATACTCGCAAAAGCGAGAATTTTTGAGACATAACTGTGTATTTGAACGTTTAAGCACAACAGGAGCAAAAAGTCTATTCAGTCGCAATACGAGCATAATATCTGTGTTTAACTGAAAGTATTGCTCATCTCCACTGCGTGCTGAACAGAGCACGAGCAGAGAGAGAGAGAGAGAGAGAGAGAGAGAGAGAGAGAGAGAGAGAGAGAGAGAGAGAGAGAGAGAGAGAGAGAGAGAGAGAGAGAGAGAGAGATGTGTGTGCGTGTGCTGGGAGAGCAAGATCATGGCAGTACCGGCGATTCTCAGAGACTAAAAAAGTTAGTTTTTTTCACTTTTTTGAAGGGAAAAAAGTCACTAAATGCGTCTGAAATGTTGCTAAGTTGGCAACACTGTGCATCTCCATTTCTCCACCTATGGGTCATTTGGAAAATATGCGCTGCATTAATCGCGCGTCAATAAAATGAGTGCTGTTAAAATGCATTTATCACAACTTAACTTTACACACACACACACACACACACACACACACACACACACACACACACACACACACACACACACACACACATACTGGTAACAGGGCTGACAGGTAATCCGGAAATGTCTAGGAATATATCCTTTTCGATTATTAGTTGTACTATACAAAACCATGTTAACAGGGCTTACATTTTAAGACAGTTCCCAACTAACAAATATAATTAAACTGAATATCATTTGATAAAAATAAGACTTCAAGTTGTCCTTGTAAAGCTAATTTCTTACATGGATGATGTCATCGGTACTTTAAAAGAGAATAAAATATAATAGTAACAGGGTTGACAGTTAAAAAGATTAATTTGACGTAGCGAAACTATGCTTCTTACATAGATAATTTAATCCCGAAATGTCTAGCCATACATCCTTTCCAATTATTGGTATTTACTAAACAAAATCATGGTAAAAATTGACATTTTAAAACATTAAACTTAGGATAAAGAGATAAAATGGAGATTATAGTTGCTCCATAGAGAGATAATCTTTAACAAAAATTATGCAATTGCAATAAAGGTTTTATTTTATTGATGGAATGGTTAATTTCATTACTTAAAAAAATGACAGTTATGAAGATTAATTGGACACACTGAAATTACAATATGCTTCTTGTAAAGGAAATTAAATCCTGAAATGTCTAGGATGATACCCTTTTCAATTATCTGTTGTTTACTATACAAAAGCATGGTAACAGGGTTGACATTTTAAGACAAATTTACGAGTAACAAACAAAATCAAATTTTAGATAAACATAAGTTGTCCTTGTAAAGCTCAATTCTTGATAGAGAAAATATTTTTTTAATGGAATGGTAAAAAAAAAAAAATAAAAAAAAATACATATAGTGGTAACAGGGTTGACGCACATCTTAAACCTTAAACTCAAACAAATAAAGCATGTTTCATAAAAAACATACCATCTAAAAAAGTAAATGTAAAAAATAGTGCATTTGCTAGCATAGCAAGGAAAAATACAGGTATTATATACACAGGTGGGGACAGGCCAAGAATGCATCCTCATAATGAAAGTGAAATGTGTATTAACACAGTAATATGAGAGACAAAAATGCCACCAGTTTTGCAAAATGACCCAAACACATTCTGTGACTTTTGAAAGCACTCCTTTCCTATTGACTTCTCTCTCACTCTCTTTCTCTTTCTCACCTGTATCATGGCCAGGTGCTCGGTCATGGCGCAGGAAGAATCGCACCTCCGCCCTTTGCTGACCCCAGCGCTGCAGTACTTCGATAATTCGCTCGCTGTCTCCAATCACACGCTCTAAAAAAAGACACAACCAATAGGAAACAAGGGATGCAAATTAGGTGGCAAAGATCCATTCTAGGGTGATGCATCACTGCACTGCACCTGTCCATAGTCGCATGGACAGGTGCAGAAAGATTAATTCTATGAATTGTATTTATTTAACAACTTTGTAAAATAAAGAGTTCACTCCAAATAGAAAATTGCACCTTTATATTTATTTCTTTGGGTAGAACACAAAAGGAGATATTTTTACAAATGTTCATGCTGCTCTTGACAAATAATGACATAATTTAAATTGTTGGGTAAACTGTTGCTTAAAAAGTGATCCATATAAAATAACATTTTGGAATGAACTTGCTCAACAGCCAAAAAAAGTGCAAGTCAGCACATACCGGATCCTCTCCACATCTCGGCCAGATAGCAGTCCACCTCCCCCGGCTCTTTACACATGTCCACCACATCTCGACACAGCGTCTCTGGCGTGATGGGAAGCTCAGTGAAGTGCTTGTCGCTATTGCTGAGGTACACCGTTAGGAACATCTGAGTCAATAAAAAAAGACACAACATGGGACGTTATAACAACAGATGGAGAACACTCTGGGGAAGAACATTTGTTAATTCCACAATTAATTTTTGATTCTCTAGTTCTTAAGAAAATCATCTATGTACTTGTATTTTAAAGAAATCACACCAGAACTTAATTCTGTGATCTAAAGCAGTGTTATTTTGTAATAATATTTATATACTATGAATAATATTTATTAGTATTTTTTAAGTAGTATTTAGTAGGGCTGGCTCGATACCACTTTTTCAGAACCAATACCAATCCGATACCAAAAATTCTGAGTATCTGCAGATACCGATATCGATCCGATACCAGCACAGTTTTTTTTTTCAATCAGTGTAGAATTTCTATAACTCAATGTGTGTTGACCTGCTCATTACTCTTTTGTGTTTTACACACAATCTACTAAATATAGAAAACATTACTGTAAAGAAAAACAACAAATTAATTGATATATAATTATAATCTATGACAAAAGATGAGACGAATAAGAAAGGCTATTAATAATCTTTCATTGCTCAAAAATATTATAATACGAAAGGCTCCAATACAGAGCGGCATAAAGCACTTATGAGCATCCCGCGCGCAGAATGATGCGCTTGAAGCAACACTGAGTCGCAGCGCGCAGACGCAGCGCTCCGGAGTCCAAATAGAGAAGTTCAAAGCACAGAAGAAAGAGATATTAATGCATAGTGTATTAAATCTGCGCGACAGTTTATTGAGCCTTTTCTTCTTTACTGTTTTAAATGTCAGTTACTGTGCTTGTGAAGAACCCTTCATAGTGCTCTCTACAACAGTGTTGTGATCTAACAGACACCTGGTAGAAAGTAACACGATTTAGAAACAGCACGAGACTCTAGCTAGATAAAATATTTTTATGTAAAACCATTGAACTAGTATAATAGGAACAGAGGAGAGTTTTATCGTCTTGACTCTAGTAACCGAACGCTGCACACAGTTTGAACGCTGAATGGAGGATGAAGGACAGCTGCAGTGGAGAGAAGTGTTTATGTGAACTTGACTTAAATATTCATCTATACCTCACATTCAATTATGTAACGGCTTCAGAAACCTTGAAATATAGTGCACAAAAACTTTATGGTGTTTTATAATGTTTTGGCTTAACAATAACACAATAGTAGCTATGCAGAATATCAATTTGGATCGGTCTGTCAGACCGATACCCCGATCCAGCAGAAAATGCCAGTATCGAAGCGATACGATCCTGACTATCGGATCGGCGCACCCCTAGTATTGAGTAATATTTCAAATTAGATTTACATTTTGTAGCTTCATTTTAGTTTGTTATTTTATGTTTTTTTGTATTTTTATGGTTTATTTGTTTAAATATTTATACTTAGCTTTCATTCATTTTAATTTTGTAATTTGTCATTTTAATTTTGTTTTTGTAATTTCAGTAATTGAAACTAAACTTTTATTTCAGCTGTCAAGACAACATTTCTAATTTTCATATTAGTTTTAGTAATGCGGCGGTTTGAGTTGGGGATCTTCGTTTGTGTTCTGCTGACAGCAAACTCGCTTGACCTGAACCCCATAGAAAATCTATTGGGTATTGTCAAGAGGAAGATGAGAAACACCAGACCCAACAATGCAGATAACCTGAAGGCCGCTATCAAAGTAACCTGGACTTCTGTTACACCTGAGCAGTGCCACAGGCTGATTGCCTCCATGCCACGCTGCATTGATGCAGTAATTCATGCAAAAGGAGGCCCAAACAAATATTGAGTGCATAGAAATGAACATACTTTTCAGAAACCTGACATTTCTGTTTAAAATATCCTTTTTTTATCTTATGTAAAATTCAAAGACTGAGACTGGCTCAGAAAATTGCATTTAAGAGCCGGGACGTGAAAACATTTTTGAATGTAAAGATCAGGGTCAATTTGATTTAATTTGTCTACTGGAAAACATGTAACTATCGTCTCTAGCTTCTGAAGGACAGTACTAAATGAAAAAAAAATATGATATTTAGTCAAAACAAGAAAAATATACACGTATTCTGTTCAAAAGTTTTCACGCCCTTGCTCTTATTGCATGTTTTTTCCTTCTGAAGCATCAGTGAGCATTTGAATCTTCTGTAATAGTTGCAAATGAGTACCTCAGTTGTCCTCGGTGGGAAAAGATGGATCTCAAAATCATAAAGTCATTGTTGGAAAGGGTTCAATTACACAAAAATGCTGGAAAACCAAAGAATTTGTGGGAGCTGAAGGATTTTTCTGAAGAACAGCAGACAGTTTAACTGTTCAGGACAAACAAGGGACTTATGAACAACTATCACTAAGCAAAAAAATACAGCTGTGGATCATTCAGGTAACAAAACAGTACTAAGAATTAAGCGTATGTAAACTTTTGAATGGGGTCATTTTTATAAATTCAACTATTATTTTCTCGTGTGAACTACATGTAAACATATTTTATGTGAAATATCTTATTCAGGTCAGTACTAAATAAACAATAGCATGCATTTTGCATGATCCCTCTTACTTGGTAAAATAATCAACATTTTGCAGATTCTGCAAGGTGTATGCAAACTTTTGACTTCAACTGTATATATATAGGCTAACAATAGACTAACGATCTTATTGTCAGGTTTAAGTTTTGTTATGTGGACCCTTATTTTGTTATTCTCTTCTGTTTACTTCACTTCATGTTTCAACGCGATTTAGTTTCGGTTTCATTAGTTTCTGAATATGAACTTGTTACATCATAACACAGATACACACAGATTATATATATATGTGTGTGATGTGTGTGTGTGTGTGTGTGTGCGCTAATACCACATACCGCGCTATTGAGCCACTCAAAATTACCGCAAGGGAAATTCCTTCACCGCAACAGCCCTTACGTGAACACTGAATTACGTTCACTTCTGCGTCTATTTGTGCCTGAAATGGCACATATGCGCGAAACTGTCAAAATGCATTTCTCTGCAAGTATCCTTGTAAACACAGTTGCTTATGGCTCAGGTGAAGGTAAACAATTGAGAAAGAAAATGGATAGTAGGTTCACAGTCATGAATGTTAATCAAACAACAAAACAAATAGAGAAAAATCACTTTTGTAGCTTTACACTGGCTGGACGATGCCATCACTAAATTCAATAATGAAATGCCTTCAACTGAAAATTGAGTGTTTAATCTTGTCATTTTACATTATTGACACACTATTTTCCTATTGTGCAGTTGCTTTGTTACAATTTGTATTGTTTAAAGCGCTATATAAATAAAGGTGACTTGACTTGACTTTAACAGATTTATTCGATTTAATTTATACAGTGAAGACTATGCAGTGTTATTTTACATTTGATTATTCAACCAGTAGCCTATACCTGAATACTGTTAGACTTACCGGAAAAAATATAAAGCACTGTTTATTTACTTTATATATTTGTTCTATTATATTTATCTATGTTTGTAATTTGTTAATTTTTCTATGCTGATTTACTCACCTACAAAATCACCCCAATCATTGTTTATTTTTATTCCAAATGGAACTTTTCAAGTCTGTGCTTTTTTTCATATCGCAATATACAGGTGCATCTCAATAAATTAGAATGTCGTGGAAAAGTTCATTTATTTCAGTATTCCAACTCAAATTGTGAAACTTGTGTATGAAATAAATTCAATGCACACAGACTTTGGACCACTGGGCAACAGTCCAGTTCTTCTTCTCCTTAGCCCAGGTAAGACGCCTCTGACGACAACTGTAGCCAAATTCCTTGACACGTCTGTGTGTGGTGGCTCTTGATGCCTTGACCCCAGCTTCAGTCCATTCCTTGTGAAGTTCACCCAAATTCTTGAATCGATTTTGCTTGACAATCCTCATAAGGCTGCGGTTCTCTCGGTTGATTGTGCATCTTTTTCTTCCACACTTTTTCCTTCCACTCAACTTTCTGTTAACATGCTTGGATACAGCACTCTGTGAACAGCCAGCTTCTTTGGCAATGAATGTTTGTGGCTTACCCTCCTTGTGAAGGGTGTCAATGATTGTCTTCTGGACAACTGTCAGATCAGCAGTCTTCCCCATGATTGTGTAGCCTAGTGAACCAAACAGAGAAGACCATTTTGAAGGCTCAGGAAACCTTTTGCAGGTGTTTTGAGTTGATTAGCTGATTGGTATGTCACCATATTCTAATTTGTTGATAGGGTTTTTGTTAAATGTGAGCCAAAATCATCACAATTAAAATAACCAAAGCCTTAAACTACTTCAGTCTGTGTGCATTGAATTTATTTAATACACGAGTTTCACACTTTGAGTTGAATTACTGAAATAAATGAACTTTTCCACGACATTCTAATTTATTGAGATGCACCTGTATATTGCAGAAATACAAAATATCGCTATGGGAGTTTTTTTCAAATATTGTGCAGCCCTAAACCCTTTACAGCTAAAAATGGTAGCCTAACTGAAGAGGTTCTTACTTCCATACATTAAGGCAGCTTCATTACGAATACTCTCAATCATCCAGACTGTTTATAGATATGTGACTTTATGCCAGATACCCACGTAATCTTATAATACAGCTGTGAATGTGGGAGAAAATGTCAAGATGGATGGTTGACAGCAAAACAGATGCTGTATTTCTGTCTTGGCAATTTAATTGCAGCCAGCACAGATGGCTGTCACATTAAGAGGGTCCTTATCCAGAAATAAAACACAAGCATGGGGTAATTAGTCAGAAAGCAAGGTGGGGTAATTAGTCAGAAAGCAAGGAGGTAATTGATTTGTAATTCCAAAGTGAACAGCAGTTTTGAAAGAAAAAGACAAGGTTACTGTCAATGTAGGTTACATCATTCATGTAAATGAATGATAAAATAAATAAGATTTTTTAATAAACATAAAAAACGAGAACAAACTCAACATCTTAACTGATAACGAGTGAGCATTTTGAAGGACAATTCTGCTAGTGTGTGTTTATTTTCAGACTATCTGCAGCAGAGTTATTATCACTGCTGATAGAGTGCAAAAACACTCAGCAGTTCTCTGTTACTTTGTGTGTGTGTGTGTGTGTGTTTTCATGCTTTGCCAAGCGACGCTAAGGTACTATTGTCACACCAAATGGGCAAACCTCAGCGTCTCTTCCACCTTAACCTGAGTCGCATGACGGGACAGTAAACAGTGCTGCATAACAATTCCTGAACACACATATTTTATTACACGCTTCTCTGGAATACTTGATTCTGATTGGTCAGCTGTGACATTATGCAGTCAAATAAGTAATGGCCACTGATTTTTCAACTGTTTTCCCATTAGCCAATTTATTATGTTGTATTACTTTACAGGCTCTTTCTATCATAATAAAACAATTTTAACAAAAATGTTTAGTTGTTTTTATTTCATTTACTTGTACTTATCAATAGTGTTTTTTCTATAAATTAGGATAAATAAAAATGTGTAAACCTAATTGTGTAAATTTTGAAACCTCAAATACACAACTTTAAAATAAAAAACATAAAAAAATGTCGATTTTTGCGACTCGGTTGTTGCTGCAGACCACCACAAACAGCTGTCATTATCATTAGCTCTTACTGCAGTTTTTAAAACAGCTAGACTTGTCCAAACAGTTATCACTATTTCCTGATCTGTGCAATATCAGCGCTGTGACATTCGTGTGCCGTCACACACAGCTGTGCGAAATGGCTTTAAGAGGCTTTCACTCCCTCAGAGCGCACACACTTTCACACATTCAAGTCTAATCTGGCTTTGGACGTGCACATGACTGCTAAAGCACTTGTATCCGTGCCTAATGTCATGCAGCAAGCATGTATGAATGAATGTTTGACAAGACTCAGTCAGGAATAACTATGGTTAGGCTTGTAAGCCAGTAGTTTTTTAAATAATGTCCAGCTTATCCAAAAAGTTCAGTAAAAATGAGGCCTGTTAAAGACTGTGGATCTCCCCCACAATAGTTGCAAATGACAATAAAGTCTTCAAAATTTCAACAAATAGAATAAAATTAAAAAAGGTCATCATTATTAACATAAAAGGGATAATTCACCCGAAAAAGAAAATTATGTGATTAATTACTCATCCTCATGTCGTTCCAAACCCATAACTGTGCGTTCACACCGGACGCGGCAAGAGCGTCAAAGTGGCCGGAAGTCATTCATTTTCAATGAGAGCCGGCGGCGAGCTCCGGCGAGAGCGGTGCGGCGCGTTTTGGACGATGAGAGCGTCGAGGAGAATTGAAATCAGGTCAACTTTATGGTAATGAGCTATGACGCGGTTGGGCGGCAACCAATCGGAATGTAGAAGTCCTCCGCTTGAGAGGATTCCAGAGAACGCAGCACTGTAAACTTCGGTTCCGACCACATTGGTTTCCAAGCATCTTAGCGCTAGAACGCTTTGTTTTTCAGCGGGAATGCCATTCATTTCCTCAAACAACATAGATTTGACCAATTACATTACAGTTTGTAATGTAGGCTGCACACAAATGAACGTTAATGTTAATTAAAGACCAAAGCTAGTAAACCTCTCCTATAAACTGCATGCTGAAATTAACCATGAACACAAAAGCCACACCACACAAATGGCTTTATTTCGTTAGCAAACATGCAACTATAATTGTTAAGTTTCCATCAATCAATTTCTTTCTTTAACATTTTAAATATTTCATGAGGTTAACCTATACTCTACTTGTGATCAGTCTGCACAAGATCAACGTGCGTGTTTGCTTTGTGGCTCCTTTAAATACAGGTGCTGGTCATATAATTAGAATATCATCAAAAAGTTGATTTATTTCACTAATTCCATTCAAAAAGTGAAACTTGTATAATGTATACATTCATTCCACACAGACTGATATATTTCAAGTGTTTATTTCTTTTAATTTTGATGATTATAAGTGACAACTAATGAAAAACCCAAATTCAGTATCTCAGAAAATTAGAATATTGTGAAAAGGTTCAATATTGAAGACACCTGGTGCCACACTCTAATCAGCTAATTAACTCAAAACACCTGCAAAGGCCTTTAAATGGTCTCTCAGTCTAGTTCTGTAGGCTACACAATCATGGGGAAGACTGCTGACTTGACAGTTGTCCAAAAGACGACCATTGACACCTTGCACAAGGAGGGCAAGACACAAAAGGTCATTGCAAAAGAGGCTGGCTGTTCACAGAGCTCTGTGTCCAAGCACATTAATAGAGAGGCGAAGGGAAGGAAAAGATGTGGTAGAAAAAAGTGTACAAGCAATAGGGATAATCGCACCCTGGAGAGGATTGTGAAACAAAACCCATTCAAAAATGTGGGGGAGATTCACAAAAAGTGGACTGCATCTGGAGTCAGTGCTTCAAGAACCACTACGCACAGACGTATGCAAGACATGGGTTTCAGCTGTCGCATTCCTTGTGTCAAGCCACTCTTGAACAACAGACAGCGTCAGAAGCGTCTCGCCTGGGCTAAAGACAAAAAGGACTGGACTGCTGCTGAGTGGTCCAAAGTTATGTTCTCTGATGAAAGTAAATTTTGCATTTCCTTTGGAAATCAGGGTCCCAGAGTCTGGAGGAAGAGAGGAGAGGCACAGAATCCACGTTGCTTGAGGTCCAGTGTAAAGTTTCCACAGTCAGTGATGGTTTGGGGAGCCATGTCATCTGCTGGTGTTGGTCCACTGTGTTTTCTGAGGTCCAAGGTCAACACAGCCATATACCAGGATGTTTTAGAGCACTTCATGCTTCCTGCTGCTGACCAACTTTATGGAGATGCAGATTTCATTTTCCAACAGGACTTGGCACCTGCACACAGTGCCAAAGCTACCAGTACTTGGTTTAAGGACCATGGTATCCCTGTTCTTAATTGGCCAGCAAACTCGCCTGACCTTAACCGATAGAAAATCTATGGGGTATTGTGAAGAGGAAGATGCGATATGCCAGACCCAACAATGCAGAAGAGCTGAAGGCCACTATCAGAGCAACCTGGGCTCTCATAACACCTGAGCAGTGCCACAGACTGATCGACTCCATGCCACGCCGCATTGCTGCAGTAATTCAGGCAAAAGGAGCCCCAACTAAGTATTGAGTGCTGTACATGCTCATACTTTTCATGTTCATACTTTTCAGTTGGCCAAGATTTCAAAAAATCCTTTCTTTGTATTGGTCTTAAGTAATATTCAAATTTTCTGAGATACTGAATTTGGGTTTTTCATTAGTTGTCACTTATAATCATCAAAATTAAAAGAAATAAACACTTGAAATATATCAGTCTGTGTGGAATGAATGTATACATTATACAAGTTTCACTTTTTGAATGGAATTAGTGAAATAAATCAACTTTTTGATGATATTCTAATTATATGACCAGCACCAGTACATGACAAGCAATCGATGTACGTCAGAGCGGCCGAGCGGCCACAAATCTTTCTACAGCGTTGCTGGCAGGGCGGCCAGGGCGAATTATGACGCTCTCGCCGGCGGCGGTGTGAACGCACACAGTTAGAGCTTTGTTCATCTTCAGAACACAAATTAAGATATGTTTGATCAAATCCAAGAGCTTTCTGATCCTCCATAGACAGCAACGCAACTGACATGTTCAAGGTCCAGAAAGGTAGTTAGGACATTGTTAAAATAGTCCATGATTTTGTCTATATCAAGAAAATAAGCAATTTGGCAATTAAATAATTCAGTTATTTAAGGAAATAGTTGTTAAGCTCTTAAAAATAAAGATTCTTCACTTAGAAAATTAAAGGTTTTATGTATTTTCACATTGATGCCACAGAAGACACATTTTAGGTTCCACAAATAACCTTTCAGTAGACAGTTCTCAAAATACTTTTTTTTTCTTTTTTCTTATTTCTTAGTGTGAAGAACATTTTAATCATATGAAGATGTGGAATGGAAAGGTTCTACAGTTATTAAAGGTTATTCATGGAACCATCAATGCCAATAAATAACCTTTATTTTAAAGTATTTATTGGAATACGTGGTTCCATGAAGAACCTTTAACATCCATTTAAACTTTCCATGGCACAAAGGTAAAATGGTTATTTTGGAAGGTGCTTTGGAGAGCCTAAAATGGTTCTTCTATGGCACTGCTGTGAAAAACTCATTTTTGGAAGCTTTATTCTTAGGAGTGTAGACCGTAGCCCTTCTGTTTCACGATTTCACACTTACATATATTAGAACGATAAACGTAATGCATATTTGGCGAGTATGGTAATACGTTGTTGGTGTGCTGTTCTGGGGAAGGGCTCCGAGCTCGGGAATGGCCCGAACCCAGAGTACCCCCCCATAGTGTGATGAGAATTCAAGTGATACTGGTGGAGAAGGGGTGGTGGAGGGATGCTGCTTAACCGTCAAATGAACGTAGGTATGTCAGCTGTATTTATGTCCGAGTGTTGATTGCCTTGATTGCGTACCACTTGTGTTTGATTAGGCTAAGTGTCTGACGTACTCCTCCCGATCTTTGTCAATAAAACATCATTTAAGTTAGATGGATGATTTTATTTATCTCAGACCATTCTGTCTGAATCGCTTAGGCTGACCAATGAAGGCCTTAATTAGATGAATGACCCTCATTGGAAATGGAATTTCATTAATCTCCATTTAATGTAATGTCCTTACATTATCAAGCTAACGGCTAACCTCATTTGTCTCTGGTTTATGGTTTATAAGATGAGCTCTTAAAAGATCCAAATTTAATTATGGATGGAGCATATTGCCTCATGTCTACTTACAAACCGCAGAGACCTCTTATGTAGTATTTTCCTTTTTGGAGATGTTAATTCTTTATACGCATATGGTGGTAAATTCTTCCTACAGTGATATAGGTGTCTTCGAAGCCATTGCAAAAAAAAAAAAGGCTAAAATGTTTCAATTAAACATTTATTTTTGCCATTGTCATATTTCCAAGACATACTAAATAGCTGATGTGGCTATTTTCCAATTTTCAGATACAATGCTTTGTATTTTGGTCTCCTGTCATCAATGATTTTAAGTAGGGCATGTGTCTGAAATTTTGACTTTTGAATCCGCATTTGTGTCCATAGTACGTTAAATCCTAGAGATTGCACACATAAAAGCCCTTGTGCCGAAAGCCAGCCCACGGCAGTGATCCCACACTTGATCCCCGGAGTAATATTTCTGAGAAATCTTAAGTGACATAATGCTGTCCTAGGGCATGGGACAGAACTTTAGGATTACTGTAAAAAAGCACTATTTTGCAACAGGACACTGTTTATGTTTCCACAGGTAACCACATGTGATGTAATGGATTTGAATAGTCAAACATACTGGCATTTACCATCAGCTGACAAGCACTAAACTCTCACTGAATTTCCTGGAGAGCTCATTTGTATCTGAGTTTAAAGAGAAGGTTATTTACTAATTTTTACACACAAAATAAGATATTTAAAAGTGTGTTTTAACTGTTTTTGTCCATACAATGAAAGCATGGACATAAAAACTCTTGGAAATTGTATGTTGGTTAATGTTGGTCTAGGTCTGATCTGAAGACAGGTTAAGCTGGTAGTTGGTTAAGCTAGTTTAAGAAGACAAACACAACATATGCTGTTACCCATCCATGCCGAACTTCTCAGCATCTAGAGTTTCTTATCTCCAGTTAATGCTATGACATAATTTTTCTAACTGATCTGATTTTATTTATACTTTGCTTTTTATGAGTTCCCTACACCGTTTCTTCATGGATGCATTCAGTATGCAGCCCCTTTCATATATATATATATATGGTAATTTTGTGTGGACAATGAAAAGGACACTATTCAAAGTCAAGGGGCGTATCGGGCAACTTTGCATTTCGTGCATCAAAAGAATAAACATTAAACAAAAGGCTTGATGATTAAACCATGCCTTTGTCAACAGTCCATTTTCAACAGAGTGCACAGCTTTGACGTAATGATATTTAGGTTAACGCCTACAATCATTAACCCTAAAGAGTCTCAAAACTCACCAAGCGACAAAACCTCATAAATTGCATGGCATTTGCAACATGTTTCGATAATATGAAGCATTCTTAATATTTTTTTCCTGTTGTCGAATGTTGAAAACAGTAGACGCATTGTTCAACTCAGATGGATAACGAATGACATTGTCTGTTCTGCAACATACAATATACATTCAGTGCCCGTACCACAAGGTTTTCATTAACTGTAAAGGTTCATTGCCTTGACTATTGGAACTTGTGCAAAGGTGGGCAGAAATCACATTCGACGGAATGAATGAAAGGCTGTCAGCCACAAAGTCGAAGAAAATCTACTATGCCTACACAAAGAGGTAATTCAGTGCATGGCTGCGAGCATCAATTATTCAGTCTGATCACTACAAGAGCATCTGTCAATACATGCAACACTTAGGAGCACTGTTTACTCTATAATGTGGGTTTATTTAGGCTCTCGTGCTTTGTTAGGAAGTAGAAGCTCGGTGCTTCTGTAAGTCACAGGACAGAACCTGCAGATTCAGCAAGCTGTCAGCCCGCAGTGTGTGTGCGCGTATACGGGCACAGAATCAGCCATATGGCCCCTGCAGTGGATTGACACAAATCACGACCAATGTGAGGATTAGTCTTGAGTTCATACACTACCCTCCTGCCCACACACTGACCCTCTGAAACCCTTCGGCTACTGGGAGAATAAAGTTGATTGAATAAAAATGCTGAAGCTTCAAAAATATAGAGTCGACTCACTCAAGGTCCTTGATGGTTTAATTTAAAGGAAAGAACAGTTGTCCTCTGTTCAGCAGTACAGACCCTGCTTATTGTAGCTAGAAATAGCTTAAAGGTCAAAGTTAAAACATTCCGAGTGCCTGATTACCGGCTGGTCCTTGGGAGCCGGGTTTTCCAAACACAGACTCCTCTGCATAGCAGCAATGTTGTGGTGTGGAATGTGATCTTGGCAATGGTTGCCATGGCAACCGGCCGCCGTAATTCTGGTCATTGTTGAGGCCTCAGGTGGCTAAAAGGGCCCGACAACAATCAGCGATACCTATAACTCCTAATGCACAGCCTTTGAACTGAAGTGGGCTACAGAATTAAATTACTACAAGCTAATCTTATTCCACAAGTGCTCCCGGACAAAGTCATCTATTCACCTGTCAAATCAATTTAGAGTCTTGAAAATAGCTGCTCTGGGTACTTACACAATGAGAATTGCACAAAATACATGACCACACGAAGACCCTACAATACCTTTCAACAGGGGGAAGCTATGCGACCAAAATCAACTTCCTCTAGGGGAACTATAAACAATGCCTTGATATTCTGAATGCAGTTTTAGTTCAAGCTGCAACAAGGACAATGCAGGTTAGTTCTGTAAAATGTCACACTGAGAGGAATATCCCACTTCTACATTTTTTCCAAACACAATTGCTGTTCCTTTGAGAATCAAGGGAGCTAGTAATTCACAGGAAAAACAATGAACTCAGCGTCTGAGGTACGAAATGATTTATGGAACAAAGAACAGTCAGTATTCAGAGAATTCTCAATGCTGAAAGAATACGCTTCATCACAAAGCTCACTGTGGTTCTCTCAAACTCAGAGTATGACCTCAAATAGCTGCTTTACTTTACTGGAGATGATCTAGGATCTAAAACTGACCATGACTCGGACTGAAATGATGATTCATTAAGACAAATATTTATTTGCAAGCTAAATATACAATGCATTGTTTTTGCCTCAAACACACACACACCAGTGCTACTATAAACAATGCATTGACCCTCAGGGTCAGTGTGCGTATAAAGTGTAAAAAAACTAAATTTTGTACAAATTTTGGTTTGAAACCAAGGTTTCAAAATAGCGCATTTCCATTGAAACAATATCTAGAAATTAAAATTCCTAACGTTATTGTCTCTGCAGGCCATTCATTTCATTATTCACATTTGTAAATCCGTAAAATGAAAACTCAGATTATCTCATTTGAGTTTATACAGAGGGATTATAATTTACTTTAATGCAGAAAAGCTATAAATCCATGGATTGATGGGTCATCCAAATTGAAGGCGGACATCCGGTGACAAAGCCGGTGGAGATTAAGGACTTGCTTGAAAATGAACCTTTAGATCAAAGAGTTTTACTGTAGTTTACTGTAGAAATGTTTATCAGAAATGAAAGGTGAGGTCAAAAAGACAAATGAAAAGGTGAGGTCCTTTGTCATCACAGACAAATGGCCTTTGTCATCACGGTCATGACACGGTGTTTTTATGTGGACGGTTTTACTGTGTATGAATGTGTGACGGTGGGGTGTATGAATGTGTGACTCACTAACACCACGAGTGACTCACTCATAAGTGACAGCAAAGACACAGCAGGTGCTTATCGCACACTATACATGTAATCTCAAATACCATGTTAACATCAATGAATTTGTTGTCTCACATTTTTTCGCAGGACTTTTTTCTGAAGCAAATTTTTGCGGTAAATTATGTTGTCCATAGTCCCTAATTTCGCAATTTTTTCTGATTTTTGCTGACTTTTTGCTGCGGCTTTTCTCAAAATTTGTGGTGATATTTGCGGCATTTCTTATTATTTTGCAGTGAAAATATACCACAGACAACATTCTTCTAACATTGTTATAACTTTTCTGACTTCGAGAACCATCGTAGCAGGGCTCCAGACTAACATTTAAGGACACCAGCACCAGTGCCATTAAGTTCTACGGAACCAGCTCCTGACAGTAAAGCACTCACCCTAATCGCACATGTACATCTCGGAGAGGTCTATTTGATATCTGCATTTACATATTCAAGAGGTATTTTTAAGAGTGTTTGCTCATCTGCAATACGTCTCTAAGACGTTTCCTTTCAGATGTCAAATAGATATTTATTAGAATGCATGTAAAACTGCTTCTGAGACGTTTATCAGATTACACAGCAGATGTTTCCCAGATCTTTAGCAGACGTCTTACAGATGTATTGTGCAGTCTGGGTAGTTGAACTGCAGATAAAATTAACTTTTATTACTGTCATTTATAATGTCTAAATATAATTTGATTAAAAAAAAAATATATATATATATATGCTTATTAGCCATTTCCTCTCTCTCTCTCTCTCTCTCTCTATATATATATATATGGAGTAGAAAAGGCTAATAAGCCAACAAGCTAATAAGCCTATAAGTCTCTGCAGCAATATAGTGGTAATTTAATGTCCTTTTTATATTTAATTAAGTGTTTGCTTTCCTACATTATGAAACTTTTCGTTTTTTATAAATGGAGGCAACCTATGAAAGTTGAACAAATAATGTAATCACATTAAAAAATAACTTTAAAATTCGGTAATACTTAAAGCTTTTAAGTGCTGGGGAAATTTGTATGAAGCATATAAAAACACTCGAAAACATTACGACCATTTCTGCCACAAGTTGTTCCTTATATTAAATCCATGCTGAATGGTGGAGATTTGTGTTTATTGAACAATGTTTTTCCTGGTTTCCACATCAGTGGTGTTTGTTCTGATATCTTTAACAGAATTATGCACTGAATTTGGATGCTTCTCACAAGATTTGACTGAGATGTTATTGGTTCTACTTTATTTTCTGTATCTCCCAGCGCTGTGTGTAACGGTGTCGCGTGATTGAGAGCAGCCCGCGGCTCCGGTCCGAGCAGATAAACGGTCTGCGCCGTGTAGCCCAAACGAGTGCGGATTCGTTCCGCTTTCAGTTCGTTTGTCCAATGTAGCTCTTGTTAATCGATGTAGCTCTTGTCATGATGAGAACGCAAAGCTGTTCATTCCATTTTTCAAACTGAGAAACAACCTTTCTTTGACTGAATGCGCAATGGGATGACGTCACGGGACGCGTCTAACCTCAACATTTGCCAGAGTTATAACAATCTGCGAGCTCTTGCGAAAATTGCGGAGTTTGCTTGATTTCGCGATAAATTAAGCAATCGCAGAATCACAAAATCCTGGAGGGACTATTGCAGATTTGGTTACATTCTGTGTTCATAATGCAATATTTAATTTTGTACATTCCCTGGCACCTTATTTAACCCAAATAACTGCAGAATGATTTCAGTTCTAGTTTAAATTAAGGTGTCTTCATAAAACCGTTCTTGCATTTCAACCTTCCTTACATTTCTTGATCGATTTCAACACCTGTGCTGAGGTTGTTAAAACATCCCTAAGGAATCATTTACTGGAATTAATTAAAATAAACGCAATGTTCCGGATCATTCTGTGTTTGTTATCAGATAGCAAGGTACGAAATCTAAACAAGAAAACAGGCCATTCAATTGCTACCTAGGCTACTATTTTATTTCATTAAATCGCCTTCACCATAACTCTGCTTTCTAGAAATATATCGAATCCATCTGATACAATCAAAGCTGCTTGGATGAACACAAGATGTGACATTTTGCCAATGCATTTGTTGAGTTCATCAATGACAAAAGCACTGGTGATGCTTGGAGGTGAAAATGAATAGGCTATAGCAGCGTATTGTACACTTAATCTCGACTGAACTTACCGGCATCATATTGAAATAGACTTCCAGATATTCGGTAGGCGTATTCCTTATACGGAAGAATATAAAGACCTTTCCCTGGTCTCCCAAGAAGTGTTTCTTATTGTGGTTTTATATGCAGGTAAGCACGTATTATCCTCTTCTCTTACGTATCATTTTATAGTCTCCTGATATTGCGCGACAACTTTGTAGCGTTGGTTTATTATAGAAACCTGTTGCAGAATGAACCCGAGATGAACTCGGTAAATACAGTAAAGTTTCTTATACGAATCGCTCAGACGTAGGGAACCGCAGACCACCGATCACACCGAACCATTTGTGTACGCAGAGATCCGCCACCGTTATACAATATTTTGCGAAACAAAGGTAACGGTCGTCCGCGAACGTATCCTCTACTGTCCGCTAAGCTGATTGCAGGTCCACATTATATCCGTACGAGCGAGATTTTTCGCTGGATCAAAAAACGCAACCCAACCCAAGATGACGCTGCGCGAGATCCCGAATATCCCCTAGTATCCCCGGCGCGTGCATGACAAACTCCGCCTCGTGCCACCCGCGCGGCGCGCGCTTCCCGCCCACCAGGAGACACTCGCGTTCAATTTAGAAACGGTTTGAAGATTTTATATGGCTTTGTCTTATTTAACGTGTCTCACACCAGGGCCGGAGTGGGACTCATTTTCAGCCATGGAGTTTCATTCCTTAGACCGGCCCACTTTATTGTTTATTTTTTTTATTCTGGCCTTTTCAGTGCCGCCTTTGCGCTGTCTATTATCCACTTTTACATATATATATATATATTTTTTTTTTGCTCGTATATCTCTATTTTTGTTTGTTTTTTAGCAAGGTGCTGCTGTCAGGGGAGTCATAAGATATTACGTCGTCATTGCCAGTTAACTTCAGAAATGGAAAATAAGGGACAATTGTGATTCTTTAGCTTTTATTTTTAAGAAAATAGTGTTTATTCTTTAAGAAAATGAGGGACAGAACAAGGGACGCTCCAAATATCTTTACTGTAACGTTACCATAAAACCTATGTGCCACCACTAACCTATCTTTTTAATCTATCTTTATCTACAAATGAAATTCCTTCTATCTGGAAAACTGCTTATGTTTGGATATTATATAAAAGGGGTGATCCAACTGTATTGAATAATTATAGGCCTATTTCGAAATTGCCTATTTTATCAAAGGTTTTGGAATTGCTTGTGAATGATCAATTAAAAGAGTTTCTATCTTCTAAAAATGCCTTATCAGAGTTTCAGTCCAGTTCTAGGAAAAAAACACAATACATCCACAGCAATTATAAAAGTATTAAATTATCTAATGGGTTCATTGGATAATAAAAAAAACATATTGCTGCTCTTTTTATTGATTTATCTAAGGCGTTTGATTTCATAGATCATGACATTTTGAAGCAGAGGCTACTTAGTGTAGGTTCATCAGTAAATACTGTTGGATGGTTTGTTAATTACTTATCGGATAGATCTCAATGTATAAATATAGAGGGACTCACTTCTAGTACTGGGAATGTAAAGATCGGCGTACCACAGAGATCGGTTTTGGGCCATTATTAATTATTTTATATATTAATAATATTGGGAATAACCTTGCACATTCAAGTTTTCACTTATACGGTGATGATATAGTGATTTACTCTTCTGCATCGACACTGGATCATGCTGTGAGTCATCTTCAATCGGATTTTGATGCGGTTCAGCATACACTGAGCGATTTAAAACTTGTTCTAAATGCAGAGAAATCTAAACTTATGTTTACAAAAAGAAAGTGTCACGGTAAATAGTCACAAGATCCAAGTGCGAGTGAAATAGAGTTGTATTAGTGACAGCAATGAGAGAGAGACAATAGCAGTTGGAGTCTCCAGCCGAGATCATAAAACTCTCACAAGTGCAGTGAAGAGATTACCAATCAGTGCAGGTGAGCCAGCGTGGAAGCAGGAAATTCCAACCTGGCCGGACAAGGATCGGGAGAGCTGACAGAAAGACAAGACGAGATCAACGAACCGACAAACACACAATAAACCACCAGCTAGATAAAGGCTACGCAAATGAGCTGCAGCTGTGCACTCTGATTAAGCCGCCAGCTGCGGTGGATGAGGATGACGATGACACACACACAGCGGACAGAGACATAAGATGAACACACAGAGCCATGAACCGTGACAGTACCCCTTCCCCTAGGAGCGCCCTTGGCGCTCCCAGGAGAACCTACCTGGCGATTGAATTCATCGATGAGAGAGTGATCCAGAATGTCTCTAGCAGGCACCCAACTTCTCTCCTCGGGACCGTAACCTTCCCAGTCCACCAAGTACTGAAATCCTCGTCCCCTCCGCCTTGAGTCCAGAATGCGTTTTACCGAATAAGCTGGTTCCCCATCTACAAGACGCGGCGGTGGGGGAACCGGGACAGGCGGATTAATGGTGGAATGAAAAACGGGCTTTAATTTGGATTCGTGAAACGCCGGATGAATTCTTCTGTACGCCAGAGGAAGTTTGAGGCGGACTGCCACCGGACTAATAATCTTGGTGACAGTAAATGGGCCAATAAATTTGGGAGCAAGCTTATTACTGACGGATCGGAGAGGAATATTCTTAGAAGAAAGCCACACTTTTTGACCCACGACGTAGACGGGAGGTTTCGACCGGTGGCGATCGGCCTGAACCTTGGTGCGCGCTCCCTCTTGGAGGAGGGTATGTCTGGCCTGCTCCAAGTGCGGCGGCACCTCTGGACAAAGGCGTGGGCAGAGGGAACCGTGACTTCGGACTCCGCACTTGGAAAAAGTGGTGGCTGGTATCCTAAGCTACACTCAAAAGGAGATAGGCCCGTAGCTGAGACTGGCAACGAGTTATGTGCGTACTCAACCCATGAGTTGCTGGCTCCAAGAGGAGGGGTTCTGAGAAGCCAAACATCGCAACATTCGTTCCAAATCTTGGTTTGCCCTCTCCGTCTGACCGTTACTCTGGGGATGAAACCCAGAAGAAAGGCTAACAGTCGCCCCCAACAATTTACAAAACTCTCTCCAAAATTTGGAAACAAACTGAGGCCCCCTGTCAGAGACCACGTCCATCGGGAGGCCATGTATGCGAAAAACGTGGTCAACGACAGCAACCGCTGTTTCTCTGGCAGACGGTAATTTGGGCAGAGGGATGAAATGAGTTGCCTTCGAGAACCGGTCCACCACGGTCAAAACCACCATGTTTCCCTGTGAGGGTGGGAGACCCGAAACAAAATCTAGCGAAATGTGGGACCAGGGTCTCGAAGGAACTAACAACGGCTGAAGGAGTCCAGCAGGGGGTCGGTTGGAAGACTTAGAAACAGCACAGACTGAGCAAGCCAAAACAAAAAGGCGAATGTCGCGAGCCATACCTGGCCACCAGAAACGCTGTTTAATGAGAAACATGGTACGATTGACTCCAGGATGACAGGCTACCTTGGAACAATGACCCCATCGGATGACTTCGGACCTTAAACACTCTGGCACAAATAAACGACCCGGTGGGCATCCGGGCGGGGGCGTTACCCCTTGAGAGGCCGTGCGGACCTTCGACTCGATCTCCCATGTAACTGCAGAAATAAACATCTTCTGCGGTACAATGGGCTCGGAAAAAGACGGGCGCTCCAAATGGTCAAAAATACGGGATAAAGCGTCTGGCTTGATGTTCTTAGAACCAGGACGGTAAGAAATAGAAAAATCAAAACGACCGAAAAAAAGAGCCCACCGGGCCTGCCTAGAATTTAACCTTTTGGCGGACTTGATGTATTCAAGATTCTTGTGGTCGGTCCAAACAATAAAAGGAACCCCCGAACCCTCCAACCAATGACGCCACTCCTCCAAGGCAAGCTTGACAGCCAGCAACTCTCTGTTACCAATATCATAATTCTGAACACAATTATGATATTGGCAACTCTCTGTTACCAATATCATAATTGCGTTCAGAAGGTGACAAACGGTGAGAGAAATATGCACAGGGATGCATCTTGCCGTCCGCAGAGGAGCGCTGGGATAAAACCGCGCCAACCCCCACCTCCGATGCGTCAACCTCCACCACAAACTGCCGGGACGGATCAGGGGTGACAAGGATAGGTGCTGAAACAAAGCAGCTTCTCAGTTTGGCAAACGCAGCCTCCACTGCACTGGACCACCTGAACAGAGTCTTGGTGGAGGTTAAGGCAGTCAAAGGAGCGGCTAGCTGGCTGAAATTGCGAATAAACGGCCGGTAAAAATTGGCAAAGCCCAGAAACCTCTGCAGGGCCTTGCGGGAATCTGGGGTTGGCCAATTCACCACAGCCTGAACCTTGTCGGTATCCATGCGCACCCCCTCGGCCGAGATGATATATCCTAAAAAAGGAATAGACTGTGCATGAAAAACGCATTTCTCCGCCTTGACATAAAGCCCATTCTCGAACAGCCTCTGAAGCACCTGCCTGACATGCCGGACGTGTTCCTGGAGAGTATGAGAAAATATCAGTATGTCATCCAGGTAGACATAAATGAACTGATCTACCATATCCCTCAACACGTCATTTACAAGTGCTTGGAATACCGCGGGGGCATTGGAAAGACCAAAAGGAAGAACAAGATATTCAAAGTGCCCCCTGGGGGTATTAAAAGCGGTTTTCCATTCATCCCCCTCCCTCATGCGAACCAAATGATAAGCGTTACGGAGATCTAATTTCGTGAAAAACTGACGCCCCCTGCAGACGCTCAAAAGCCGACGACATCAGCGGCAAAGGGTAAGTATTCTTCACCGTGATGCCGTTCAAACCTCGGTAGTCAATACAGGGGCGGAGAAAGCCATCCTTCTTTTTCACGAAAAAGAACCCCGCACCAGCCGGAGAAGAAGAAGGGCGGATGATCTTGGCTGCTAGATAATCAGAAATATATTTCTCCATAGCCTCCCTTTCCGGAGTGGAAAGCGAATATAATTTGCCCTTGGGCGGAGATGTACCTGGTAATAAGTCTATAGCACAGTCATAGGGACGATGACGAGGCAGAGAAGCAGCCCGAGACTTACTGAACACTCCCTTCAGGTCACGGTACTCACATGGCAGGTTAGACAGATCCGCCTGTTCATCCTGAAACACAGAACAAGGCACAGAAGAATACGCAGACAACAAACAAGAAGCATGACAATACTCGCTCCAAGCGAAAATAGAATTCATGCGTCAGTTTATATGGGGGTTATGGAGTTCCAGCCAGGGATGCCCCAGGACCACAGGGGCAGAGGGGGTCTCAGTGAGAAGAAAGTCAATGTTCTCTGAATGATTACCAGAGGTGATGAGTCTTAAAGTTACAGTGGTGTGTGTGATGGGGGTAAACTTATTGACCATTCAGCGCCACAACGGACATGGGCTGGGAGAGTGCCACCATGGGTATCTTGAGACTGTGAGCGATATTGATGTCTAAAAAATTACCCTCTGCTCCTGAGTCCACCAGAGCCTCACAGTCATAAACCAGTGAATGCAATATCAGCTTAACGGGAAGATGAGTGGCTGAAAAAGAGGATTTAGTTAGTGCTATCCCACCCGTCAGTAACCTCTTACCTACTGGCGGGTACTGTCTTTTACGGGACAGTGTAGAGCGATGTGGCCGGCAGCTCCACAATATAAACACAGACCCCTCTCCCTGCGCCTCTGCTTCTCCTGCTGTGAAAGACGGGCCCTGCCCATTTGCATAGGCTCCTGATCTGGAAGAGACATCACCCTCTCGCCAGGGATAGATGAAAAGTGTACCGGTGGACTGGCCAACAATCCTCTAGGTGTCCGCTGGCCCCGCCGCCGTGACCTTGTGTCCACCTGAATGGCCAGGTCTATGAGCTTATCCAACCCAGTAGGTAAGTCCAACGAATAAATCTCATCCTTGATAGACTCGGAAAGCCCATACAAAAACATGTCCCATTGCGCCTCAGAATTCCAGCCACATTCCGCAGCCAGCGTCAGTTACAGTGCGATCACCTTGTCGTAGCTCCGCGAGGAGTCGCGCGCCTCTCTGCCCGAGGCAGCTCGATCGAAGACCTTCTTGAGCTCCTCAGAAAATGACCGGAATGAAGCACAGCAAGGAAGCCTTTGTTCCCACACAGTAGTTCCCCAGCTAGCCGCCCGTCCCGAGAGCAGAGTTATAATAAAGGCCACTTTAGATTCCTCAGTGGGAAATGACGAAGGTTGGAGAGAAATGTACAAAGAACATTTTGCCAGAACGACATCTGGGGTTCACCAGAGTAAAACGCTGGAGGTGGAAGGCGGGGTTCAGCGGAGCGGGCGATCTGGTCCACTGGAGCAGGTGGATATTGAATTGAAGCCGTCTCATTCTTCAATTGCTGAAACTGCGTAGTTATTTCCGAAACTTGAGTCACCAAAGCCTGGACAGCACGACCCGTGGCCATCATCTGATCCTCCTGACGCTACATGCATGTGTTGCTCTTTGACAGAACGTCTCTCAACTCTGCCATACTCGCTGGATCCATAATGGTCGGTTCGTTCTGTCACGGTAAATAGTCACAAGATCCAAGTGCGAGTGAAATAGAGTTTTATTAGTGACAGCAATGAGAGAGAGACAATAGCAGTTGGAGTCTCCAGCCGAGATCATAAAACTCTCACAAGTGCAGTGAAGAGATTACCAATCAGTGCAGGTGAACCAGCGTGGGAGCAGGAAATTCCAACCTGGCCGGACAAGGATCGGGAGAGCTGACAGAAAGACAAGACGAGATCAACGAACCGACAAACACACAATGAACCACCAGCTAGATAAAGGCTACGCAAATGAGCTGCAGCTGTGCACTCTGATTAAGCCGCCAGCTGCGGTGGATGAGGATGACGATGACACACACACACACAGCGGACAGAGACGTAAGATGAACACACAGAGCCATGAACCGTGACAGAAAGTCTGCACATTCAAACTCATGCTCAATTACTACTCTTCAGAGTTTGGAGATTGAAGTAGTATCTAAGTATAAATACCTGGGGGTATAAATACCTTTTAATTGATGATTCTCTTTCTTTTGGGCCTCATATTCAGTACCTTGTGAGAAAATTTAAAGTCGAAACTGGGCCTTTTTTTAGAGTCAAGTATTGTCTTTCTCTTGCAGCAAGGAAAAGATTGATTGCAGCTACATTTTTGTCAGTGTTGGATTACTGTGATATCATATATATGCAGGCACCTAAGCATTGTTTACAGGCGTTGGATTCAGTTTATCATGGAGCATTAAGGTTCATCACAAATTCAAAAGTCCTTGCTCATCATTGTTTTTTGTACTCTCGGGTTGGATGGCCGGCGTTGTCATCCCGTAGACTTAAGCATTGGTACTTGTTTATATATAAAGTCATTTTAGGTTTACTTCCCTCATATTTACAGCAGAATATCTTTCAAAAAGGTGTAAAGAATTATGGGCTTCGCTCACAGGACTATTATCTCTTAAGCATCCCTGAAGTTTGTACTAATATGGGTAAACAGGCATTCAGTTATGTTGCTCCATTTGATTGGAATCAATTACAAGATAAGTTATGCTTAAAAGAGTTGGTATCACTAAATTATTTTAGATGTATTTTAAAGGATCTAGTTGTAGAGTCACCTGATTGTAAATGTTTTGAGTGAATTGTGTGTTTCTGTGTGTAAACTAATGTATTTTGTTGTATGTGTAACTAAATGTGCTGCCTATCTTGACCAGGACCCTCTTGTAAATGAGATTTTAAATCTCAAGAGATTGTCTGCCTGCAGTTAAAACGTTATCAGAAATAATCACAATGGTTTTGTTTAACCTATTTATGTACAATTATTCTGAAAATAGTTTTAATATCATACAAAAAATGTCATTGGCCTGAGTAAATTGTACCATTATAGAATTGTGACTTCACAAGTGTAACAATTTAGTGAAAATACAGTGAAATGACAAATGGCATGAAATTTGAAAGCGTAACAACTGAAGGTCTATGAAACATCAGTCAATCAAGCATTTTTCTTAAACAATGGCACCTAAAGTTTTGAACTAAAATATGATATAGCCCCCTGATAGCACACGTACATCTCGGAGACGTCTATATGACGTCTGCATTTACATCTGCAAGACGTATTTTTTAGGGTGTTTGCTCATCTGCAATACGTCTATAGGACGTTTCCTTTTAGATGTCAAATAGAAAAACAACTTTAAAAAGTACTTTTACAGGTAATTTTACAGGTAGCTTAGCTTGGATGTAAAACATTGTCGTGAATTCATTGTATTCCCATTTGTAAAATTGCTAGCCTAATTCATTATTGAAGGCTAACCCGATCTTATCATAAAGGTGCGTATGTCATAAATTTCTGTTTTTATTTGGCGTGATTTTCATATGTATAAATTGACATTGGCGTGCAAAAGACTGATAAATTCATAATTAATGGAATGGCCGTTCAGTTGACAGAGCTACTAACTGCTGAAATGTGTGCGAGGCAAATCTCAGGTCTGAGCGCTCATGGTACACACAGTGCGTACAGTGCAGGTGCCACTGAATTTCAAAATATAATTTTACAAAATTGTAATCTTTGACATGACCTTACTCCGTCAATATGAAAGATATAAAGGTTACATTTTCACAGAATGTTTTTTACCATATGAAGGATGATTTTTTTGTATAAAAGAGCAAATCACAAAAAAATGACTTTAGCTGGGTTTTCACAGAGAGGGTCACATTGGTATAACCAGTTTTACTACAAATACTATGATGTAGATCATAGTACATAGTAGATCACAGATTTACTACAAATACTAGTTAAACTATGATGTAGCAAAACCCATGGTTAATTTGTGCTTAAAGGGGTCATTGGATGCCCATTTTACACAAGCTGATATGATTTTTTAGGGTCTAAATGAAAAGTCTATAGCATACTTTGGTTAAAATGTATCAATGGTAGTGTAAAAAGCACCTTCTTTACCCTTTCAAAATCAGCTATTTTTTCAGGACGCTGATCTAGTCCATGTTGCTCTGCTGACCCAGTCTCTCTCTTCCATGGAGTGACGAGCAGACCATAGATATGTGTAGATTTACAATTCGACCACTCCAGATTAGGGCTGTCAAATTGGCTGAAAAAATAAATTCTAATGTTTTACTAAAATATTATCAAAATTCGAATTTAAAAGTCATACATTCAGAAAAAAGCTTTTGGTTTCTCTCCTGAGGCCACAAGAGGGCGCATCAAGCAAAATATTACCAAATGCACATTTCTTAAAAATAGGGCTGGGCAATATGTGCAAAAATTCACAACTCTGTATTTTTTGGCTGATTTGCGGTATACTGTACATATCTCTGTATTTGTAAAATGTAAAATAAATAACAACATTTCAATATCCATCATGGCACCAAGTCAATACACAAAACTTCAACAGGTTATAAATGTTTATGAGCTTGTACCCTTGTATCATTACAGAAGACATGCCGTTCTATTAATATTACATTGGCTGCTTAGATGGTATGAAATCACGTTTTAGTGTAAGTTTAAGTGTAACACTTTTGAATTTCCTAACATTAGAACGAAGTACAATAATATCACAGCATTGAAACTGGATCAGTGTTGAAAACAATGTTTGATTTTCTGTTATTACGAGAGGTGGGAATGTCTGTAATGACCCAGAACACACTATCAATAGTCTAGCAACACCCAGCAACTGCATAGCAAGAGCCTAGCAACCACCCAGAATATCCTAGCAGCCAACTAGCAACACTTTAGCAAACATCTAGAACATCTAACTGACCAAACAATTTATGTTTCTTAAACAAGACTTCAAGACAAGCCAGCATAAATTTGTCTTTCAAACTTCTCAATCTAGTTATTACAGGTATTTTTTTAAATGCTAACACACAATTCAAATACACAGATGACTTCCCTGCCCAGTGAACTCTCATGAGATCAATACCATTTAACAAAAAACTCTTATTAGGATTCAGGAATAATTTTTGCAGCTCAATGTCTATTGCAATACAACATAAATTAAATTACAGTTAATAATAATAATAATTCAGCAATGAACTTTTGGGAACAGATCAATTTTCATTTTACTACTGTAAAGTAATCATGCAGTAGATGAAAAACACTAGAAAAGTTCAAATACCAAAGAATTGTAAATTAACTTGGTATGCACCACAATACAGTACAGTAAAAATATAAAAAAAATTATTCAGAATCCTCTGCACGTTTGGTCAAATTTCATTACAGTATACAATACTATAGTCTCCTGACACAAGACTAGCTGCAGTGCTTTGCGAAAGTATTCATACCCCTTCATTATTTTCACATTTTGTTATGTTGCTGCCTTATGTTAAACTGCTTTAAATTACTTTTTTCCCACATCATTCTACACTCCGTACACTATACTGACAAAGCAAAAACAGAACTGTCACAACTTTGTAAATGTATTAAAAAATAAAAAAAACTGAAATAAGTATATTGCATAAGTATTCATACCCTTAACTCAGTACTTAGCTGAAGCAATTTTACAGCCTCAAGTATTTTGGGGTAAAAAATACTTTTCTAGGCACTCAAAGCGCTTTACATAGTAAGGGGATATCTCCTTAATCACCACCAATGTGCAGCATCCTTCTCAAATAAACACGATGTGAGACATAAAAACTTAGTGCATTTCACATTATAAATAAAAAAATAAGATAAATGTGTGATAAATATCCAATCGTTTGTGCTAAAAGTGGAAGCTGATGCTCGCTTTGGAGGACAAGGTGGCGCTCGCGAGATCACTTGCATTTTTTTCCACCATATTTAATTTAAATCCACCATATTTTTTCCTCATAAAAGGTAAGAGTATACATCATTCGAAGCTGCAAATAGTTTTATTTTTGTGCACTCACAATATCAACTAAGCCTTTTGTAAAATAAAAAACAAACAGGGTGGGGTCTTGATCTTGAGCAGGAACACTTCACAAAAACTGAACCGAAACTCATTAAGTACTTGCCTCACTGACATGATAAATATATTTATAGAATGCTACAAATTACTACTTTTTAACTAAAGAATTCAAATCAAAAATGGTAAAATTCTTTCATTAACATATGTAATCCGTAAAGATCTATTTCTCTCTAAAGGCGCGTCCAGTGAGGAGTTAGGGTAGTCAGGGTCATTAACTTCATACTATTTTATTTGTATGTATGTATGTATGTATGTTCTTTGGGCCGCTGTGCCAAGATTGTGTTTGCATGCAGTACAAATACCCTACAGCGGCACCCTACATAGTGTCATGCTGAAAAATAACTAACTAAATAAGATTAACGTCATACTATTTTAAGAATAAAGACAAAATTATGATAATAAAATCATGTTATATTGCATTCTTAACATGAAAAACAGCAACAAAACGTAGGCTTATAGATGTTTTTGAAACTTGATCGATTTCATGAGACATTCATTTGTATTAAATTGTTCAGATTTTTTTTCGAATATGCATTCAAATATTTATTCATGTTTATTTCGTGCTGCAAATATTAAAGAAGAAAATATCATTGATTCCAATGCAGCTTGAACTGAGGTGAATGTAGTTACCCCACTACAAATAAAAGAGCGCAAAACACATTTATTGTTTGTATCTGATCCTAAAATTTGCAGAAGGATGAGACTTTGTGTTATAATAAAAAAGCACAAAGCTTATTGAGATTATTGGGTGGCTTGCGTCAAGTTGGGTGCAACGTAATGGACTTGAAAACGTTAAATAACCCTTCCAAGCGTTTATACCGTAATTACAACAGCTTGTGAATAGTCACATAATGTTATTTACGTCAGAAAAATCAACAAGTTAACCGAGTTGGAGTCCATATCATTGGGGGGGGGCGTACTCATTTTTTGCATATGGGCCTGGGGGCCAGGGCTGACTTGCTACGCCACTGAATGTAACGCATTATTAATTATTATTATGTAATCGCTTAGTCTGAGACATCTTGTCTTCCTCTGCACCGGAGTCGGTCAGTTCACTCAGCTCACTCAGGGCGGGTCTAAGGTAAGACGGTCTTGTCAATCAACTATCGTGGGAGCGGTCTGTACAGAACTACATCATTCTGACAGAAACCTCTGAACAGCCTGATTTGAGAAAGGGGATTTTAAAACACTGGGTAGATTGTTATCATTATAGGATGGATGTGTAACACATTTATGTTCAAACAACTTGCAAAGTGAATATAGCATCCGATGACCCCTTAAACGTGGTTAGCCTAACTACATTAACCATGTTTGTTTTGTTTTTTTTTTGTAGTAAAACTATGTTATATAAGGGTTAGCTGGACATGGTACTATGGCAATATATTTTGGATATGTTATGTCAATATTTGGATTGTTCACATGTCGTTCACATATGTGACCCTGGACCAAATAAACTTTGGAATAAATAAGCTTTGCATAATGTATAGTTTGATACAACTATTTGAAAAGCTGGAATCAGAGGGTGCAAAAAAAAATCTAAATATTGAGAAAATCACCTTGTCCAAATGAAGTTCTTAGCAATGCATATTACTAATCAAACATTACGATTTGATATAATTACAGTAGGAAATTTACAAAATATCTTCATGGAACATGATCTTTACTTAATATATTATAATAATTTTTGACATACAAGGAAAATAGATAATTTTAACCCATGCAATGTATTTTTTTTTTTGCTATTACTACAAATAAACCTGTGCTACTTATGAATGGTTTTATTGTCCAGGGTCTGATATCAAAGTACCCGGGTATTACCATGACACAATCCCTGTATATCAAGGTGCCACCGTAGTAGGTTATTTTTAGGGTCCTCATTTCATTGGTGTTAACAGGTCAAACCAGAATACAAGTGAAATAAATTAACATATATATCAGACTTTTGACAAGAATATACAGTGTTGACTAGACCTTCCTTACTTGACCTACTCAGGTAAGGCTGTCGTGGTACATCAGTGTCTAGTCTGTAATGGCAAAAATAGCGATAACTCAAGAATAATGCAAATACCTCCTGGCAGATCTGTTATCTTAACTATAAGCAGAATGTCCTTTCAACACTGTGGCTGAGATGATAGCCAGGTGGTGGTCTGTATTAAAGCACTTTCTGAGAATGCAGCTGAATGGTGTTATGTGGTGCAAGCCATTGCCATAAAGACAAGAAGCATCTTGAGCAAAAGCTGCTATAATTGTGGTTCAACTCCCTGAAATGAAGGGAGAAAGAGAGGAGCTTCCATAGAGGAACAACAATAACCTATACCTTAAAATATAGGGATTGATTCAGTATAGTGGTCTTCAAAGCACTTTGGGAATAAAAAACAACAACAACTCTATTTCAACACAATTCATCCTGGACCATTTGTGCTACAAACATGATTCAGAAGATGTATTACATTTCTTAGAAATGTGGTTTAAAATTAGATTTTTGTCTGGCTGAAAATGCCATAAATTACATTTTGATTAACCATACCTAGTGATCTTATTATCATATATACCAATAAGCCACCAAGATACCACCTAAAACCCCTGCAATGTGACTTCAGGGTGGACACACCACATTTTCTTTGGAAAACCCAATTAAAAAGCTACAACCACACAAACACTTGCGTACTGTATATAGAATCCTATTTTGGTGTTTGCAAAGACCCTTCATTCTCTCTCTCTCTCTCTCTCTCTCTCTCTCTCTCTCTCTCTCTCTCTCTCTCTCTCTCTCTCTCTCTCTCTCTCTCTCTCTCTCTCTCTCTCTCTCTCAGCATCTTTCTTGACCTTGCGGAGCACCCATGATTGATAGGTTGGGGACAGTGTTATGGCAGGTTCCGTACGTTCTAGATTAATGATGTTTGGCTCAGATTTACAGGAATTTGGCTGTAAAACTGCCTCTGCTGAATGAACATCATAGATGTCAGTGCAATTTTCAAAGTTAAAGCTGTCAGAAGGTTGTTCAGGATGTGGGACATACTTAATCTGTATCGTTTCAGTATCTGTTTATTTTTAATAATGCTAACATTTCTGTGTGTTTGTGTGTTAATTCTGTCCTCCACTGGACAAGAGTCGTTATTACAGATGCCTAACCACTCCCCAAAGTAAGGTCCCACCCTGTTATTCAATTTCCACAGACAACACATCTCTGACAGACATAGCTGATCTAGGATCAGGCTGGACCTGTCATTTGTACTTCACATTAAAATTAAAATCTGACCCAGAAACTGCAGTTCTAGTTTAACAGTCACCAGGGGGTATGACATCAGACCTTATTTAGTGTCTGCTTCAGACAGGGCGGTGTATATTGTGACGGATGGTCTGGTCTGGGGTGAGGCAGGTGGAGGGATGTGTTTTTGACTACCGCCAGATGACACTTGTCCCTGAATGTACCAGAAACACACAAACAACCTCTGAAGGCTTTACGTAATTTTAAAGGAATAATACATATCGTTGATACCTTTGTCAATATGCAGTGCACATGTTGTACTGCCAGTATCATTACTTAAATCAACATTTGCAAACATTTAGGATTGTTTTTTATATCACAGATTTTTTCATAGATTTGGGTTAATGGATCAAAATACCTTTATATTTTAATCACAATTATATTAATTGCACATGACCTTAAAAACATTTTAAATACTTAAATGCCCTATGTATTAATTAACTGCTTTATGTAATGTTTTGTAGACATGTAAATTATTTCTACTTCTAGGGTCAGAATATTAGCATGAAAGTACTAAATGGATAAATAAAACAAAATATTAATATAAACATATTATATTAATATATAAATACATTTTTAATGAAAATGTTTTTTGAAATGAGATGAGTCAGACAGGCAGCCAGCAAGTGCCCTGCAGCATCCTCTTTAATACTCTTAAGGTAAGTTTTGATTTATTATATACATTTTCAGTATTCCATTTGTATATAAAATACGATTTTTTTTTCATTATCAGCTTAATATATTTTATTTAATGAAATATATGACACTGCTAAAATATATACTAAAATAATTGTTCCTTAAGTGTGGATAAAACTGAGGAAATTACGGTATTATCACAGTCCTCTACATATTAAGTCCTTAAATCAAGATTCTGTAATGTATTGTTTTTTTTCACTAGATGGCGCTATGAAGAAGCATTTACAACAGTGGAATGGGACAGAGCTTCATTTCGTGACGCAGTGAACCTGTAGTCATGGTTGCATGTCATGTGCAGTAGTAGCTCACTGCTTCTCTCAAACTGTAATGTGCCATTATCTTCCACAAAAATGTGTATTTACTAAGTTTGAGACTGCTTGTGATTGCTTGAGTATGTGAAGCCCAAGGAACTTGCTACACTACTGTAGTATGTACATGCTTTAAAACAGTACGAATATTTTCTTCATCAATTTACACGTTACATGTTTCATAATTCGTTACATAAAACTCTGTAGACATGACACATTTATTCTATAACCAGAAATGTATTATCAGGTGTGCAAAGCAGAGTTATCCTTTCTAAATAGAAAGTGTCACCCCAATTTCCACAAAGTGTGAACCACTGCCCATTGTGCTTGGTGTGTTTGTGGTGTGTGTGTGTTTATGAGGGAGGGAGTGTCTTTTTATAAGCCCCAAAAAACTCATTAGTTTACGATGTGCACAAGAAAAATGTCAAAGTTAATGATGTGAATGAATGACTTGAATGCTTGACATCATATATGTTTCCTGATGCACGTTTTGTCTGTTGCCACAGGGAGAGGACAGCAGAGGAGAAAAACAGAGCAAGGGAAGCGAAAAATAATAGGAGTGTGCTTATTGTGCTGTTTAATCTCAGGACAGTCCTTAATTTCTCTAATTATCAAGCTGCTAAGCAAACAGAGGCAAGCAGACAGGAACTCCTGCGGCTTACACTTCGGGGGGTTGTGTCTAATTTGAGGGAAGACCTGGTCCATCTCTTGCATGAACACATCTAGGGCTAACACACCCCTACCAGGGCGGCCCCTCCCTGTCGACCCCTACCCACACGCACCAGCTTTATGGCAGATGGCGTAGTTCACCCTCCCTCTGAATCTCCATTCCACCCCCACCTTCTGCAGCTTTTGTGCCCCTGTGCGTGCAGTGTAAGGGGCTGCGACAACAACAGCCCTCCCCACTGCTTCCAACCGCCCTGACCCTATTGTAAGTAGGATTCAGGCTTCATGCATGGCACCGCGATCAGGTGCCATAACAGGGTTGTCAGCACCCGAAAAATCGTTTTTAATTCCAGTGGTTGTGCATCAGGGCCACTTTGAGTTTGTAGTACTTTCCTGATACACTTGACCGGGATGATCTCCAGCTATTGCCAGAATCATAGGAACATTCTAAAGGCCTGTCGCAGTTTGTCGCAGAACTGAATATTTTCAATAACTTACTATTAACTTATTTGCTTAAAGTCATAAGTTACCAAATTGTACGTACCATTTCTTTCATTGAAGTTTATTTGGTTTTGTTCCTTTGCCAGGGTTCATTGATAGCTCTTCACCACAGCTACATACCTGATCTAGGTCATGCATCAGACAAAGACTCTGCTTGTACAAGAGTGTTGAGCTGTAAAAACCTTGAGCAAGGTCATAAGTTGAACAATTATACCTACTAGAGTTTTGACCAGTGTAACTGAGACCATTGTTGTCTCTTCGCCAGGGTTTGTTCCTTTTGTAGCTAAACACTTGATAAAAACGAATATGGGAAATATGGGCAAAGATTCTGCTTGGTCATGAGTGTTATGTAACTGCTAAGGGACTTCTGTTTCCCTGAGGTTATCTCCATGACAACAGGGTTCAAGTCTCTTGGGACTTTTGGCACACGCGACCCTTCTGCAGGGCAAGACCCCTGGGGTGTGGGGGTGGGGACACGTGTGGGTTAAAGGTTGCTGGACACTGCGGACACTGAAAGCGAATTGGAACAGGGTTACGGTGACACGGGCCGAGGTCGCCTCAGAAAATGCCTCTCATCCATAGCATTAGTTGTGGTCAAAGAAGTCCTTTCTGCCCATCAAAACCGGGATGACCTTTGGAGCGGATGGCACACGCCACCAATTCAATCTTATAGACAACTAACTCACAATCCTGTTTCACCCTCAGTTTGGCTAGTTTCTTTCTTGAATAAATCTATGATCTTCTTATGCCAAGTAGGTGAATCTTTGCTTTTGTTGCATTCTACTGCCCCTGGAGATTTTAGTAGAGATTTGCCAGAATTTACAGTTGCCCCTCTCCAGGGCCATAAACTCCTTCCCTGAAATTCATCTTCGACAGTGAGGGGGGCACGTATGACTTAGTGTTTTAGTTGGCAATGAATAGGGTTTTTGACCAGTTCAAAATTTACATTTGGCTACACCCTTGACCCTTTCCCTTCAGTTTCGGGCTACTTTTCATGGTTTGGTCCTCACAGCGTAGACAACAGAGCAAGGAGCCAAATAGAAGGTGGACAGAAAAAAAATCAATACTTTCTGTGTCCAGTGGCGTATACAGATGACAAATGCAGAAACAGAAGACGCCAAGATCAGTTGGCCAATGTGGAGAGAGAGAGAGAGAGAGAGAGAGAGGAATGAAATGAGTAAAAAAAATACAGGGAATGAGTTGGGAAAAGAGTCAGGCCCCCACTCTCTCCTTTTTCTTCCCTTTGTTTTTCCCTTTTTATTTTCTTGTGAACTGTAACGTGTTCCTCAGTTCGTATTGTTATTGCCTGACAACCTGCTGACACTCATCCACCAACTCCCTGAAATTCTTGTTACCTCTCCCACAGTCATTCGTTCTTGGTTTCACATCCATATTTCTGTCTCACAGCCTTGCATATCGTATTGTATAGTTACTATTTATTAGTTTCTCCACAAGTTAAAAGAGTCTTGGAAGGAAAAGAAGAGAGAAGGGCATTGGGATGAGATTTGGGGCTGTGGTCATTCCAGTAGCTCTTTTCCCACCTGCCATCCATCCATGATAGAGGGGGTGAAAGAAGAGTAGAGTGGGGAGCTGCATCTCTCTTTCCCTCTGCTAACTCACCCTGACAGGCGGGAACGCAGACTGCAGAGAGGAGGAGGACGAAGAGGAGGGGCCTCAGCCCCCACCCTCCAATCAGACGCTCCCTTCGCTCTCAGCCAGTGGCAGCAGGGTAAAAACAGTAGCAGGGCTAAAGCTAGTGGTCCGCTCTTATCCTCTCCTCTTCTGCCTTCTCTTTACCTAACACTCTAGGCATGGAGTACTATTCATCCATCTCCTGGGTGTCACGCCTCTCTCCTCCACCCTGGCTGACCACTGCAGTGCATCCACGAGGTACTCTCTCCCTCTCTATCTGATTTTCTTTCTCTATTCCTTTGGCTCTCCCTCACATACATTCTCGTTGGCTTGTTGCTATCGTAGATTGTTCAAAATAACTTTTTGGTCAATGCAATGCTGTCGGTGATCCTACTCTGTTTGTCCTAACAAAATAGGACCTGTTAATGTTGGAAATTACTATGTAATTCATAGCAGAAAAAGATCTTCATTCCACTTTTAATGTAACTGATCATCCTAAATTCAATTTGCTATGCAATATTGCTCTCTGGGTTGTAAAGTAGTAAATAACCGTTTATGTATTGAGCCCATCATGAACAGCAGGTGCTGTGGTGCAAAATATTCCCTCTCTTCACACTTCATCGTAACTTAATGGTATTCAATTGCACAAATTTTCTTTTTCTATTTCAATGCGTATTCTAACATATTGAACTGTGCTGCCTGATATGCATTAAAAAAAGACTTGTGCTTGTGCTTGCTGTAGAAATGTGCATGAAATAAGTGGAACAATATTATGCAGATATTTATTCACAAATGCATTTTCTGAGTATTTTAGGGACTGTTTTTACTACCACTGCCTAAACAAAGTTCAGTTTTAATATCCAGATATCCGTATAGAGCAGCATGGCACACTTACGCATGGCCTCTCAAATTTCCAGGCTGCACATTTCTAAAACCAGTGTGTCTACCCCCTCTTCTGTCTCTTGTATTGATTGGTTAATGGCATTATTTGTGGAGTGTGCCTCTCTGGACGTTAGCACTTTTTGGCCCCCTCTGCTGTATTTGTGTGTGTGTGTTTGATCAATAGAAGTCCATTGAGGCCTGACCAATGGTCATCCTTCAGCGTTATTTGCTTTCACACCAAAGGTCAGGGGGGGGGGGGGGGGTCATAAGAAGTCAGAGGGTAATAAGTTTAACCCTGATAGGGCCAAGGTCACTCATAGTGTGACTCCAACGAAACCTAATCAATAATCCCCTCACACCATCCTCTTCCTCACATTCTGAGCAGGACTCTTTCATTATTCTTAAAAAGTGATAAACAAGCACCACGTGGAGAACTAAAGGTGTTACAAATGTTCGTTGAAATACCTTTGTAAATGTTTTATTTTAAGTATTATGCCTTTTGTTTTAAGTCAAATGTTTTGCGGAGGCTTGTTACAATTACATTTTTTTTGTTTTAAAGCCATTCAAAGATGTTTGTGTCGTCTTAGGTGCAACGAGCCAATTGTTGGAGGCAGCGCAGGGCAACGCCCACCCGACAGATTTGTGAACCTTCTGGAAATTATTCACTCTGCGCTTCCGCACCTGCACATCTTGTTATTAACCCTCATTCTTAAACTGATAATACTTTCACGAAATCTAATATCACTGTTAAAATTTCATATCCAAAAAAGACACGGCAGTAGAAAGTCTTTAGATGCACTGCAGTTTGCTGTGGATTTCGACTTTACTTCACAAGTCCTGAGAGAAAAACAGCAGGTGTTTGTCCACCATACCTTGTGATAGATACCAGCTAAATGTTTAAACATGAAACAAGTACAAAAAATGGCAGTGTGAGAAGGTCACCGGCTGGGCCACTGCATAGGATAAGAGCCTCCATCTTCACTGAGTCAGCCATTTTACTACAGTACTAATCATCTTCTCGTCATCCAAACTACACATGCAATTTTGCCAAGTTACGATAAAGTTCTACAATAATCTACGAATGCACTGTTCGCTATATATGAAAACCGAAAGGCGTGTGCATGCAGTTTAATTGCAAATGCAGCTGTAAATCTCATTTAAAATGTATGATTTTGTGAAAAAAGAAAAGACAATTATAATGACAACATGGTACGGTAGTAACTGCACCCTTCCAATAAACTAGTTATGCCAATTTTTGTCTGAATTATGAGTATCGAGAATTAAATTTGATTCGCTTGCAAAATTCAGAAAAGCTTTTTTTTCAATTGAGACAACATACGAGATGAACGGAATACTATGTTGAACAGATTTTTACGTATTCCCATAAATGCTGTCAGAATTGTTTGTACTGGGAAAATAAACAGTATTAGATTCCTTTATGGAAAGTTTTCTTAATTTGTTTGTTTACATAAGCAGAGTATCCTTTGAGCATTGAAGCCAGGTGGATGAAATTTACAACACCAGACTTTAAAAAAACTAACCAAAACACAGACATAACTAGTAAGCAGATGCACAAGAATCCTTTGATCATCTCATAGTGTTAAAAACAGTTTGAAGAATTTACAACAATACCCCCCCCCCCCCGCCAAAAAACAAAATCACAAAAATTAAATACGTATTCAAATTTAAAACATAGTGTACTTTGTATGCTAACATGCATGCTGTCAAAACAGATGTGTTAGCTCATTAACCTGAACTCCTTATGGCTCACCGAGGGAAACTTTGGAAGATCTGTATTATAATACAGGCTAAGTGGGATATACTTCTGTAAACATAACACTACTGAACAGTGTCACCCCTTTTACCAGGCCAGATACACTCAGTGCTCTTTAACACGCACATACTACATTCCTCCTGTCCCACCGGACAGAACAAGGGGAAAGAGGGAAAAGGGAAGTACTTTTTTTTTTACATCTTTCCATCTCAATGCATTTTTCTAAATGATCGCAGCTCTCTCAAGAAAACCAAGCAATGGTTAAAAAGGAAGAAGTCACCTGCAGGGTGGAACGCCTATCAGGCAGGCTGAAGATAGATAAATGAAGGGGGGCCATTGGAAGAAGGAGAGCTGTGTGCTGCTCTACAGTCAGAGAGATAGGGTGGGATTTCACAGGCTACCAGCACATGTTCTCACCACGCTGAGAGCTGAAAGACGTATAGTTCACGTGTGTGTTTGCAGTAGAAAGCCATGGCGTCTTGGGACTGTCGCTTTTGAGGATAAGGCAAGGTAAGATGCCTTTCTGATGATATCCTGAAAATATCCCACTGTTGCACATGTATGTTCAGACAGGGCTCGAATGATATATTTTGAAATCGAAAAGTGCTATGCAAAAAGTATTTAGTGCCTGCTGTACAATGTTACTTTAATGTAAACTGTACGTTTTGCAGATTTGCTCATTTTGTTAATTTATTTTTCCCACAAAAATGTGCTTTGTCACCATGGGCCCCTGGCCCATATGGCACCGCGAGTAATTCAGTTGATTGCAGTAATGCATTCATTGATTGGTCACTGAAGCCACAACTGTACAAGCACATCTGCTCACTTCAGAATGAAACGAAAATGAACATTTGTTTTTTTTATGAAATAATAATAATAATAATGATACTATGACACTACTACTAATAATATATTTTGATATTATATTACTACATATTTTATTATTTTAAAACATTAAAGTAAAAATGAAATTAATTAATTGATTTCGCACACCGCATGCTATAGGTCAAATTTAATTTTCTAAAAATGTATTAGTTTTCTAAAATATATGAATGTGAATACATTAAAATACACATTTATTTGTGTAAATTAGACATTTTAGACTGCAATACTTGTTTTTGGCTGGTTGAAATTGTCACAGGTACAGCTTCAAAAACATACATGAGACATAGTGTGTAAATGTGCAAGTAAGTATTACTGTGTGCATTATACAGTATAGGTTATATTGAAAATGTTGGAACATTTGTTTGATTCTAGAGTGGTTTAGTTTAGGCAGGGGCCGATCACAAAAGGCTTCTTTTGTCTGTAAGCTATCACTAATTAAAGATGACTATTGCTCTAATTACGAAAACGTCCAAGACGTCCAGGGTACCAGAGTAGGAAAACTTCAGAGAATACAATATAGCAGTCCTCATTAATGAGACAAGTGCAACACCATGGATCCTTCTGTCAAGGACTGGTCATATTGTCTTTTTTGTTTTCAATTTTCTACCAGACAATATGATGACAGAGGGGGGTCCCAGGCCACATCCACTGCCAGAGAAGCTGTTCCACTTTTTCAATAGTTTTGTCCTCTCGCCCTCTGCCCCTGGTGGGAAAGTATTTAGGACTTTAGGTCTGTGACAAATAAAAATGTCATCCCTACTCAAGTCTGCTGGGATTGTTTGTGGGCAAACCGGTGCTCGGAGATCTTGAGATGTTGCTTTACAGTGAGAGGTGATGCTGGGAATGGCTCCGTATTCTTTGGTCAAGCCCAAGTTCTGGAACACCGCTGGCCCTTCCTTAACAATACCACTTGCCACACAGGGGGTCCCCTCGAACCCAGAGCTCAAACAAATTCACATAGAAACACCATTGTACAGTAAAAAGCCTTTTGAATACGACCACCAACTGACACATCTCATCTCAGTTTAAGGAGGGGAGGGGTGGGGAGTGGCTGAAAAACAAGTAACAATGAAAACGAAATGTATCGAAAATGGAACTGTGTAGATTTGACATAGCGAAAAAACAGGACAAAAACAAATTCATATATATTTTTTCACTAAAACAACTGCGCTTTTGGAAAACATCAATATTCAAAAAAACATCCGCCACTAGAGTGTTAATGGGAGTGGAACGGTTTTATTTCTTGCGTTATTTTTTGTATTTTTTTTTAAAGGGCCATGTTCACACCTTTTTGAAATCTTTTTGTCAGAAAATATTCACGGAGCACAAAGCAGATTGACAAAAACTTTAGACGACATTTGTAACAGTATCTAACGTTTAGCTTATCGGTTAAACATGAAAACCCACAAAAATCATCTACATTTTTGAAAAAAAATATTATAGAGCCAAGGGCAAATGTTGTTCCACCCTTTAACCCTTTTATTTCTGACATGAGCCATTTTTGACCTAGTTTTCCCTAGTGAGAAATAAATATACTAAAACAAATACAAATACATTTACAATATTTATGTGCTTAGTAAAAATATCCTGCAATTATACATTTGGTAAACTGTATACTTGATGTCTGGTAAATTTAAGCAACTAATTGTGTACTTAATGCCCTTTAATTGTGCGGAAGTAGTGCTGAAGTCTAACTAAAGATATACTGAAGTATATGTGATTGTGCTAAAGTGGAACTATTGCAATCGCCATCAACAGCGACATTAAAACACATTTTAGGCTTAATATTAAGACATGTGCATTGCGCACATATAATATAATAATATAAATATAATTTTTACATCAGTAAGTCTCGAGAGATATATCAGTAAATATTATAATAGATTTGAACTAAAAAAAATGTACATAATTTTTTACTAGAGTTGACTAAATATCTTGATTGAGAGAACTTTGCCATTACAAAACACTTGCCCCATCAGATTTCTTTATATATATATATATATATATATATATACAAATTTATGTCATATTTATTTGTTTATTACTAGAAAAATAATAATTATCTTTGGTAGTTGACAAGTATGTTTGCAGCGAACAGCACAAATCAGGGAATGAACGTCGGTCAATTTTTTTTTACAGATCGATGGATCATTTTATTTCTAATTTATTTCAGCATCTTAAAAACTATATTAAAATGTTATTGATCTTTAATGTACAACCCTAGTTTGTATTCATTTTGGGGTGTGTTTAATTAAAACTATAAACTGCAACATACTGAAGTGCTCACGTTTTTCTTTCACATTTCTTTGGTGGGTATCAGGTGTTCAGCAGTAAACCACTTTCTCAGCAATAGTTGAAATGGTCAGTATACAACTCCCACAAAAGCTAAGCCCCTCATGCTTTGTAAAAGGTCTGCTAGTTTGGGAAGAACTGGCCTTTGATCTGGCCTACACGACTCAGTCTAGCAAACACGGCTACTCTCTCTCTCCCTCCCTCTTTCCCTCTTCCTCACTCCTTTTCTTCCGTCTTTCTCATTTTGTTGCAGTGTTCAGGGGTGTCAAAGGACCCGAGCTGTGACTCTAAAGAAGAGACGGCGAGTGGGACATACACATCGGACGCTCTGACAATGCCGGCTCAGGTTCCTGTGAGTTTGCCATGGCGACCAGTGGGCCCTGACAGCAGCGGGGATCACGATCTTGCAGAGGAAGGGTGTGTATGTGTGTGTGTGTAGCTGAGGGGGTGTGGGGTTATTGGGGGACACACGCCAGATGCCTTGGGGAGACGCCCTTCAGCTCACCAGCTGGGAGAGGCTAAACTGCCCCTCACGCGATGGTTTTCGGCCTTAACGGAATAGAGTGTTGGTTTACGGCACACTTCGGCTATCATACGCTCACCAACACAAAAACAACGATAATATAAAATAGCGCTTTTCAGCTGGTTTTGTTTCAGGACACATATTTTACAGTAGACATGATGTGGTGACAAAACTATAGCAAAATTGTTTATCGTATTAAAAAATAAAAATGGTCTTAAAGTTACCAATCGAATCAAAATGGTAAATTCTTATTTATGGAGTAATGTAATTTTATTATAAATGAATTAATAAATAAATACATCCTCTTACATTCTTAATAGTAAAGATTACAATAGGGGTTTTCACAGCGATACAATAGAATAAATAATTTGGTTACATTTTTGAATACATTTTTGAACCAAAATAATTAAATATAAAACATTTTTGTTCCCCAAACAAACTTTTTGCAAAATTTTCTTAAAATATATATATATTTTTTTTACTTTAAGAAAAATAAAAAAAAATCCAACGATCCAAATAACTTTTTGAGGAATGGATAGTTTCCCCGTGGAACCATAGATGCCAATAAAGCCAAATTAATTTTATTTTTTTGTTCTTTTTTTGAGGGTGAAACAATAATTTCATCCTTCCAACCACCTGTAATACACATGAGATTGAAATATGACAATGATCTAACTGTTTCCCGATAGATAAAATCAAGTCCTGCCCAACATTATTTTCTCTCTCATTCGAGAAGACATTTCTTTTGGATATGTGTAAAAAAAAGAGCGACTTAAGTTTCATGCTGACTTTAAAATCAAACATTGACATTTATCAATATTAGCCTAAACAATAATGACAGACTGAACAAGAAAATTGTTATTTGATATGTTTGATGAATTTGATAGTTTCTCGCTCCCAACATTTAATAATTCATGCTAATGAGACACGGTCGGTGCAAAAACATGTTCATCCTGCAAACTATTTAATATAGTTAACGAATATTAATTTTGGTTCTACAAAAGCATAAGAGCTTTCATAGCAAACTTCCAATGCTGTGACATGGGCTTCATTTCCCAAAAGCATCGTAAGCTTAAGTACATCATAGACCCATTGAAACCAATGGTGCTACGATCAACTGAGGCTTACGATGCTTTTGGGAAATGAAGCCCATGTTAGCATCCCTAACAAAATACTGCTAAGTTTGATTTTGAAGACAGCATGAAACAAAAATATATTGTATTGGCAATTTTGCATGTTATCAATCTTATTGTCAACAATTCACCAGTGCATTTTTTGACCTCGTAATTAGAATGTCACAATGTAACCATGGTGAAGTATTCCACTTAAACTCTGTCCCTTTACAATCTTCTGCAAGCTCCAGTCCAATCAGCAACTGATGGATATAACCAAGTCTCCACCCTATATTTTCTGTTTTGATAATCCATTACGCTTGACTGTATGCCACAATTTGGAAGAAAATATCTGTTGCTACTTCTGAGACTTTAACATAAAAAATATACGCAAAGCCTTTTTATATTCCGTCCTAAAAATTACTGTTTTGCATTTAGCATTGTTTTGATTCTGCCACATTTGATAAGAATTGACCGCCGATCTACTTTTGGGTCGCAATCCACCATTTGAGATCCAATGCTCAGTTTATAGGGATCCTCAAATCTGGCCCACTCCTGCAGAGTTTAGCTCTAACCGTAATCAAACACGCCTGAGCATGCTAATCAGAGTCTTCAAGATCATTAGAAAATCACAGGCAGGTAAGTTTGATCAGGTTTGGAGCTAAACTCTGCAGCAGATTGGCCCTCCAGGGAAAGACTTAAGAAACCCTGGTTTAAACCCAACCTCTTTGTTATTGACTAGCATCACAACAAAGACGCAATGGACCGACTGGGTAATCTCTGCAGGCAACTGTGATGTAATTAAAGTCTCACATTGACCTGTAGGGGTTGAGTAGTCTGTTTACACCCACAACCTAAGAGAAAACTACATCAGCTGCACCCGAATCTGCCTTTTACTTCAATACTACATCTGTGCTCATCTCAATGCTAATCTGTTGTTTTGCAATAACCGCTTCAATTTACACTAAAATGGTCAAATATGCACCTTATACTGTGCAGAGGAGCTAAATAAGTTTGTAAACGTATTACCATCTCTGAGACACGAACATCTGCACTTCCCCTGCTGGAGGACTCTGGTACTGGCGGCTGAGTTTTGGCATAATCTCAGCTGGCAACTGTGAGTAGTGTGTCACTCCTCTCACAGGCGCTGCTGGGGTTCTGTCACACACAGCACTTGCACACCATGACGAAATAACATTGGCCTCCATCGGACAGAAGAGAGCAACCTGTGGATGAGAAGTCAAAGTATAATAGAATTACGCTGAAATCTGCGGCAAGGCTGACATGTAAATGTTTAAAGTGTTTGTTATTCATTCATAATATCATTAGCTCACAGACTTGTTCACCAATTCCTAACTACAATCCATCCCTTCACCTGTGAGAACGTTCTGATGTTGGTGATACTGCATCAGGAACTGATTGGATGATATCTAGGAGCCATCAGTTCTTGATGCACTCCCTTCAGCATCGAAAGAGACACCGCGAGTCTTTTAACTTTTTCAATCCAGTACAGGAATGTCAGTGAACAGTATTAAAGTGTAAGTGAGATTAGACTGTAATTGTTTTGAACAGTTTATATAGATAATATGCAGAATGCAATTACCTATCCGCTAGTTGCAACAAACAGAATTTATAGGCCTAATCTGTTTGTTTAAGCGGCCAGATATAGTAATATTGCTGTATTATTGCTGTGGTTATTTGTCTTACTTGTAGAGTTAAACACATCATTTGACACATTGTACATTGTTTTGTGCTTTACTTTTTCATAAGTTTTCCACTGTTTTCAATAAAGTTATACTTTACTTTTTTCTGAATATAAATTATCTCTGCTATTCATATGACACAGACCTTTAACTTTAACTAAGAGACATACAGTCAAACCAAAAAAATATTCAGACACCAGGTATATTTTTTTATATGTTTTAGTAGGTGCAGGAGGACACTATAGTTTATTATAAGTGAGGATAGCAAAATAAAGTAAACTGTGACATGTTATACCCTTTCTCCATACAGTGAACTACCAGTAAAATTCATAAACTTAAAAAAATATATAAAAAAAATTGGGACCAAAAACTATTCAGACACTTTGACCTAACCATGTTTTTTCCCCCTTTAATTGCTAATGGACCTTTTTCACCACAAACTAAACAAAATTAAGCTTTGTTTGGTAATTGGTTGGCCTAAAGTTGTATTGTCTAATTGTGTACTTAAATTTAACAGCGGACAGCATTTAAACCTAATTCATTACATAGCCTACCTTTCAAAGTTAGCTTTGATTTTTCTTCTGACACAGTTTAACTCTGAGCTCTTGTCATATTTATTACCATTTTCTAAACTATATAGCGAATAAATTATGAAAATGTGAGAAATGTTGAAGGTGTCTGAATAAATTTACGATTGACTGTACCATTGCTCATATTTTTATACCTAGCCTACAAATAGCCCCATAAAATATTCTAACACTTAGAGTTAGCCACACTTAAATGTCGGAATGTCACTGCTTTAGAGGATAATATATCTATAAATATTATTTTTTTAATGCCATTTGCCATGCCATTTGGTTCGGCATTTTCCATTTTAAGAGTGGTCTCGATATTATGCTGCCAGTCACAGTTTTTGCCTGAGAAAGTGTACAGCGCTCTCTTCCGGTTAACTTCGTTCATTGAAACAGGCAGAGCTGAAGAGCTGTAGCCTGATGAGTAAACATTACAATTCTGAATTTCTATATAGTTAGTTTTATGTTTGGTATGTGTAACACACAGAAAATACATTTTATATTAACGAGGGAAACAGCAAAAAGTTGCACTGAATCTGTTCAGTTGAATTTAACAACTTTAATGAGCGCTAGGCTACCTTGTGGCTTGTGCTGCTGTTTATTATCCCAGTGGCCAGCAAATGCCATTACCACTGTTCAGCACATGGAGTAACTCCGCGTCACAGTGATTGAGGTCACTCTTAAAATTGTATGCCGTTTGAGAGCGTCAAGAGTGTAGTATTGCCTTTCAAACAACATCAGTTGAACAACTGAAGGGTTAAAAACACCGGCAGCTCATATGAGCTCGAAGGGAGGCAGAATTAAACGCACCAAACATGTGCGTAATTTGGATTCGGATGATGCACCCTCACTAGCGCAATCACTAATCGACGAGCAGCCAAATATCATGCCTGCCGGGCGACAGTTTGAGAAGACGCCTCCATCTAAAAGTGAAAGAGTAACAACAAGCCCCCCCAGCAAACCAGATGGTTCTCCAACATCAGAACAAGTGGTCAAAGATGAGCCATGTGGCCAGGTAAACAAACAAACACAACGATATCAGTGGGCCATTCGTATTTCTCATATACAAATACAAATGTGTATGGATATATCGCTTTTAATACACATATTTTCTTTTCATTTATTCCTTTTTTATTATGGGGATATTTTGGCCTGTCCAAATGTCCTGAATATTTTGGCCTCATGCGTTTCTAACATATAAGACATGGATTGATAGGTTTAACCCATATGGTGAGCAACATTCTAAATTATTTCTGCTCTATGGCGTATGAATAATTAAATAACACTGAGATTAAACAAACAAAAAATATTTCTGAATATTTGATATTGTTAAAAAAATAATGTACCGTAATAATTATTATAAGTCATAATTATTAATGTTATTTAACGTTGTAATTTTTGGGAGATTTGTTTAATTGTAAAGCTACACTTCTCACTTGGGAATGAGAACGGTTTAATTATTAATAAAATAATACACTGTTTTTACAAACCCACCAAATTCATTCAATGTATTAAAAAGACACTTGTCAATATCAGTCAAAAAGAAAAAGAAAACTAAACATTTACATTAATAAATATGAAATGAAAGCTAGAATTCTCTCTCTCTGGTCTTTCAAAAAAGTATTAATTTGCTTAGGATGAAAGTATTAAAACATTTATTTTAAATTTCATATATTTAGCAATCACTTCATAAAAGTTCTTAATGAGTTAAAAATTATTTTCAAGGAAATAACTAAACCTACTAAAATCTTTCCAAGGAAATAACTAAACCCCTTTCTTGCAATGGATCAAATGAAGTTCTCCAGCACCCTAAAGTTAAAGATGAAAGGAAATCAGTCAGGAGTATTTCTACAGCTGCATCAGGTGATTTCATATGTTCACTGACATAAGCAATCCTATTCACACACATCTCGCTATGTTCTTATATTTGTAAGTAATGGTACCACATCATCACTGTTTCTTGTTCAGTATGATTTAATTGTTTTAAATTCACTTTCATGACTGTCCAGCAACCCTGGGAATCCGATACATGATACTTCACCAGGGAATGCAGGGATACAAATGGACAGATACAGACCTGGAGTTTGTCTATCAAACCAAATGGAAAAAGCGAGTTCAACAGGCACAGGTCAATGAATGCATATTTTTGGATGGAATGTTAATGTACTGCATAGTATACACTAAATACTGCATACTAATAAAAAACTACGTTATGCAGATAAACATTTCCAATTATGTAAAATGCTGTCCAGTTATCATCTCAGAAAAATATCAGCTTATTTGCCATATGTTTATTCCAATATTTACATCAACTTTTGTCCAAAACCACTGTTTATATTACTTATTAATTTGCATAACAAAATTTGTGCACATATAGTAGGTCACCTGCTATTCTGTACACATAGACATTTTGCATATTGCACACAGTATACATACAAAATGTCAACATTCCTTTTCCTTATTTTCTCCATTTACACA